>LPNX010394126.1:170466-180821 GCA_001517045.1 Pseudotsuga menziesii
CGAGTCAGTCTTAAACATGTTCATACTCTCATACTTCATGTTGAGCCCAAAATATACCCGAGTGTTGTCACTCCGGCTCTGATACCATATGTAATGTCCACAAACACCTGAATGCGTACAAGAAATGGAATAAACAATTTTTTTTATGCATTTTCATCTCCCTAAGAGTAATCGAGAAAATATATTAAACTCGTAACTCTAACATGGTATCCTTCATCTTTACTACAATGCTAATCATAATGTTCACATATAACATTGTGATCTATCATGTATACAACACATCATAAGAAAGTTTTCTTCTGAATAGGGAGTACTTATATGTAGCTTCAATTATCAAAATTTCCTTAACGGTATTTCAACATATAATGACTTTCTTACTTTTTATCCAAACACATGGGTCCTTTTAATTTACTATGATATACCCCAAAAATTTAAATATTTCATGATGAAAGCTACTTATAACTTGGATATTTTTACTTTAACCACAAAGGAAAACAAATTTCTGAAAGTGTGTTGGCCCTTTTAAAGAATCATACTAACACCGATTCAACATAAATCAGCCGGTATTATAATCATCCAAGATGATTCTTTATTTTCCATCTCCTTCCTTCTGAAACCAAAACATTAGTCGCAACAATTTACAAATCGTACAGATAGATATGATTCCTATTCAAGTCCTTGAGTTTACTACATAAGACGTGTAACGGACCTCAAATCAACAAACTAATAAACAACTTTCTTGTATATATATATATATATATATATATATATATAGATAGATAGATAGATAGATATAATCATTTCCACTTTACTTATAAGTAGAATTTCACTTCTATCTATCTATCAGGTTTAACAAAATATTCATCTGTATAAAGTGCTATCTCCCATTAACATATTCCTATTCATGGGTCATAATAAAATTATATATATATAAGAGTTACTATTTTACTCTACTAGTTCTATTGGCCTTCATCATAAAGCTAATAAGATCGCTTTATGAGACTTTTGCATCAAGCCAAAATAACCATTATGCGTGAGTTCTAACTTCACATTAAATAAATCCATAGTTCATAAGAATAATATGAACATGTATGTAAATATTTTTGTGGGTGGAGATATTATACAATAGAAGTAATATAAGTCGCATGTATATTTTCTAAAACTCCTCCTTAGCTTATAAAGTAGAAATTGCAATACTTCAGATCATTAAATAAAATGCCGAATCTTTAAAAAAAAAATTGCATTCATATTGGATCTGTACCATACCCAATTACTATAGGTGGAGAAATAGTTTTATCCGTAATGGTGGAAAAATATTTCTAGATCTTAGCCATGTAAGAAATGCTAACAAAAGGAGGTGTTCGCTTCAGATCTTAAACACGTGCTAAAGCTGGTAGCAAAGGGAGAAATCTTCAGCTATTAAATGCATGGCAAAGATGGCAGCATAGGCATAATCTTCATATCTTAAATGTATGGAAAAGCTAGCAGCAGAGAGTATTATCTTCAGATCTTAAATGTATGGAAAAGTTTGCAGCAGAGAGTATTATCTTCAGATCTTAAATGTATGGAAAAGCTGGCAGCAGAGAGCATTATCTTCAGATCTTATTGTAATTTCCCAATTGGTTATTATGCATATCATTTCTACATCATAGTGCTTCTGAGCAATTGCTAGTGTGCAACCAAACCAATGTGTTCACACCAATTATTTAATCAACAATGTATGTAGAGAAACATTAAACTATTTTAATCAATTTATGAGGGTATAGAACAATAATTCAACTACACAAACATTACCAGGAAAGAACACTTAAACACATAACAAGTGAGACAACATGTACGTGGTTCACCCAAATTCCTGGGCTACATCCACCAAATGGTCACATCCCGTGACAATTATTTTATTAAAGCGGTTACAATTTGCGACAAAGTTGTTGCCTCTCATAGGCTCTCTTTCTCAGAGAAAAATTATAAACTATTCACTCTTAACATCATAGTACAATATGAATTTATCAAAGTTACAAGTATCATTCTGCTTGTTAACAATTTTTGGCATCCGAATATTCCTATGCCCAGCAAGACTGAGTCAAATGAATGGAAATAATATATGTACATAAAAATAAACTTTCTTTAGTCGACCCTTACCCAAAATTGCTTTCTTTATATTTCAAATTCCTGGTTCGGTACTTGGTGAAACTTTTTATGACAGTTTACTAGACGAAGTTACATTTTTTTATAGAATCTAGAATTAGAACCTAGACCATCGACTCAACTTGCCGAACAGAGAGTTTACCTGCACTAAGCAACTTTGCTTGGATGATGGTGTTTTGGAGAGTTCCTTGGAAGGGCTGACTGGTCCAAACCCAGAAAATTTAGATAGCAAGCAAAAATTTCTTTCAATAGCACACATATTTATCTAACACACACACTCGATGTCCCTAAACCCTAAACATTGATGTAAATTTGACTCCATAAATCCCTGACAGATTTCAAGCATAAGATTTGGCATCACCTAAGAACCCTAGCCACAATTTCAGATTCTTATCAACCACCCTCATGCCACCAACCCACAAACTACGGCGGCTGATCATAGGTGTAATCGTTTGGAAAAACTCCTTCACTAACCCATGAAGTAAGATGGAAGAAAATCACTTGGAACGCAAGAGTTTTAAAGTGAGATGCCTCCATTACCAAGTAGAGGCTAGGTATAATTAAAAGGCCGTGAACTTCCATCTAAATCCACGCACAGGTATATATATAAATACTTTTAATGCAAAAGTACCCTACAGATCAATGCATACATGCAGGCATAATAAACATATATGTAGAATCATGAAAATGACCAGTAGTCGAGGTCAATCTTACTACCCAGCGCTAGACAGATTAGGCACCAATGTTTTGGCAAAGGACCATGCAAAAGGTTTAGAGATATGTTTCAACATACCATCACTCGCAGGCATGGGACGGACTCGCCACCATAAGGCACGCCCATGCTGTCATCTGGAAAGAAGTTAGATAAGGAAAAACGCCCTCAGAAACCATTCTATCCATGATGAGACAGGGTTAAACCTAAAAGGAAAACATGATCTCTTCACTGTGCAAGGAAATGGTCTTTAAAAGGAAAATAGTGATCTCATTACCATTTCCAGGAATTGGCCCTTTTTTTATTTTTTTAAAGACAAGAAACACTAATTGGTATTGTCAAACTTGTCTGCTGCATGATAGTAAGTATGATCTCATAAGAATCACAGACCAGATCTACAGAAAACTACGCCTTTACAACATTACTCATTATTTCTTTCCTGTACGCCTACCTACTTGACATTTTAAAGAAAATAGCATGGCTTAAGAAGGCGCACAGATCCATACCTTTTAAATTAGCATAATGCAAGGTAAAATAACTATCTCCAACAAAGCACATGCACTGTGAATGATATGTTGCCCCAAAAGTACTAAACATACCTTTCTGCAAAAACACAGCGATCACAGAGATCAGTCACCCTCTGGGAAAGAACATAGAGGTAATCTGCCTCTCTGGAGACGCACAGAGCACCCTTCAAATATTTGCAAGGGTTGATTTCCTCTTTGCCGAAAATGCAGAGGTCACGATCTCTAAAAAAAATCAAAATAAAAAAAATCAGAGATGGAGGAGCGCGTGGACTATAAATTCCAGTCGCAGCCTGGTGGATGAAGCTTTTTTTCCCGCTATTGCTGTCACACATTTTCTGGAGGTAGAGGCAGCTCCCACCTCGAGCCTTCCTCCAAATGTACTAAATAACCCAACAAGACAACCATCTTTTCCCCAAGGTGTGCCCAAGATTCCAAGAATCAAGGCAGAAAATCTGCCACAGTCTTTGACCAGGCAGGCCTCCTTAAATTTCGCCATTCCTTAATTAATTAATGGTAGGCATGCGTTTTCTTTATTTCTCTTCTAAAAATATATTTCTTGTTCGGGTCAACTATAACCCTAGATTTTATATAAATATATAACAGCACCATTCATGGAATGTGCAATAATGGTAGAAGTACATGCAATTGCATTTATTATACCCACCTACATAGCCTTTTTCCTTCACCGCTTTTAATAAGTATGTACATATAATTGAATCCATATGCTAATCATATACATAATATGAGTCTTAAAGTTATCATTCTAGGTAGATGGTGTATCACCCTATTCGGCGGGGTAGGCTCATGGTGATAATACTTTTTTAAAGAGGCTACGACCTATAGCCCTTGATAATTAACTTCCCCCCTTTATTTTAAAACTTTTCAACCTTACTCTTAACTTATTTTATGTCGGTTAAGTTTTAAAAGTAAGGAGGAAGATTTCAACTTCCTAAACTATAGTGTCTTAGCAGGACACTCTTATAGGGTGAAACCTTATTTGTCACCCTATGATGATCCAAATGAGACGTAATATATAGTGTCAATCATGGTTCTTTAACCGTTTGCTTTTCGCCCCAAATGGGGGTTTAGTTTACCACTGTCTTACGTCTCGCAACTTTCTACTTAGATATTAAATTTTATATAGGCTACAAGGTTTTTCTTTTGGTGGGGCCTTGGCCTTGAGCTCCTCACCAAAACAATTACAATACACAATCAAAACTACAAAAATTATCTAGGGTATGCGGGAGGGACATTACATGTAGGAGGGCATGGACATTCAACTGCACTCCAAAGGACTCTACAGAGTCATAATGGACATATAAATAGATCCTAATGATGTTGTTGACAAAGAAAAATACTGGAATAAGCTTAATGAAGCATATGGTTTTTTGTGCCTTTCAATATCTAGAGATTTTCTCTTCGACATCACTAGATTGAAGACACCTAAGGAGATTTGGGATCAAATTTCTACTCTGTTTGATAAGAAAGATGTCTTGAGGTTCTATCAGCTAGAGAACGAGTTGATTTCTCTAAACCCAAGAAACTTCAAAACCATGAATTATTTCTTCACCAAGTTCAAGCACCTGGTGCTTCAGTTCAAGCAGTGCAAATTTGAGAAGGAAGATGGTCAACTCATCCTAGCCATCCTCTCAAAGCATGGTATGGATTATTTAGTCTTTTTTTCCACATTCCATACTAGGAATATCATAATTCCAAATTCAAAAATTCCATCTCTCAATAAACGAGCATGAAAAACTTGTCTAAATGGGGATCATCATATCTTCCAAGCACCAAGATATGTTTGTTGGAGGACCCAAGGCTACAAATGTAAAGGGAAATCAAAATAACCAAAAGACTAAGTTGGATACTCCAAATCTAGAGGAGAAACCTCAGCATCTTGATGAGCCCACAGGCTCAATAAAGAACAAGAACAAAGGAAAACAAGGGAAAAATAAAGTTCAAATGTTCCTATTGCGGAGAGGGATTTCACCCTAAAAGCTCCTACATGAAGAAACAACTTGATGCTATGACTCTTCTCCTTGAGAAGAATAACATCAATCTTCCTGAAGGTACAAGGAAGAGATAAATTCATGATCGAGACATCTAGCCCAAAAGAGGACATGCACTCAAGGAAAATGTTTCAAAGCCTTGAGCTCTCCCCATAGAATCTGGTGCTTCAAACCATATGGTGGGAAGCAATGAATCCTTTTCATTCCTGGACTCCGACAATAACATTCCCACCCACATGGGAGATGATTCTCAAATCATTTTGAAAGGAAAAGGTACTATAAAAATTGAACATGACAGCTTCTATGATGTTTAGTATGTGTTCTCCATGGCTTCAAATCTGTTGAGTGTATATCAAATGACACACATAGGCTTGTACAAGAGAGTAGCTTCCAACCCGAATCATGGTGAGATATCATAAATTGGAGATTCTAATATCTCCCATCTAGAACAATATATCTTTCTCTTTTTCCACTGAATCAGATAATGTACTCAAATAAGGCATTTTCCAATTTGAAATAGAGAACCTAATATTAGGAAACGTTGACACAAAAACTAAGTATTCATCACCCAATTTTGAAAGGATTGAAAGATCAATTAATCTTCCTTCTTCTCAGTCTCACATTGTTTGAGAAACGTAAAAAGTGACTTGAATTTACTGAATAACCATTCAATGGATTCGAAACTGCTTGGACTCAATGAGAATAACACATTCTCCAATTGATGCGCTCTTATCTCATGTTGTACTGCAAAGAGAGTCTCAAGTTTGGACCATACTTTGTTTGGAGTGGTCAAACCATCGAGATGAAAAAAGAAGACTGGGAGAAATTGAGAGACAAAGAAATCCATAGGGTTCATCCAACGTATTAGTCCAATTAGCTTCCTCAGCAATAGCATTGGGATCATTTTGTAAAGCCAAAGAAACTCTATATAGTCCTTTACTGTGCAACAAAATTCCAATTTTGGCCTTCCATTCATGATAGTTGAAGGGAGTCAGGATAATTGATGAAGAGGAATCAATGCTTAGTTTTTGTTGCACTCATGGAGATGCTATATTGAACATACACAGATATAAACTAGGAGGAATACTTGTAAGCTCAATTCAAGCTCTTCTTCAGAGAGGGAGAGGATGCTGGATGCAATTTGATGTAGAGTATTAATAGCTCCTTAGCTCTTTGGAGCTTGACAACCTGAAGGCTCTGATACCATGTAGAAATTGAAGATTTGGTACTATGTATAAACACATGATGTAGATCTAGTTACAAACTAATTCTCACAAGCATGCAGGAGGAAAAAAGTAGAGAGCGGAATAATTGTGTATGAAATTCCATGGTTATATATGTGTTTATATTGTTTAATTTACTATTATGTGAATTTCTAAATGCACAGAATCAAATGGAATTTGATGCGTGCATTATTTGCTTAAATTTCCTATAAATTGTTAATGTATGCATATGTAAACATGGGTGAACATAAATTTATTTTCCTTTATAACTTAATAATGAAAACGATTAAAAATGCATTTGGATATAAGTGATGAATTCCAATATATATAAGTTGAGTACCTTGTGATCTCCATGGTTGAAAGGTTCGATTGGGTACGTTACACCCATTGTAATTTTTTACCACATATTTTTATAATAGCGATCGGTAGAAAGATTGTCGTTCACAACTCAAATATGGGTCATCCACAAATCCAATGGTTTGGGTCAACCAAAAAAAATGTTTTGTTTCATTGAAAAATGGTAATTTTTTAAGGATGTTGGAAAAATAAACCTAATAATTACAATTGGGGATTGATACTTGTAACAAAGAACCATAGCTGCCATATTTGAATTTAAACTTTACATGACATCGACCCTATAAGACTAGTGTGTGAGAGAAAACTCGCATATAGCTTGTGCCATAGAGTCCCATTTCAGGTAATTCCGATCCAACCTATGCTGGAGTGGTAGAAGGAAAATGGAGGATGCTTGTAATGTCCCTCTCAGCCTTGGATGCCAAAGGGGGACAAGAAAAAAAAACTTTGTTTGTTTACTACTATAAAAGGGGCCAACCTGATTAGGCCATCTTTACAAGAGACTTTATTTGTAGTATATATGCATGAAACAAAACAATCATTTAAGAATTTCCTGTAAAGTGATTCACAGCAAGTCATCATTATAGTGCCCTGAAAGACTTACTATGCATGTCATAAAAATAATAATTGAACATTAACCTTATCATTATCTTTCACAGTATTACTTTCCATTTTGCTCAACCATGTCGCAAATACATAACTAACAGGAATGAAACCAAACATTTAGACACAATGCACAAAGATGGCATCAAAACATCATGGGGCAAAAGCATGAAAAGACACAGATGTACGTGGTTCACCTCGTCCACGAGGATACGTCCACCAAAAGTTAGGCATCCCTCTTTATTCATAAAAATAACCACCGACCAAGGTGTACAATCTACATCATAAGTGATGTATCATCAACTTTTCATACAAAATAGAAAACCTCATCCTGAGGTCCACAACAAAACACATCTTCGGATAAGTTCCTGGAGTAGCCACGGCCTCCCTCCATGCTGGAGTTTATTAAGCAACAATTTATTTACAAGTCAATACCAATACACAGGTTTGTTCGATCCGGAGGATTAGGCGATAACCCGAAACTTCGGAAGCCGTAAATTCATTTTCAATGATCTCCAGATCAGAGTATATTCTTTATCTACTTTTCAAAAATGCAAGTTTCATTCTTCAATTCCTTTATCAATAAATGGTGCTGTAACTCTAAATTTCTTTATCAAGCATTTACAATTATACATAAATCCATATATTGCATCTGAGTGCTTTAAGTTGTTTAGTGCACTGATGCCAGAAAAGCCAAACATAGTCAACAGCAAGGAATCCAGGGTGGATTTCCCACAAGAGAAATTCCCAGCATACATGGGAACACACCCTCTATAAATAATTAAGCAGTCAGAAAGTTTCAAGGATCGAATTTGCTAACAGGGAAGTCGCCCTTCCTGGAGGGAACTCACATCCTGCAATTTAAAAAAGCGATGAGCACTTAAAGTGACTCATGGGTCGATCCTCAACAGAAAGGAACTTATACCATCTGTAATTATCAAAAATAGGCAGAGGACCGTAAACAGGCTCCCAAGGGTCGATCCTCTACAAAAGGGATGTCGCCCAATAAAAGGAAATAATACATAGTCTGCAATACAACCAGATTCATTCCCAGACAAAAACATGACAGTCTCATATTTAAAAGAAAGACCCTATCAAAACATTCCAATGATATGAAACTACCATCTCTGAGTTTTAGCAGGCCAAAGGTTTTCACCGCTTAAATCGATCTCTGACCTAGTTTATCAAATCAAGGGTTAAGATTATATTTACCCATTTCAGGAATCATGTCTTATATCCCAAGCCAGTGCTGGACGTATGCAATCGCTGCCTAAAACAGGTATAACAAAATCCACCCACCCTCTAACAACGCAGCTATAAGAAACATTTTGGATCTTCAGCACCACGCAGGCATACACTGCTTCGAACGTAGGTGCCAATAATTATTTCAGGTCTACAAAACTAAAACTCAGACAGCAAAAAGGAGGCGATTCGCCATCCTCATCCAAAGCGTAGCCGTCAAGACTTGTTCGGTTTGCTGGGGTGCTGGCAAGAAGCCAGCATTCCTTGAACTCAACAAGTTGTTCCCCATTCCAAAGGGAGATCGTGGTCTTTAAGAGGTCGTTGGCTTTTTACTTTTAGAACCCAATTACTTGGAAAACCTTAAGGATTAAAAGGACTCCCTATGGTTGACTCAGCACGGATGCTGGATCCAACACCTTGTCCTGCATTCAGACGCAATGGCTCACTATACTACCAGATCCCAACGCGTGATATCCTATACAGATTTCCCAAACTAAGTAAAAGAGAGGACCCAAAAATAGGCCGCTGGAAAAAGAGACGACAAGACGAGACAGCTCAATATTGGAGTCACGTCATACAGCCTGAGTTCCCAGAACAAGCATCACCATTTTACCGAACATCAATAATGACCCAGTAGTCTCTTTTGTTAGAAAAGGAGATAGGTTGATACACAGACAAAAAACTACCAAAAGAGGGCCGAGGTTACGAGGCGGGGAGGTTTTCCTGATACAAACAGCCGAACCAAAGCTCTCCAGAAAACGACCAACTCTCAGGCTCAAATAAGAGACCCACTAAATTATAAGCCAGTAAACAATCTAATAATGCAATATAATACTATGAACATTTCCCAAGTCTGTGTGTAATATCATGCCGACGATTCATAGTAGAAAGTAGGTTATCCTACCGTAATTACCTGGCAAGGCCACCTTCGCTTGCTTAAAGGCAAGTCGCAGACGTACCTATCAGCTACTCACCACTTGAGCATAACCGAAGGCAATGTGGATTGATTCCGACTTCAGGGAAAAATGTTTGTAAAATCTTCTATCTAAGTGTCACCCCCAACTCGCAGGATCTGGAGTTTTTCTCCTGTTGACTTCTCGTAGCTTGCCAGAAGCATATTCTTTGGGCAGTCTCCCCAACAACGCTGGTATCTTTTTGTTTTCTTTTTTTGCCCCCCCTTACCAAACTCTACGGCGAGGATTTTATCTCCTTCCCTGCCCGTGGGATTCCATGATTTTCCGCGCATGGATTCCCGTAACGCCTCCACAATGGGCTCCCGTAACGCCTCCATAATGGGCGTACAGTCAAGGTAAAAATAATTAATGGCTCAGTGACCAAATAAATTAAGGCATTCACGCTCAACGTTTATTAGCTAAGAATCAACCGAAATGCCTCCTTAATATTCGACCCAAAACCAGGCCTTCTGATAACGCCTTGTTATAAACCGGCTGAAATCAGGAAAATAATTCAACCTAAAGTTGATCCTTCTCCACCAATAAATAACCATATTCTTTCGCTATCATTTTTATTTTTACGT
>LPNX010394126.1:195393-227301 GCA_001517045.1 Pseudotsuga menziesii
CATCAGTTTTCACTGAAGTATGTAGAATGGAAAATAGATTTAAATTACCAGTCATGTGGTTGCTTCATCCTGAGTCTAAGTACCATATGTCATGTGGACTTTCTTGAACAGCATTGCATTCAAGTGGAGATGTCGATGCCATTAACATTGCACCTGTCGAAGTGCTGGTGCTGGTTGACTGACTTGGACTTTGTCTTCCTTGGTCATATTGTTTCTTCCTGCATTCATATGCATAATGACCAAACTTCTTACAGTAATGACATTGAATTTTTTATTTATCAAACCTCTGGCCACTTGGCTGACTTGGGTTCTGATTATCTCCTCTGCCACTGACATTTACCGGACTTCTGCCTCGTCCTCCTCTTGAAGAACTTCTTCCTCTGCCTTTGAAGTTGTTTCTCCCCCTGCCTCTACCACGGCTTATGGATGACTGTGCTACAAATGCACCTTCCAATGATGTCTGTGATCTGTTGATTTTGTTTTCATGATTGATGAGTGAAGCTTGCAACTCATCAATGCTGAATGTTGACATGTCTGTGTGTTCCTCTAAGGTTACAACCAAATTTTCAAATCTTGGGGGAAGACTTCTCAGAATTTTTTCAACAACCCTTTGGTCTGATACGGGTTCTCCATGAGATTTCAGTTGGTTTATCAACCCAACAACTCTGGTGTAGAATGTGTCTACATTCTCTGAATCTTTCATGCACAGAGATTCAAAATCTTTTCTCGGAATCTGCAGCTTGGATGTCTTTACCTTAGTCAAACCTTGATAGGCAGTCTCCAATGTATCCCATGCTTCCTTGGCATTAGTCGATGCTGCTATTCTTGGGAGTATGCTCTCATGCATAGCTTGATGTATGAAAAACAGAGCTTTTCCATCTCTCTTTCTCTGTTCTCTCAAGGCATATTTCTGAGCCTGTGTGAGGTTGTTATATGCTGTCATGTCTGCTGGTTCTGCATAACCATGCTGAACTATCTCCCAGACATCTTGTCCTCTAAATAAAGCCTTCATTGTTAAAGACCAATATTCATAATTCTTTCCTGTAAAACTTGGAGGTTGTAGTGAACCGGAAGTGGAAGCCATTTTTAATTTTTAATTAACTTTTCGTAGAAAATTAATTTCCACTTTTTAAGACAAGATTTCTTTCCTAAAATCTTGGGCTGTTATAAACCTTGCTCTGATATAACCTGGCTCTGATACCAGATAGCCAAAACCGAGCCCACTAAACTTGGGTTTAGCGCTCAGTCAATATTTAAAAATAAATAGTTTCACTTTTTAACTCTGACCTGTTTTCACTGCGACCACCTTTTTACTGCGATCAACTTTTTACTGCGACCAAGTTGATGTGATCAAACCTAGTTAATGAGTTGATGCGATCAAGTTTGGTGCGATCAAGTTTGGTGCGATCAATTTTTCTGCGATCATGTTTGATGCGATCAACTTATCTGCGATTAAGTTGATGCGGCGGTCAAGTTGATGCGATCAACTTATCTGCGATCAAGTTGATGCGATCAACTTATCTGCGATTAAGTTGATGCGGCGGTCAAGTTGATGCGATCAACTTATCTGCGATCAAGTTGATGCGATCAACTTCTTTTGTGATCAAGTTGATGCCTGATGTGATCAACTTCTCTACGATCAAGTTTGGTGCTTGATGCGACTAGATTGATAGAATATGATTCTTAGTCTAAAGACTTAAGAATTTTACAAATACTTTTCACCTGTGAGTAAGATGAAGTAAAATGACCACATTTACAAATCCAAATAACTTGTGGAAAACATATGCCCAAATATGTAGGAATATTTGAGTCGAACAAAGTGCGGTAAAACCTGGAACTTTCACGCGGTGAGATTTTTATGGGTTCTTGATCTTTTACTTATCAGTAATTGTAAAAGACATTTACAGAAGTAAATCTGGAAACATGAGCGGCCAAATAATCATGAATTCAACCACAAACTATTTCATATATTAACTATGCGGAAATACAAAGTAATACAAACTTGTCTGTTACAAACTCGTCCGTCTACAGAGCTTCAGCTCTTCGGCTAAATCATATGCACAGAAGCTTGAGCTTCGACTTCACTTTCTCACCCTGAGTTCCTCTGCTTGTATCTTTTTCTTTTTCTGTCTGTGTGTAAACTAAATTACAAAATGCTTCTTCTATTTATAGACAACCTGAATATTGCTTCAGCATAAACCGACTTACTTTCCGACTTACTTTGCATTAAACACTGCAATAACTATCTACCTAACAACTTAGCTTCTGAAATAAATTCGATTGAATTACGCTGCCTACATGTGGACTTTTCCTTCTTGTCAGACTGACAGACAAGATCGTGGCTTGTACAGACTCTGACAGAGTCGGCTGGAGATCAAATACAGATCTGCGAATTAATTACATTTTCCAACAAGGATTCCATCAACCATGATAAGATCATTTGATCTAACCCCTTGTTATTTTTTATTTTCTCATTATTCTTATTTATCTTAATGGCTGGGTGAAATGGTAAGGCCGACTGTTTGCCTGGCTAGTGCTGCGAAATTTGAGGCTTTGGAGAGAGGGCTTATCGATCTGGCCGACACCCTCGGTCATCAGAAAAAAATTAATCGGATTATGAATCCAATGGCGAAGGCACGGATAATTACTAGTCACTCATTTAGGGTTTCTTTCCTAACCAAATGGCTACGTGAAATGGTGAGGCTGGCTGTGAAATGGAGAGAGGGGTTATCGATCTGGTCGACACCCTTCCACTTGGTCATCAGAAAAACATTTACAACATTTGGAAAGACGTTTACATAAATCTAGAATTGGACTATAGTAATGACATGAGGTGGTGGGATGGAAAACACGAGGATTCATGGTGAAAATGTATCTGGATATCATTAATCATGCTAATATCATTTGATCTATTACTATGTTATTCTTTATTTCTTTGTTTGTTATGGTTTATTTAGGTTATTCATTATTTTATTTCTTTGTTTGTTAGTGTTTATTTAGTTTGTTTATTTAATTTTAAAATGTTAATTTTGTTAAGTTTATAAAGTTTTGATAAAGATTATTTTGTATTTTTATATAATAGGTGTTTTTATTTGAGATTTTGAAGTGCATAAGTATTTTTGCTTTTTCTACATTGCTTTGAATTTATGGCAGTGGTTATAAATTCAAAATATTTACAATTATTAAAAAAAAATATAAAGTATAATTGATCCTTCCATAAGTGTTAGGTGATACATGGATGATTTGCATTTTGTGAGAGATAACTCATTTAACTAAAATAAGGCTAGAACAAGTAGCTAATAACTTCGATAATTTATTAGTCACACTTGTGAAATATTGGTGTTCACAAGCCACAAGTTCATGGTTGTGTTAGTATCTTAGAATTTTTGGATGGAATACCCTATATAATTTTTTTGTGGAAGTAGTTTGAAATTCTAAATAAACATTTCTAAAAAAAGAATCTAAAAAGTAACGTGTTCTTATGAAAAGATAACCAAGAGCTCATGGTACATAACTAGAAGAATGTGAAAATTGGATAACCCTTAGTTTATGCATGAATAGATAAATGAAGGATAGATCACATATACTTTCACAGTACTTAATTTGGTGTCTATAAGCTTGCACCAACCATAAATTAGGTGATTATGCTAATTAATATTGTTAACTTGAATATTTTTTAATTTAATAATTATATTTAGTTTATTTCTTAAAATTTAATAGTTTGTATTGAAAACATTTAATAAAATATATTTTGCATTTTAAATAACTAATGTATAATATAATTATTTTGATCATTTTTTTAATTTAATAATTATGCTTAATTTATTTTGTTTAACTTAAATAGTTTAGATTAATAGAGTTCTGATATGACAAAGTTTAAATTTGAGTAGATAATTATTGATGTTAATAATGATTATGAGTAAAATTAATTTTATTTATATGATGGAAAAAGAGTAGAGATTTTTATTTTTCTAGTTTCACTAATTAATAAGAAGTAACCATTGTGTATGATGGTTTTTTAGTTTAATTTAGTTATTTCACAATAATTTATTATTTATTCATTTTATAAAGTATATAAGCTATTTGGGTTGTATTGAATTATGTTTTTATGTAAGGGATAGTTGGTAAGCATTAATTTATTGTAATTGATGTATTTATATTAGTAAACGTGTTTAACAAATTAAACGAAACATTAATGTTGAATTAAAAGTTTTAATTTATTAAAATATAAATATTATGATAATTAATATTTATAAATAAATTCCAAGTAGACCACTGCATGGGACTCTTATAATTTCCACCCTACATGATGTGTGAATATTTGAAAGATTTTATGATTACCATTATTATGAAGATTGACCTCAACCTATTTGGTTCATTCCATTTTAATAAAGAAGAGAAATTATTTGGATTTATATAAAAATTGATTCCTATCATTGAAAACATAAGAAAGAAGGTTACCTATGAGAAAGAAGGGTAGCTATGTTACTATAAGTTTGACAAGTTAGAATGTTATGAAGATTAGAATTGTAGCAAATATTTGGAAACTACGATGGAATGTGAATGTACCGAGGTCACTCTAAAAGAAAGCTAGATTTGTCTTCCATGCCCATAGACTCACAAAGTTTGCCAAACCTCTCTTCCCATGTTGTTTTAGGAATTTCCTATCACATATTATATATAATTGAAACGTAATAAAATTTATGTATTTTTATATACAACTAATATTATTTTTAGTATTGATTTATTGCGCTCAAAGGGACTTTATAGCCTAGTATAAGGGATATGTTGTAACATTCATCATGTAACGTTCCTCACACATACCCAATGGCCAATTACCACCAACAAGGTAAAATTTTTTTGTGTTGGAAAATTTATACATTGGCACCACTACGCTTAAAAGTAGCAAAATGGTGGTATACAAACTAAACCACATTTTGAATCCATCACGGAGGCATCATGAATTAACTGATCATTACAAATTCTTCCTCCTAAGGTTAACAATGATGTATACTTAATATGCTAGACAGGGAACTGATTCAATAATTCCCGCCTCTAATCCTTAATTCAATCGTCTACAATATCAATTAATTGCACTAAACAAATACCACAAGAATAGGCCATCTAAGAGATCGTAATAAACACTCCTCACATTATCAAATCATCTAATATATCATATGCAAACAATAAACCTCTTATGTACTTAGAATATTGAAGGGAATCCCCTCTACTATTTTTATCAACATTACGAGGAGGAGGTATATAAGGAGAAAAAAAGACATCCAGAGAACATAAGTACCAATCCCGAGTCAAATAGAGAATATCCTTACCCGAGACAACTTTACCACTATACCCTAGCATTCCTCTAGAGTTCAGATTGCTTATCAAATTATACCTGCATTCTTGTGAGTTATCAATTTTAGATAAATCCATAAACTATGCACTATCATCCTTCAAACAATCCTTTAGATTATAATCTCCTATTGAAGACATCGCCTTGTAACTAAAGACATAACACACCTCCATTTGCACTAGAGATGTTGTTCTTAATATAATCATGATGTTTGTGATCTAAATAGACATGATATGTTTGATCATTAAAAGAGAACTGTCTATGTGCATATTTCAACTAACATTTGAATACATACTCAAGTTTTTCTTTAACATCATCACTTAAGCAGATCATATACCATTTCCTGGGATCCTGTACTCAGACATCATTATGACTCACACTCTTTTAACATCATAAAGAATATAAGATACTATTTAATGAGGTCGTGTGCTCGTTAACCAGTATAGTTTGCATGATTTTAACATCCCAACTTAAAGCATATGGATACTAATTAATGGGATCATGTGCTTGTTAACCAGTACAGTTTGTATTATTTTAATATCCCAACTTAAAGCATATGGATACTAATTAATGGAATCCTGTTAACATTAATATCAATAAAATCCCATCACAACTTAAAGCAAATACATTTCCATCAATAAAATCTCATCACAACTTAAAGCAATTACATTTCCATCAATAAAATATCATCACAACTTAAAGCAATTACATTAACCTCAATAAAATCTCATCACAACTTAAAGCAAATAGGATGTGGTCAATTAACCTTAATATAAACCACCATGCATCAAGGCGAAGACTAAACATGTATATATATATATAAGTGCAAACACAGAGAAGACACCAATGTAAGTGGTTCACCACCCACCTCGGGTTACGTCCACCAAACTTAGTCGCTTTTCTATTAACTTAACAAATGAATACTTACAAATTCCACCACATAATGATGCGGTATCTTTACACTTTTCACAAAATCCTCATCTATTTAGACAAAACCTTTTCCTTAGAATCCAAAGATTCATATACCCTAAAGGTGTCTCTCGAAAGTTGTGACTAATCATGCCCCACCCTACTAATCATTATTGACATATAAAAAAAATTTATAGTATGGTGTAGCCTCAGAATCTAAGGCTGTCAGTATTTATTTCCAAAGACAAAGGTGAGTTATTTTAACTAAATATGACTTCCTTCAATGACTTCCTTAACTAAAAGAAGACTTTCATTAATCCCATACATCACAAGAGATTAAAATCAAGTTACCCCCAACTTGACAGGGTTCATTTAATATGATTTAATTGTTTAAGAGATGAGACAATTCAGGATTCCCAGTTTAAGAGTTTGCTGTAATTTTCGATGGTAAAACATTGTAACCTATAGATTACAGTTGGAAGCACTCCATTTGGGGTTGTCTTGTTTATTTTAGTCTAGGGTTACTTGTGTTGTTTCCGTTCAATTAGTGTATATACGTAAAAATATGATAAACCCCAGTTTTTAAAATAAAACTCAAGACCCCCTTTTTTCATCCAAAACCTACTATACGAAGGATGCATACTAGAAACTTCAAGTGTCACGTTACTACATGATCTTTTTTTAACAAAAATAAACAGTTAGTTGCAATCACAATCAGACCCATACTTCAAACAAGACACCTGCAGCTCTATGCAAAACGGGGCTAGGTTAACTTAGAGGTTTATAAACACCACGTTGTAACAAACATCAAGTTTTTTGATAAAACAAATTTGTGCCCTGAAAGACTTGAATATCAGAGTTTCTAGATTCACTATCTGCTAAGATGCCACAAAAAGGACTTTGTGAAAATACAGTAAAAACCATGTGTGAGTAATATTTAACTCACTTCAATAGGCACACTGCGCTATGAGGGATAATACAAAGAGCTCACTGAAAAGAAAATAATGACAGCAAGTGTGTTTTATAAAGAGAAAGCCTCTATGTTTTCATCTAGGAAGGACGAGTCAGCCATGAAACTGCTCCACCAAATCCCTTACCCTGGAAATCACACTCATCAATTATAATGACAACATGTGTAACTTTAAGAAAAGAAAAAACATTCAGCAAGTATAATAACATTCACGTTTTTCCTTTAAGAAGGATGAAAATAGCCGTGAGGCCACTTGACCCAACTATTATCCTAAATCATATTCAGCACAGATATACCATATGCTTGTGAACGCATGTATATATTCTATGAAACACCCACAGATCAGAGCATATACTTGGATATCCTTGTGGCTAAAACGCCTGAGAGGTGTTGCGATTTGTATGTAGATCCCGTCCTCATGCAGAGTATAGAGCAGGATCTATACAGGTGCATCTAATGCTGGGCATCTTCTACGTATTCGTTGGAACAAAGGAGGTCTTGCTCATGGATGTTGGTAGTACTCTGTAAAGACGTAGAGGTGTATACTCGCAACACGCCAAGCTACATACTCTCAACACTTAGAGTTGCATGTCCCTCCCCTTTTCCTTTCCCCCCCCTCTTAAACCATCGCCCCCAAAATATTATTTTAGGTTCCCTCCTTAAATTGTGCCAAAAGGAAAAGGAAATACCTTCCATGTGGCATCCATGCCCGAGAAAGCTCCTCGATGAGGATCTTAGAAAGTGGACGTATGACCCACGTGTTTTGATTTCTTTCCTTTTTGCGAAATTCCAGAAATTAAATTTTGCATTCTTTTTCCCATAAATGTTGGTTGTTTTTATGGAAGGGCAGGGAAATAACCACTTGCTATCACAACCTCCTCTTCTTTGTTGGGTACGGTACAACTTATTTACTTCTTAATTTTTTCTAGAACTACTACTAAAGGAAACGTGCGAAATATACTATACTTACCATTCCTATCAAGTAGGAAATCTCTTTGTCACCATTATATATAGATAGATGTATCTATATATATATACTTATATGGATAAATCCCTACAATATATCTCACCAATATAACTCCAAGTATATTGACGATGATATATTCTTTTCCTCCTTAATTTTTTTAAGGCGATTATAACATATAGTCTCCTAACCATAATTTATTTGGATTGTTTTTTTCTCTAGTCCTTTCTACTTTATGAGTAACCCCTCAAACCTTGTCAAGGTTATTATCATTGAAATTTCTTCGATCGTGCCTTAATTACATTTGAAATTAAATAACTGGCTATCGCATTATAATTGGGCTAATTATGGTGACACGAGAATCCCTGTAGGATTCCCTTGTTAAGACGATACTAAAATTATGTTATCGAAATTAAGGTTCTCTAACCAATCTCTTTCTCTTTTCCCTCGTGGGTTCAGTTGCCCATCATTGAGTTGTGTCCAACTCCTAAGTCTCCTAAGAAACTTTATCTAGTATTAATTACAAGGTCTTATTGGTGGGGCCTTGGCCTTGAGCTCCTCACCAGAAGACGAGTACAATATACATTCAAAATGTCCAAAATAACTAGAGTGTGCAAGAGGGATATTACATCCTTTCCCCCTTAAAGGTAACACCGTCCTCGGTGTTATTGTACAAAAATAAAATTTCATTCCTTTCTTTCGTTGCCTTGTTCTGATCTCCTTCGCTCTTACTAATCTTGCAGGTCGTAATTCGTTCAAATCCTGTAGTTTTCTATAACAAAACCAGGTCTACCCCATAATTCATTCAGTCAAACAAGTCAAAATTCCATAATTTAATTTAAAGCATAATAGCACGTTCTTTTGCAGCATCATTTATGGAATCATCTTCTAGTCTTTAATCATATCATAATACCTAATTATTTCTCAAAAATGTAATTGATTCATAAGTAATCTACTTAGATACTTAACTAGTTGTTCACCTAAGGTAAACCTTTCTTTCACATTTACACATTAAGTCATGTAACTGTCAAGTGACTTTGGAAAATTTGTTAACATCTTTAAATTTTGTTATTTTCCAACTCTCCCTTGAGTTCTTTTACCAATTATCGTGTGGAATTACTTTTATTTATGAGGTTACTCTCCCTTTTGACCACTAGTCAAAGGTTTTTCTCCTCAGTGACATCAAACAACGTCCTGTCTTCTAGATGTCCGGCTTTGCCTAGGTCTTATTCTTGCCACAGCATATGACTAACAACAATGTGCTCACACAGCAATCGCTTTCCTAACACTATTGTGCTCCTGCAGCATATATGCCTAACACCAATGTGCTCATGCAGCAATCACTTGCCTAACACCATTGTGCTCCCGCAGCATTTGATTTTTATTTTTTTACTTGTTCGGATTTTTAATGTTACTCACAACCTTTGATTGTTTGTGACACACCTTCCTTGGTCCTTAACATGACTTCATTGTCATTTTCCCATTTCATGATGATGGCTTTACGGTTAATATAATTTAACATCTATCGATAAAACAATTTTTATTCATTTAATCAACATTTCCGAAGTTGTAGTGATTGTACTCTTACCATCCTTCATGGTTCATACAATCTCATAGAAGAAACCATCACATATTTACAAGTGGGTTTAAAATCCATGTCTTACATTGTTCGTGAGATGGCCAGAATCATAATCAAGCCCTGCAATGTCAGTTCATAACGTTATGCGTTGTTCATTTTCAAATAGCAACTCTCAAAACTAAGACATTATCTCTGCAACTCAATCATTAAAGAAGGGATTTGAACTATAATGATTTCAAGAAAAACATCTTACTCAATCTTTTGGCATTTAATCAAAACGAATTAGCAAGAAAAATAATTCAGAGGCAATATGTTATACTTTAGATCTGTTAAACTAATCACCGGTTAGCAGAGGCATCATATAAGTGCCATCAAATGTTTGTTAGGGATACACAATCCCAAACCAATGCACTGGCATAATTTTTTCATCTTGACACATTATTAGACCTAAGGCAAGTCCAACTCTTTGCCAACAATTTCAATAGTAACTTTTATTAGATATGTTCAAGCCAACATAATGCATTACAGAGATTGGGCATCAAATGTTATCATATCTAAAGGATATAATTCATAACCAAATTGTGGCATCAAATTCGTACATGTTGATCCAAAAGAAATTTACATGCATCGAATCTAGATATGGATTAGATGGAAGACATTTAAACCATTAAGTGTGTCAAAATATTGGAAAGCATTATTAACTACTAACCAATCGTAGCAATCTAGTTGTAGAAGTGGGAAAGTAATAAAATTTAATTTATACCTGTCAGCTTCCCCCTGTGAGTAACACCTTCACACATGAGTCAGATTTGTATATAAAATGCTACAACTTTTGATAATGCAAATACGAATTACGATGGCCAACCATTTGTGCATCTGCAGCATCAATACAATTTTGATCGATTTCAAATCGGTTTGGTCCTTCAAAACACAGATTGCATTTTCGTTTGGAGATCATACTTCTAAGGTCATCCGTCAACTCGAAACATAGTATGCAAAGTATAGAGTTTAATCAATGCATATCTATACCGTATTCTTACATTAGATCTTCTCACCATTTAAACATGTGACGAGAAATTGAAAAAAATGTCAACTCTTTTATGTACAAGAATAAACATACAAAGAACCATCTTTAGGGAGGTAGTTGCAAGTTTTGTAGCACCAATTGTTCCTTCACTGAAGCAAAAAAAGTGTGTGAATATGATTTCGAGAAGGCAAATTTCAAATTTGTTGCCCAACGGCCAATTGTAGAATATTTACGCGATTTCCTAAACTTACCTCGGTGTTTGAGAATCCAGATAACATAACCAAAAGTCAGGTGAACCTCTTTTAGTTGTATTTAATGCATAAAGAAACAAAAGAATCCCAAATTAGTCAAAAATCATCCGGTTAACCTAAATTTGGAAATATTTCAGTGTTAATATGAACATCTGACAATTATAGCGGGAAAAATAAATACAAAAATTAAGTAGACAAGGAGCTTCTAACCACATTGTTCCGATAAGTATCCTGCATTTATAATCCACCTTTATTCGAGTGGGATGGTTGAATTTTCTAGTTATGATTGCATAGAATTTTATTCCACACACGGAACCTAATTGAGGGGTGAGAATAACCCACGGCTCAAATCGAAGCCACCACCTATTCCTCAATCACTTAAGTTCTACTTCCGTCTACCAGATAGGATAAAGTTGGAGCAAGTAAACTTCGATAGTTAGTTAAAATATAAACTCGCAGATACTTTTACAGTTGCCCTAAAATTTACTTAAGATTTATGTAAGTTTCAAAAAGAGTCAACAATTTTATTCTAACATGCGGCAGAATTCAATGTTTTAAGAAAAACTATACATAAACTTTAGTAGAATGCCTCACTGTAGAATAATTCTTTCAAGTTTCAAACATTGTTGGGATAACCTCTAGTCCAATTTTTTGATACCTTACCATAAGAATGGGTCATGAGCCATTTTGGCTTTGACGAAAGAATTACTCACCTACTTTTGGTATAAGTTTTCGATGATATTTCTTTGATCCTCCTTGTTACCTCCTTCGATCTCTCGAGACCCACTTAGACAACTTATTCCCCTTCGTTCATCATTGTCCATGCATCCACAAATAAAAGTATTTGATTGGTTAGAACTATTCATATTCATACTTCCTAACTACATGCTGAACCCAAATAGGCCCGAGTGTTGTTACTCTGGCTCTAATACCATATGTCACATACCCAATGGCCAATTACCACCAACAAGGTAAAAAAATTTGTGTTGGAATATTTATACATTGGCACCACTAAGCTTAAAAGTAGCACAATGGTGGTATACAAATTAAACCACATTTTGAATCCATGAGGGAGGCATCATGAATTAACTGATCATTACAAATTCTTCCTCCTAAGGTTAACAACGATGTATACTTAATATGCTAGACACGGAATTGATTCAATAATTCCCGCCTCTAATCCTTTATTCAATCGTCTACAATATCAATTAATTGCACTAAACAAATGCCACAAGAATAGGCCATCTAAGAGATCATAATAAACACTCCTCACATTATCAAATCATCTAATATATCATACACAAACAATAAACCTCTTACGTACTTAGAATACTAAAGGGAAGCCCCTCTACTATTTTTATCGACATTACAACGAGGAGGTATATAAGGAGAAAAAAAAACATCGAGAGAACATAAGTACCGATCTCGTGTCAAATAGAGAATATCCCTACCTGAGACAACTTTACCACTATACCCTAGCATTCCTCTAAAGTTCAGATTGCTTATCGAATTATACCTGCATTCTTGTTAGTTATCAATTTTAGATAAATCCATAAATTATGCACTATCATCCTTCAAACAATCCTTTAGATTATAATCTCCTATTGAAGACGTCGCCTTGTAACTAAAGACATAACACACCTCCATTTGCACTACAGATGTTGTTCTTAATATAATCATGATGTTTGTGATCTAAATAGACATGATATGTTTGATCATTAAAAGAGAACTGTCTATGTGCATATTTCAACTAACATTTGAATACATACTCAAGTTTTTCTTTAACATCATCACTTCAGTAGATCAGATACTATTTCCTGGGATCCTATACTCATAGACATCATTATGACTCACACTCTTTTAACATCATAAAGAAGATAGGATACTATTTAATGAGGTCGTGTTCTCATTAACGAGTATCGTTTGCATGATTTTAACATCCCAACTTAAAGCATATGGATACTAATTAATGGGATCATGTGCTTGTTAACGAGTACAGTTTGCATTATTTTAATATCCCAACTTAAAGCATATGGATACTAATTAATGGAATCCTGTACACATTAATATCAATAAAATCCAATCACAACTTAAAGCAAATACATTTCCATCAATAAAATCTCATCACAACTTAGAGCAATTACATTTCCATCAATAAAATCTCATCACAACTTAAAGCATTTACATTAACTTCAATAAAATCTCATCACAACTTAAAGCAAATAGGATCTGGTCAATTAACCTTAATATAAACCACCATGCATCAAGGCGAAGACTAAACATGTATATATATATAAGTGCAAACACAGAGAAGACACCAATGTACGTGGTTCGCCCCTCACCTCGGGTTACGTCCACCAAACTTAGTCACTTTTCTATTAACTTAACAAATGAATACTTACAAATTCCACCACATAATGATGTGGTATCTTTAGACTTTTCACAAAATCCTCATCTATTCAGACAAAACCTTTTCCTTAGAATCCAAAGAATCATATACCCTAAAGGTGTCTCTCGATAGTTGTGACTAAGCATGCCCCACCCTATTAATCATTATTGACATATAAAAAATATTTATAGTATGGTGTAGCCTCAGAATCTAAGGCTATCAGTATTTCTTTCCAAAGACAAAGGTGAGTTATTTTAACTAAATCTGACTTCCTTCAATGACTTCCTTAACTAAAAGTGGACTTTCATTAATCCCATACATCGCAAGAGATTAAAATGAAATTACCCCCAACTTGATGGGGTTCGGTTAATAAGATTTAATTGTTTAAGAGACGAGACAATTCAGGATTCCCAGTTTAAGTGTTTACTGTAATTTTCGATGGTCAAACGCTATAACCTACAGATTACGGTTACGAGCGCTCCATTTGGGGTTGCCTTGTTTATTTCGGTCTAGGGTTACTTGTGTTGTTTCCGTTCAATTATTGTATATACGTAAAACTCTGATAAACGCCGGTTTTTAAAATAAAACTCAAGACCCCCTTTTTTTTCATCCAAAACCTACTATAAGAAGGATGCAGACTAGAAACTTCAAGTGTCACGTTACTGCATGAGCTTTTTTTAACAAAAATAAGCAGTTAGTTGCAATCACAATCAGACCCATACTTCAAACAAGACACCTGCAGCTCTGTGGAAAACGGCGCTAGGTTAACTTACAGGTTTATAAACACCACGCTGTAACAAACATCAAGTTTTCTGATAAAACAAATTTGTGCCGTGAAAGACTTGAAGACTGGAGTTTCCAGATTGACTGGTCCGCTAACATGCCAGAAAAAGGACTTTGTGAAAATACAGAAAAATCCATGTGTGAGTAATATTTAACTCAGGTCAATAGGCACACTGCGCTGTGAGGGATAATAAAAAGAGCTCGCTGAAAAGAAAATAATGACAGCAGGTGTGTTTTGTACAGAGAAAGCCTCTATGCTTTCATCTAGGAAGGACGAGACAGCCATGAAACTGCTCCACCAAATCCCTTACCCCGGAAATCACACTCAGCAATTATAATGACAGCATCTGTAACTTTCGGAAAAGAAAAAACACTCAGCAAGTATAATAACATTCACGTTTTGCCTTTAAGAAGGATGAAAACAGCCATGACGCCGCTTGACCCAACTATTATCCTGAATCACATTCAGCACAGATATACCATATGCTTGTGAACGCATGTATATATTCAATGAAACACCCACTGATCAGAGCATATACCTAGATATCCTTGTGGGTAAAACGCCTGAGAGGGTTTGCGATTTGTAAGATCCCATCCTCACACAGAGTATAGAGCAGGATCTATACAGGTGTGTTTAATGCTGGGCATCTTCTGCGTATTAGTTGGAAGAAAGGAGGTCTTGCTCGTGGATGTTGGTAGTACTCTGTAAAGACGCAGACGTGTATATTCGCAACACGCCGACCCCCATTCTATATAGATAGATGTATCTATATATATATATATTTATATGGATAACTCCCTACAATATATGTCACCAATATAACTCCAAGTATATTGACGATGATATATTCTTTTCCTGAATTTTTTTTAGGCGATTATAACATATAGTCTCCTAACCATAATTTCTTTGGATTGTTTTTTTCTCTAGTCATTTCTACTTTACGAGTAACCCCTTGACCCTTAATTACATTTGAAATTAAATAATTGGCTATCGCATTATAATTATGGCGACACGAGAATCCCTCTCGGATGCCCTTGTTAAGAAGATACTAAAATTATGTTATTGAAATTAAGGTTCTCTCACCAATCTCTTTCTCTTTTCCCTCGTGGGTTCAGTTGCCCATTGAGCTGTGTCCAACTCCTAAGTCTCCATGAGTATGAAGGAGATGTTGTAACGTTACTTTTTACCTCTAAAAAGTAAAATGTAATAAATATATTTTGTGGGTCATCAATTAAAATTAAAATAATTAAAATTAAAATTAAAATGTGTATTTTGAAAAAGATTTTAGAAATCAATGACTATATAAACACCAAGTGATAATACAAAAACTACATAAAAATTTATAAAACACGGCAAAGAGAAGAGAATGCCCATTAAAAATAATAATAATCTCATTTGGACCTAACTATATAATAAATATTATGTCATCCATTAATAAAAATACTAATCTCAATTTAAATTTAGCTCCTCGCGATCTCTTGGATTAATGCAAAAAACTTTCCCGAGTTTTAATTGCAAAACCATACCTGAGTTTTAAGGCTGTGTTTTTTCGAGACCAAGCATTTAAGATATGCCTAGTTAAATAGCCTTAAATAACTCCTTTGACACCAAGCATTTAAAATATGTCTCGGTTGATGATGATGATGATGGTTAACGTCCACTAACACACTTTAGTCTATCGTACCTAAAGAAACCAATTAATTAGTTTGTTTTAAAATTGTATTTGCATGCTCAAAGAGCTAGGTGAGAAGCCTCCCAAGCTCACTATAATTTTAACAAGTTAAAAAGCTACGAAGGTCGTTATTGCAAGAAAGATTACGAAAATGAGATCTAATGTGGCTGTACGTAGAGAACTCTAAGAGGAAGTGATTTTCATCTTCAATGTTCCTTCTCAGAAAGATGCAAATCCTTTCCACCGATCGTGTTTTAGGAAGAGTCCGACGACCAGTTTCACTATGGAGCTCATGAGATTTCGTTCTTATCTTGGCTATATTAGTTTTTTTCTTTGAACTCGTTAAAATAGAGAAATACTTTTGATATTATAGAGTAGGGTTCATGATCTCCTTATAATATCTTTATTTTCTTTTAGCGTCTAAATATTTATCACACCACAGTATCTCTTAAACTTAGAAGTAACAATATTTTTGATGTTAAGTATCGTTAAATAGCTCTTTTGATAGTGGCTAATACAAAATCCCAAAGGAGTAAAGTAGCAGAGAATTCCTAGCTCCATTACACCCAGAACTCCACAAGCGTGAAGATATATGGTGGTATGAAATGGATGCATGGATTTTTGGTGGTAATAAATGATCGGATGGGTTTATTCTTAGCAATTCTCTATGTGTGGACTGCCCTAATGCTACATGAACTCTCCGAGATGTGCCCATCTACCTGCCAATGGCTACTTGTTTTTCTCTTTGGCTCGCGTTAGGGTTTGGCAATGGTGTGTCCCTTGCTCTCTTTTTGCCGTGAGTGCAGTTGGACTCCCAAGTATGGAAAATTTGGAACGTTTAGGTTTTGTTGTGGATTTGGTGTGCACCCATCACTGATAATCCATGTGAAAACATGCCCAAGTTTCACCCAAGCTCTACATGAGTGGTTTCTCCTCATCGTTCAGACGTGGGGAGTGTTACTTTCACTCTGGCATCTCTTTGAGTGTCTGTGTTGATCCCAGTTTTGTCACTATTCTTGTCTTGTAATTTACTCTTTTGGCATCTATTTTGTGACCTTTTTGACATGTTTCTTGTCATACAGCCTATGATTCAGCCCCAGGTATGAACACATTAGGAATTTATGCAAGTCTTGGTTTATTTTTATTATTTTATGATTTTACCAAGAAATTATGTTATAATTGGAAATATGTCTGATATATGAATTTGTTTTGCAGATCGTAGTCTTTAAATGATCCAACATTGGGCATGCATTCACGCTAGATATATGCATAGCATATCCATCTTGCCATTCAGCCTCCCAATCATCCCACGCACTGTTAGTTTGCATATTCCTAAGTGATTAAAGCATAAAATGGTCTTCAACTATTTTTTTGTCCATGTGTTTGGTGCTACGACGGTCGTTGCTATGAGAAGGGTCACCATCCTACTTTCTCCATTCGACACCACAATCCAATTCCATGTAAATGAGAATCTATATGCTGCAGTAGGCGCAAGGAGAACCGACGTGCGAGAGAGTAGGAGGAATACTGTGCGTTGTCGTATGGTTGTTTGTTCACCATAAAGGTCGACTATTTTAGGAGCGATCGACCATTGAGAGGGCCAACCCACTCATCCTTGTAAAACTTATATATAGTCATGTAGAATACCCCTTGTACCTTAATGCTTTAAGTCAAGTGGTTCGGGATTAGGTGTCTGAAAAAAAACATGTTTAGTAACCTTCTCCACCAAGAAGTCTTATACTGTATTCATAACATCACCATCATGTAATAGAGAAAATAAATAAATAAATAACTTTGCACAACATAATAATACCAATGAGACAACCATATTCACGTTCTTCACCTCGTCCACGAGGCTACGTCCACCAATTTATTTGTTTATTTTATTTCTTTATCAAAATAGAGTACTTACAAAATCATGACTCATCCATGGCCGGTTTACCTTACCATACAACGGATCTTTGGATCCAAACCCTATCATTCCAGACTATGCATACGAATTCCCTTTTCCAACATAAATTTACATATCTTAATCATTCAGGATCTCTATAGAATAATCTATTATATTATTCCAGTTATTATTAATTTCTCTCATTTATTATATTGCATACAATTTTTGTTCTTGGGTCTCAAACAACCAAAAATAGTTTGTACCACTAAATAGAATGCAGCAGAAAGATGCATTAGATCCGGGACAAAATTTTAGGCAAACGATCTACCAAATCAAATCGCTAAGAATTCCAACTCAAAATAAAATGCAATCGTGGGCATGGAGTAAAACAGTTAATTAGCTTAATAGAATGCATGTAAGGTGGATCAAAATCGTAGTTGCACACAACCCACTTCCAAATCCATAAATAAGAACCGCAACCCTTTATAAAAATAACAGAATGCAGTCATACACAACTGAAATCATATTTCACTAATCTAACTACAATTCCCATAGCCTTCCTAAACCAACTCGATCGTAATAATTTTAAAGGTATTCCATATAAATGCAAAGAGTAGAAGTATGGTCTCTTACGAGATCCCTATTAAAATCCAACTTACTGAACTGCATGGTTAAGATTTCACTCGAGAAATCCAGATATCTCATCAAAGCATTCCTCCTCAGCACGCAGGGATCATGCTTGACACGCATAGGCCATTCCTCCCCCATACACAAATAGCATTCTACTTAGACACGTAAATCCCTTCTCAAAAAGTAGATCATTTTGTCAAAAGGTAGATCCCTTTTCCAAACATAGATCCCTTCTCAAACGAATATCCCTTCTCAAAACGTAGATCATTTTTTCAAAAGGTAGATCCCTTTTCCAAACACAGATCCCTTCTCAAATGAACATCCCTTCTCAAACGTATCAAATCCCTTAAAAGAATGTAAGGATCCCATCTCCTAAAAAAAATTGTAGAGATGAAATATTCTCTCAAATGCCTAGATCCTTCAGGAGGATATGAAGTAGGATTGGAAAATAACAAGCTAGACTCTCCCAGATCCAAACACAGAACATAGATCTTTTCCTCATCAAAACTTTTTCCCAATAGGCGTTCTAGTCATAGCTCCCCCCCATTCCAACCAGAACATGGTTCCTTTAAAAGGAGTGCAGACCAAGGAGAAACACATGCAATTTTGTGCATGCTGGGTGCGCAGGGTCCCCTCTGTCCCAGAGCAAGTGAGCGACTGTCAAGGTTAGTGGTAATCAATTCCTTTCTTTAAGCCGAACCTCTCCTTAAGTTATGCCGAGATCAAGGCAAAAATGGTTGAAGGAGTTTAATTCCTTTCTTATAGTAAAATGTAAATGTTTACAAATGTAAAGCAAGGGAGTATTATTGCCGAAAAAGACTCAATCAGTCCTTAGGTCTAAAAAAGAAAATAAATGCATCCTATAGACCTTGTAAATTAATAAATTAAGTTTTCTTTTAAAAAAGGATTTAATACTATGTTTTCCTTTGTTTTCATGATATAATTTATATCATGATATCCGACGTTTGCTCAATTTATCATTACATCATATGTCTTTTTATTTATAGTTTTCAATTAAAAATACCTTGTCTTTTATGAAGGATTAATTTTTCCTTCATCCTTATGATATACTTTATAACCTATGACTTATATCTATCATAGATAGATCTTCAATTTAATAATGCTTTGTCTTTTAATTTTTCTTTGTCATTATCTTATGATTATATCATAATGTCTTTTGTCAAACCCTTTTTCTGATCCCTTAGCCCTAGTTCTTGTCGTACCTATGTTCGTCGGGCATTTGTGTTATTAAACTTTCACCTAACTTTCACGTTTTCTTCGGGTGGGGCCTTGGCACTTGAGCTCCTCACCCACAAACCCTCATACAATAATATCTAAAATCACAAAACTCTTAGGGGCATATAGGAGGGATATTACATCATTTCCCCTTAGAATTAACACCGTCCTCGATGTTCTTGTTCTTCAATAAATTTTCCTTTCCTTTTGAGTTGTCCTTGTTTGCTTGTATTTCCTATCATGATCCTGCATCTAAAATCATACATATGCATGTATACTAGCATCGATATTGAAAAACAATGCATAACTCAGGAATCTAACACTATACAATTTTCATAACATGTCAGTTCTATTGCCAATAAATAAGATATAGGTACCAGTTTACCTATATTGTACATGCATTTTCCTGGAATTATTATTTTCTATGGATGTCCTTCATCCCAACACTCCAAGTGCTAACAGTACTCCAAGTACCGATACAAGCTACCCAACACATGGACGATACCCTATACCCTTCTTTAGGCGTATCTCCTTCTTGTGCTATTCAGGGTGATTCACCATTATTTCTTTCTCTGGATGACCTCCATCCCAGCACATCAAGCGCTAACAGTACTCTAAGTACCAATTCAACCCACCCAACATAAGGACGATACCCTTCCTAAGGCGTATCTCCTTTTTGTGCTATTCAGGGTGCTTCACCAAGCTGAGGCACTTCCACTTCTCACGCACCTCCACAACAACTAGAGGTTATTCTCTTCATAGAGTCCCGCACTCATGTGACAGTCCTCTAATGTGTGTGGAACGAGTCTTAACCAAAATGTCTTACATCTAGGCCTCCCCAGAATGCATAGTGGTCCCTTGTTGGCCCGGGGGAAAACAAGGTAGCTTTCAACCACTACGTCCATCACCACTTCCTCGTGGTGACAATTTTATGCCCATGAGATTTTTCTCATATCTTCTTAACTCTTTATAGTCCTGGAGCTTTAGCACTCCTCAGGGCCACAATTTCCCATTCCTGCAATCAATCCATAGGTGGTGAGTTTATCAAAAGAACACCAAATTTTTAGCATAAGACCTTTCTCATTCATCAGATAAGATCCCTTTCAATTTATTTTAAACACCCGGATTGACAAGAAGGCATTCACAAAAGCCACAAGACTCTTTAAACCAACACCATTCACAAGAAAACACATAAAACCTGAGAATTTTAACAATGCAACCACTCATTAACTTCAATTATTACAACAGAATCAAAATTCACTCACTGTTGCAATTTTATATATACTACATCTGAATTTTTATCTACTAGATATTATAAGTCTCCAAACAAATTATAGAATTCTTGCGGGCCTCGATAAATCTGTAAAAGACTAATTAAATTCCATCTCGATTAGACCTACCTCTGTACAAACCAAATCCTTACTTTTAACTCTACTTTAAATAATGGTGAAAACGTTAATAAACCAACCCAAGGGAAGAGCGAGGTCACTGGAAACAAGGCGCTATCATAGCTCCACCATTTGTTTTACGTCAAGCAAGTCAATCGTAGAGTGTTAGCAATATCCCAAAACTAATAATGAATGTAAATTTAGTAAGAAGTAGATTGGCTACAATGACTAAAGCTCATAAATATAAATCAAGAAAGAGTCCCGCAAAGACCCACATCCAAAACTTATTAGCAATTCTAAACAAAGTAAATTGCCTGCAAAAAGCCTCACCACAATAAGGGTTAGAAAATCCCAATTGAAAATACCAATTAAAAGAACTATCTTAGTTAAAATTCCCCTTCTAAAATATCCATAATTAAGATAGTTCAACCACAGAGATGGGCATCCTCAATGAATTGCTGATAAATATTCAAAACCAACCAAAAACAAAACCTGAGATAAAGTGGATATCACCAGTTGTAAGAAAACTTAACAACAAAGTTGTCTCCATGAAGCTGGTGTCTGGAAATACTATTAGACATTTCCTATAATTCCATATAATGGTTGGCGCCCTCAGCTATTCAATCCAGCTTCAACTATGAGCAATTTAGGGAGCGATACTGAAGCCCTACACCACTTGAATCAACAAAAATCAATTTACACAAAAGAGGCCATAGTATTCAAATAATACTCCTTGCAATGTTTAAACATACAGTATTGATTCTTGAATAAATACATATTTGCATACTAATTACTGCTACAACTTTAAACCAAACATATAACCCCTTCCATTAAACATTGATTACTACCATTAGCTTGCATACTAATACCATAATTCGAACACCCTCAAGCCCTTCATTTTCCTTTCCTCCCATATTTCTAGGAGGAAACTGTTCAGTCTTATAACATAATTACAATATTATAAACCAACAATGACCTCCAAGCTCAACACAATGAGATAATGTGGATGAAACAACAACACCGGTGGATCATGACAAACGATCCTGACAAACAAGAGCTCATGGCTCAAATTTGCACAAGATTTATATCAGCATGGATATGCATACAATAGGTTTATAGCAATTATCAAAACACATATTAGATCGGCCACTTGAAAACAAAAACCATCAACGGAGGGGCTGTAACCTACATCATAATGAATCTATAACTCGATCATTAATGCAGAGATTAAAATGCTAGATTCAAAACATTTTCAACACACAGAGAAAATATATATAACATTTCCATTCACATAAAATCGAATCTTAGATCTACAACAATTTTTGTAACTCAAAGAATTGAAATGTCCAATTCATAAAGTTTGCAATACACCCAGAAAATATATATCATTTCCATACACATAAAATCGAATCTTAGATCTACGACAATTTTTGTAACTCACAAAATTAAAATGTCACATTCATAACATGTTCAATACACCTAAAAAATATATATATATCATTTCCATACATAGAAAATAGAATCTTAGATCTACCACAATTTTTGTAACTTGCAGAATTAAAAAGTGAGATTCATAACTTTTTCAATACACTGAGAAAATATATATATCATTTCCATACACAAAAAATCAAATCTTAGATCTACTGCAATTTTTGTAAGTGAGAATTAAAATGTGAGATTCATAAAGTTTTCAATAAAGCGAGAAAATATGTATATCACTTTCATACACAGAAAATCGAATATTACATCTACGGAAATTTTTGTAACTCAGTGAATTAAAATGTATATTCATAACTCTTTCAATACACTGAGAAAATATATATATCATTTTGATACACAGAAAATCGAGTCTTAGATCTATGGCATTTTTTTTGTAACTCAGAGAATTAAAATGTGAGATTCATAACATTTTCAATACACTTAGAAAATATATATCATTCCATACACAAAAATCGAATCTTAGATCTACGACAATTTTTGTAACTCACTGAATTAAAATGTCACGTTCATAAAGTGTTCAATACACCCAGAAAATATATATATCATTTCCATACATAGAAAATCGAATCTTAGATCTACCACAATTTTTGTAACTTGCAATATTTTAGATAGAATAGAACTTCAAAAAAAAAGAATAAAATCGAAACCTCCAGTCCCAATCCCAGAAAAATAGATCGACCTTTGTCTTATTGTTCAGATCTTGGGAAAATTCAAATCGATAACTCCGCTATGTTTTAACAAAACTAAAACATAACTTACCCAATAAAATGTTAGCATAAAAAAAAAAAAACAATCTATGCTTTTCAATGTAGACATTGTAATACACCTCCCACGATCAACTAAATCAAATCCTTGGCATTAAAATCAGCATACAATGAAATCACAAGCTTGGAGTAAAACATTCTCTGTTATCAAATGCATGTAGGTAGCATGCCTTCCACAATCAATTAGATCAAATAGCCAGGCATTAAAATAAGATGAAATCATAGCTTGCTCCATACAAATGTTGGCGAGAGATAACCAATCGATCATATTCAAAACACAGGCATAGAAAAAGGGAAACCTAGACAACGATATGATGGACTTCGACACTTGTGGATAAAACACAGCCTACTTCCTACAAATTGCAAAATATTGGAAAAGAGACATCCAGATAATAAAGAAAAAACATAAATTCCTACGTACACAATGAGAAATCCATCTTCAGATCTGATTAAGTAGACTGCTATGAGGGTCGCATCACTTATTCATACACATAATCTATATTTTATACAAACGTTGGCAATAGATATATCCAGAACTAAATACATAAACCTATGAAGAGGAGTTAGGAGATTAATTACCAACCCTTATGAGAAATTCTAATATGGTCGTGTCAACTTCAACTATTGTGTGAAATAGCTACCACTAGTAAGAGCTCTGAGCTCATTGTCCCAAGTTTCTTCCCCTTTCTATGAACTATTCTACAAAAGACGAAATCAGGAGAGAGTACAAACAGTTGCAATTTCTTCCAAATGTAATCCTTCAACTATCATGTTAGCCCTATTCTTAAAGGTCCAGTGTTGTAGCTAGCTCTGATACCATATGCTGAATACCCCTTGTACCTTAATGCTTTAATTCATGTGGTTCTGGATTAGGTGTCTGAAAAAAAACATGTTTAGTAACCTTCTCCACCAAGAAGTCTTATACTGTATTCATAACATCACCATCATGTAATAGAGAAAATAAATAAATAAATGAATGAATAACTTTGCACAACATAATAATACTAATGAGACAATCATATTCACGCGGTTCACCTCGTCCACGAGGCTACGTCCACCAATTTATTTGTTTATTTTATTTCTTTATCAAAATAGAGTACTTACAAAATCACGGCTCATCCATGGCCGGTTTACCTTACCTTACAACGGATCTTTGGATCCAAACCCTATCATTCGAGACTATGCATATGAATTCCCTTTTCCAACATAAATTTACATATCTTAATCATTTAGGGTCTGTATAGAATAATCTATTATATTATTCCAATTATTATTAATTTCTCTCATTTATTATATTGCATACAATTTTTGTTCTTGGGTCTCAAACAACCAAAAATAGTTTGCAGCACTAAATAGAATGCAGCAGAAAGATGCATTAGATCTGGGACAAAATTTCAGGAAAACGATCTACCAAATCAAATCGCTAAGAATTCCAACTCAAAATAAAATGCAATTGCGGGCATGGAGTAAAACATTTAATTAGCTTAATAGAATGCATCCAAGGTGGATCAAAATTGTAGTTGCACACAACCCACTTCCAAATCCATAAATAAGAACCGCAACCCTTCATAAAAATAACAGAATGCAGTCATACACAAATGAAATCGTATTTTGTTACTCTAACTACAATTCCCATAGCCTTCCTAAACCAACTCGATCGCAATAATTTTAAAGGCATTCGATATAAATTCAAAGAATAGAAGTATGGTCTCTTACCAGATCCCTAATAAAATCCAACTTACTGAACTACGCGGTTGAGATTTCACTCAAGAAATCTAGATTCCTCATCAAAGCATTCCTCCTCAGCACGCAAGGATCATGCTCAACACACGTAGGCCATTCCTCCTCCATATGCAAATAGCATTCTACTTAGACACGTAGATCCCTTCTCAAAAAGTAGATCATTTTGTCAAAAGGTAGATCCCTTTTCCAAACACAGATCCCTTCTCAAATGAAGATCCCTTCTCAAAACGTAGATCCCTTCTCCAAACACAAATCTCTTCTCAAACGAAGATCCCTTCTCAAATGCATCAAATCCCTTAAAAGAATGTAAGGATCCCATCTCCTAAAAAAGATTGCAGAGATCAAATATCTTCTCAAATGCCTAGATCCTTCAGGAGGATATGAAGCGGGATTGGAAAATAACAAGCTAGACCCTCCCAGATCAAAACGCAGAACATAGATCTTTTCCTCGTCAAAATTTTTTCCCAATAGGTGTTCCAGTCATAGCTCCCCCCTTTCCAACCAGAACGTGGTTCCTTTAAAAGGAGAGCAGACCAAGGAGAAACACATGCAATTTTGTGCATGCTGTGCGCACAGGGTCCCCTCTGTTCCGGAGCAGGTGAACGACTATCAAGGTCAGTGGTAATCAATTCCTTTCTTTAAGCCGGACCTCTCCTTAAGTTATGCCGAGATCAAGGCAAGAATGGTTTAAGGAGTTTAATTCCTTTCTTATAGTAAAATGTAAAGCAAGGGATTATTATTGCTGAAAAAGACTCAATCAGTCCTTAGGTCTAAAAAAGAAAATAAATCCATCCTATAGACCTTGTAAATTAATAAATTAAGTCTTCTTTTAAAAAAGGATTTAATACTATGTTTTCCTTTGTTCTCATGATATAATTTATATCATGATACTCCACGTTTGCTCAATTTATCATTACATCATATGTCTTTTTATTTATAGTTTTCAATTAAAAATACCTTGTCTTTTATGAAGGATTAATTTATCCTTCGTCCTTATGATATACTTTATAACCTATGACTTATATCTATCATAGATAGATCTTCAATTTAATAATACTTTTTCTTTTAATTTTTCTTTGTCCTTATGTTATGATTATAGCATAATGTCTTTCGTCAAACCCTTTTTCCGATCCCTTATCCCTACTTCTTGTCGCACCTGTGTTCATTGGCCATTTGTGTTATTAAACTTTCACCTAACTTTCACGTTTTCTTCGGGCGGGGCCTTGGCACTTGAGCTCGTCACCCAGAAACCCTCATACAATAATATGTAAAATCACAAAACTCTTAGGGGCATATAGGAGGGATATTACAAGTCCTCTCCAAGCGAAAGCAAAGTTAGTTAGCTAGTTTGTAAATCTATGAGTCAACATTACAAAGGAAGCTCTGTGGAAACTCTATTCTGAATGTTAATATAAGTTCTATTTTCACTGTGTATACATGTTCTTGTTCCTGTGAGTGATTGATTGAAACGCCACCCTGATTGTTGAAAGGGCTCCTGAACAACCAATGGTTTCCATTAATGTGTGTGTTCTTGTTATCTCCTTTCTCACAGATAAGTAGTTTCTATTTATGCTTTATTTATGCAAATTGGTTTCCTGTTAGGTGACATTGTCCATTTCCTTGTTTCCTGTAGCATATGCTTTATTATGAGTAATGTCGTGCTGTTAATATAATTTCTATTTCTTGAACTAAAGTAATCGGTCATGCACATAGTTTGTTTCTAGTTTTCCTTTTAGTTTTGCTTCTAGTTTCCTTTTCGACTTAATATCAAATGTTATGTTTTTAATTAGATAGAATTTAGTTAATTTAGTATCCTAGGTTCAGTTTGTAGTTAGAATTACTTATGTCAATTCTTTTTAGCTATGAACTAGTTTTAGCTATATTTCAGTTTGTTTCATTTCATAATAGTGAATAGTCTCTTACAACCATAAATTAGTACCAATAATATCTTGCCTATTTCAATTATTAACTAGGTTCAATTACTATCCTTTATGCATCCTATTCTCATATGCATGAAATCACCATATATTTAGATCATTTAGTCCATTTATTTCCTAATTTCCATTGTTTTCCTTGTACGAACTGTCATTCAGACCGTCCATTCAAATTGTCATTCAGCCCTTTGTCCAACCTTTAATATTTCCCATTCTGTTTTAAACCTGTTTAAAGTTCTGTTTCTTTGGCTTTTAAATCACATTCTGTTTTGTAATTATATAGTGATTATATCTATAATTAGGACCTTATTCTAGATCATTTAAAGTATCTATCAAGTTACATCCCTATCATTCACTTCCTTTTACCTTAGTATGTGTTGAATTGTGTTTTGTCTTGTCACTTTTGTTTTTTATTTCTTCATTCGTTATTGTTCTAACATTTGGGAATTATATCTCTAGCTAATTTATATTTGTGTATATTGAATTTAGTATTAAACATATTAATCTCTAGAGAAACACACAAGTACTTTGTAAATTGATCATAGCATAGGACTTGTTTCTTCATTGTGTGGTTATTGAAAATATTCATAGAATAGGCTTTAGAGGATTTTTCTTTATTAAGTTTTGTACTTGTTTCTAAGTCATATTTTCCTCACATGGGTTTCATATAAGAGTAGTATACCTTTAACTTTCAAGTAGTTGCTAAAAGAGTTTTGTTTCTTGATTAATAGATTAGTTGTTCATAATATCTTTTTTTCGTTAAAGTCATTTGCTTATAGAATAAATCACAATGTTTACCATCACATGTAATTGGACATTACTTAGTTTTCATATATTTATGGAAGTTAAGTTAGATTTAATCACATTCATTTTCATTACTTCTTTTGAAATCCATTTTGATACACCTCCTTCTCGAGTACCGATAACCATGAATGCATATCCTTAGAACAATCAAGGAGAGTGGAGCTAGATAAATTGTTTCAATCATTGTATATTTGTCAAACCATCTGTATAGTTTAGTTATTGGGTTTCTTAGATTAATTAAATAATCATAATATTGAATTAAATAACATAATCTTTTGTAAGAGTTCTAAATCTCTTCTAAACCTTTCTAATTCACAAATTAAGAAGCAGAATAGTTAGTACGTTGTAAAGGAGTAGTTTACTTTCTTAGAATAGTGTTACTTATAAAATACATAATTTATGATTCAATAAAGTAGAGTAGTATACCTTGATACTGGTCTAATCTAGTAAATGTATCCCAACCTAATTACCTTGGTAGTTGATTTTATAGAGTTTGACTCGATTTGTCATTTTGAAATATCTTTCGATATTTTCTTTATTAAAATATTTCCACGACACCTTAGGAACCCTTCTACCTTTGCATATATTTTATATCATCTCTAAGATTACAAACCTCGGTCAATAATTGAATGTTAAGTGACTTAATTAAGACATTATAACACCCAACATTTTTGGAACTATTGCTAGGGAGTTGTTCTGTAAGGTAGAATAAGTAGAGTCCCCTTATGAAGTTTAGCATAAGTAGAGTCCCCTTATGAATTTTAGCAATAGGCTTGTGATGGGGGAGCCGTTAGAGGAAAGGTAAGAACATGGAAGGGAAGGCATATCCTAATGGATTGTGCAACAGAGAAGGGGACGCTTCCTAGTGTTGGGTGTGAAGATGTTTTAGAAGCAATGCTATATCTGTTGCAGGTGTCCATAGCACCATGGTTGAGCTCACTCGCTTAGCAGTCAACCTTTCCAACTCCTTTGTAGCCTAATAAACCCAACTCTGTTTGGATTGGCTAAATTTTGATATACCCTTGGCTACATATGAGCTTGCTAGTGTTCCCTTATTCCTTGTGGGAATCATTCGCAGCTCGGTGGTGGCAGTGTTGTCGAGAGCTTCATGAGCACATTTTTCTACGGTTGGGTGGAACATTGCAACGACGTCGTTGGTTGTGGGACAAGCTTCTTTCAAGATAAGTATTCTTGTCTATTTTATCTCTACAATTGTAGATGTGTTTACGAATTAAATGAACATGTTAAATGTTGTGAACGAATGAATTTTGCTTCTGTTGTATGTTAATAATATATGCATCTATGTAGTGTTAGTTTTACTTATATGTTTAGCATGATTGGAAATGGGTTTATTTATGGTGTCATCCTTTCTATTGTGGTGCACCCCAAACAATATGAGATCTTCTCCATAACAAAATTGGTGACTCCACTTAGGAATTTCCTTTTTGGTGGGGTTGTGGGTGCATTGTTTTTCTTTCTTTGCTCTCTATTTATCCATGTTTAGGAGTCACATTTGGTAGTATGTTCATTCATTGATAGTAACCTAGAGTGGTTTTACTCCTTCCCTTCCTTTTAACACCTTATTCTCTATATACCTAGTTCAAAGAATATGCAGTCACGTATATGAGCAGGAAATACTTTGTCTAGTCGTGTACATACGTTGTTGTTGTTTGAAAAGTCACGTACATCCTCCTTTTTGGTTGAGTTGTTGAAGTGGGAAATTTTTGGGTGGGTTGTGAGTGTGGTTGGGTCCTCCTGGGTACCAATATTGTATGTTGACTCCTCCCTCTATGACTAGAATCCCCTTTTTTATTATTTTTCTTTCTTTGAAAATTTTTCTTGTTGAGTTATCTCATTTTTTGTTTTTACATTAGTGCATTAGTATTTTATTCTCGGTGTCTTACTTGATTTGTGTTTGCTTCTTGCTGTAGAGGATGATAATTTTAGTGAGTTTTATTGTGTTTTCATTATTTTATATTGAAAAAAAAAATTGTTTTATATTTATGTTTATGGGGCTAGATTGCCTGGATTAGCAACACTATGGTCGCTTTCTCTCTCTGGTGGACGAGAGGGGATGTGACACAACCCAATGCAAGTACCTCCTTAGATGGATATGTGTGATGCAATTAAGTATGCAACTATAGAATTATTTCTTATTTTCAATATCAAAGAATGAAAACACAATAAAACTCATTAAAATTATCAGCCTCTACAGCAAGAAGAAAACGCAAATCAAGTAAGACACCGAGAATAAAATACTAACACACTAATGGAAAAAAAAATGAGATAACTCAACAAGAAAAAATTTCAATGAAAGAAAATAATAAAAAAGGGGTTTCCAATCACAAAGGGAGAAGTCAACATACAATATTGGTACCTAGGACGACCGAGCCACACTCACAGCCCACCCAAAAAATTCCCACATCAAAAACTCAACCAAAAAGGAGGATGTACGTGACTTTTCAAATAACAACAACATATGTACACAACTAGAAAAAGTATTTCTCACGTATATATGCAACTACATATTCTCTAAACTTGGTATATAGAGAATAAGGTGGTAAAAGGAAAGCCAGGGGTAAAACCACTCTAGGTTACTATTAATGAATGAACATAATACCAAATGAGACACATTACCATGGAGAAATAGAGAGCAAAACAAGAAAAACAATGCACCCACAACCCCACCAAAAAAGAAATTCCCGAATGGAGTCACCAATTTTGTTGCGGAGAAGATATCATACTGTTTGGGGTGAACCACAAAACAAAGGATGACACCATAAATAAACCCATTTCCAATCATACTAAACATATAAGTAAAACTAGCACTAAGGAACCAAGGGGGCATACCTTTTTTGAGACGTTTGAAGTAGCTCCCAGTTGTGCTTTCAATGAAATTTGTACCTACACATTTCCCTCCACAAAAAGAAGATATACAAACATGATATATGTAAAGAATTAGTACCTAATCTATCATGATATATTCCAATACATAATCATGTTGGAGTCATTATCTAACACACACATGTTTATTTGGCCTAATTTTCCTAATTTACCACTTATCCTAAGTTATTGGCTTAAATATGTGACTACATCATCAACTCGATAATCCTCCTTCAATCAAGGAGAAAATATGGGTTGATATACATGACCTAAGAATCCCAAATCAGTTAACTAATTGCGCCAAGAGGCGCTCTACAGCCCAGTATGGGGGAGATCTTGTCACGTGATGTCACGTGATGTAACGTTACTAACATGTCGGCAAAAAAATAGTGAAAGTGAATATTATGGGGAAGATCTTGTCACATGATGTAACGTTACTAACATGTCGGAAAAAAATAATAGTGAAAGTGAATATTATGGGGGAGATCTTGTCACTTGTTGTAACGTTACTAACATGTCGGAAAAAAATAATACTGAAAGTGAATATTATGGGGGAGATCTTGTCACGTGATGTAAAGTTACTAACATGTCGGCAAAAAATAATAGTGAAAATGAATATTATGGAAGAGATCTACTAACATGTCGGCAAACAATGTCGGCAAAAGATAATAGTGAAAGTGAATATTATGGAAGAGATCTTGTAACTTAATGTAACTTATGTAACATGATCTTGTAACTTAATGTAGCTTATGTAACATGTCGGCCTGGTAAGGTAATAGTTTGGCAAGCTGGACAAAATTCCCCTGTACTAGTGCAGCCCAATCTATACTTGATCAGGAACATAATCCAAGCAGATGCTGAATGGGTATACTTTACATTTTCGAATGAATGAACGTCGGAGCTTGTCCTCTGCACTCGACTCCCTGGATTATACCTTATCAGAAAAAAATTCAACCAGAAAGTTGAGCTGCGCCTGCTCAAGGTTTAATCGAAAAGGAAATAGATTCAGGTGGATCCAATGTTCTTCAAGAGGACTTGAAGAATCAAGCATTGTAGCTTCTAATTTTAACATGAATGCAATTGCAGACGAATTCCATAAAACCGTTTTCCCACGGTGCTGTCCACTGATATCAAATGTTCTTAGGTTTTCTACTGACAATGCAAGTTTTGATGCATAGAGCCCACCACTATCAGGGAAAGTATCATACTGAGCATTCACTCCATACAAGTTAACTTC
>LPNX010394126.1:228446-254928 GCA_001517045.1 Pseudotsuga menziesii
GAGTACATCTCAAGTGTTTCCATTACGATCGTCTTATAAGTTTATCAATTACGATCGTCTCTTTTCATGATTTCTGATTTCTCTGAATGAATTACCAAAATCAGTAAATTGGTAATTATGTTATGGTCATTTAGACATTATATTTTTTTAGCTAACGTTCAAATTAAAATTAAATTTAGTTTTGTGTTTTTATGTCTTTCCCCACGGTTTTATTGTACATGATTTAGGAGGGCCTTCCAGATGGTTTTAAAACCTTGTGCAAGGCCTCCTAAACAACCCATGGTTTTATTATACATGGTTTAGGAGGGCCTTGCAAATGGTTTTAAGACCATGTGCAAGGCCTCCTAAACAACCCATGGTTTTATTATACATGGTTTAGGAGGGCCTTGCAAATGGTTTTAAGACCATGTGCAAGGCCTTGCATATGGTTTTAAAACCATGTATGGACAAATGTTGTAATGTTCGTTCCTAACAAAATAAAAAATAATAATAAATACTATATGTGAGCCATAAATAATATTAAATATTAATAATAATAATATTATATGTGGAACTTAACTAAAAAAATGTGTCTTTTGGTTTGAATCAAATCAATGGATACCTAAGAAGAGATTTGATCCCTCTCGGCGCTTGATAGAGCCTAGAATTTGGATCTACGCTGGTAGTTATTCCACCTACATTAAGTTAAAATGCAAATATAAATTCACCTCCATCATTATTTTTTGCTATTTTTGTTTATATTCTCGTTAATTGGAGTGATTTAAGGCACCTCCAACAAATTCTGGTGACTTGTTTCAGTTCAGTTCACTTGATCTTAGCTAACTGAAGTCAAATATGCACCCTCACCCACTGATTGACACGCAGTTGATTTCTATTTCGTTATACTTAGTCATAACTACCTCTGATTCAGTTAGAGCTGATTGTTGTTGTGATTAGTGGTTAACTGGTGTGTTTAGTGTGCCTGACTCACAGCTAAACCACTCTCATGTGTGCAATTCGAAAGGAATCCTTGGAATTCAAATTGTCTTACTGTTCATGCAAGTGTATGACATTGTTTCACTAATTTCGATTGTTTATTTATAATTTATAGATGCAACTTCCAATCACAACACTTTCATGTCATTTTTTTGTGTAATTGATCCTTGAATCTTTTGTAAGTTGTGCCTTCTTCCAGATATTATTGTGACTCAATTTTGATATGGTATCAAAGCCAGCAGGGGACAAGGGTATTCCTCTCCAACAAAATTTCTTAATGGATCTATGATGCAATTTGAGCAAAGAGTTCAAAAATTTCAGCTCTGCACTAGAAGCGAACAATTTACCACATAATTCATAGGCAGAGGAATTGTTGATCAAGCTTTCTTGATTGATTAGGCCGGGTGTGATGAAAACTTTAAAAGTGCAGGCTGTTCGAGCTTCTTATGCCCTTTTTTGTGTTTTTTCAGTTTTTTCGATGTTTTTCACTGCATTTGCTACAGGATCATCGTGGCCTCTTTTGTGAATCTACTCACTCCTTTCAATTACTACCAATTGTAGGAGGGCATGGACATTCAACTGCACTCCAAAGGACTCTACAGAGTCACAATGGACATATAAATAGATCCTGATGATGTTGTTGACAAAGAAAAATACTAGAATAATCTTGATGAAGCATATGGTTTTCTGTGCCTTTCAATATCTAGAGATTTTCTCTTCGACATCACTAGATTGAAGAGACCTAAGGAGATTTGGGATCAAATTTCTACTCTGTTTGATAAGCAAGATGTATTGAGGTTCTATCAGCTAGATAATGAGTTGATTTCTCTAAACCCAAGAAACTTCGAAACCATGAATTATTTTTTCACCAAGTTCAAGCACCTGGTGCTTCAGTTGAAGCAGTGCAAGCTTGAGAAGGAAGATGGTCAACTCATCCTAGCCATCCCCTCAAAACATGGTATGGATTATTTAGTCTTTTTTTCCACATTCCATACTAGGAATATCACAAATCCAAATTGGAAAATTCCATCCGTCAATGCATTCATTTAGTCTCTCATAAACGAGCATGAAAAGCTTGTCCAAATGGGGATCACCATATCTTCCAAGCACCAAGATATGTTTGTTGGAGGACCCAAGGCTACAAATGTAAAGGAAAATCAAAATAACCAAAAGACTAAGTTGGATTCTCCAAAGCGAGAGGAGAAACCTCAGCATCTTTATGAGCCCTCGAGCTCAATAAAGAACAAGCACAAAAGAAAAGAAGGGAAAAATAAAGGTCAAATGTTCCTATTGCGGAAAGGGATTTCACCCTAAAAGCTCCTACATGAAGAAACAACTTGATGCTATGACTCTTCTCCTTGATAAGAATAACATCAATCTTCCTGAAGGTACAAGGAAGAGATAAAGCCATGATCGAAACATCTAGCCCAAAAGAGGACATGCCCTCAAGGAAAATGTTTCGAAGCCTTGAGCTCTCCTCATAGACTCTGGTGGTTCAAACCATATGGTGGGAAGAAAAGAATCCTTTTCATTCTTGGACTCCAAAAATAACATTCCCATCCACATGGGAGATGATTCTCAAATCATTTTTAAAGGAAAAGGTACTATAAAACTTGAACATGATAGCTTCTATGATGTTTAGTATGTGTTCTGTGTGGCTTCAAATCTGTTGAGTGTATATCAAATGACACACAAAGGCTTGTACAAGAGAGTAGCTTCTAGCCCGAATCATGGTGAGATATCATAAATTGGAGATTCTAATATCTCCCATCTGGAACAATTTATCTTTCTCTTTTTCCACTGAATCAGATAATGTACTCAAAGAAGGCATTTTCCAATTTGAAATAGAGCGCCTAATATTAGGAAATGTTGACACAAAAACTGAGTATTAATCACCCAATTTTGAAAGGATTGAAAGATCAATTCATCTTCCTTCTTCTCAATCTCACATTGTTTGAGAAACATAAAAAGTGACTTGAATTTACTGAATAACCATTCAATGGATTCGAAACTGCTTGGACTCAATGAGAATAACACATTCTCCAATTGATGTGCTCTTATCTCATCTTGTATTGCAAAGAGAGTCTCAAGTTTGGACCATCCTTTGTTTGGAGTGGTCAAACCATCGAGATGAAAAAAGAAGACCTGGAGAAATTGAGAGACAAAGAAATCCATAGGATTCATGCAACCTATTATTCCAATTAGCTTTCTCAACAATAGCATTGGGATCATTTTCTAAAGCCAAAGAAACTCTATATAGTCCTTTACTGTGCAACAAAATTCCAATTTTGGCCTTCCATTGATGATAGATGAAGGGAGTCAAGATAATTGATGAAGAGGAATCCATGCTTAGTTTTTGTTTCACTCATGGAGATGCTGTATTGAACATACACAGATATAAACTAGGAGGAATACTTGTAAGCTCAATTCAAGCTCTTCTTCAAAGGGGGAGAGGATGCTGGATGCGATTTGATGTAGAGTATTGATAGCTCCTTAGCTCTTTGGAGCTTGACAACCTGAAGGCTCTGATACCATGTAGAAATTGAAGATTTGTTACTATGTATAAACAGATGATGTAGATCTAGTTACAAACTAATTCTCACAAGCATGCATGAGGAAAAAAGTAGAGAGCAGAATAATTGTGTATGAAATTCCATGGTTATATATGTGTTTATATTGTTTAATTTACTATTACGTGAATTTCTAAATGCACAGAATCAAATGGAATTTGATGCGTGCATTATTTGCTTGAATTTCCTATAAATTGTTAATGTATGCATATGTCAATATGAGTGAACATAAATTTATTTTCCTTTATAACTTAATAATGAAAACGATGAAAAATGCATTTGGATATAAGTGATGAATTCCAATATATATAAGTTGAGTACCTTGTGATCTCCATGGTTGAAAGGTTCGATTGGGTACGTTACACCCATTGCAATTTTTTACCAGATATTTTTATAATAGAGATCACTAGAAAGACTGTCATTAACAACTCAAATATGGGTCATCCACAAATCCAATGGTTTGGGTCAACCAAACAAAATGTTTTGTTTCATTGAAAAATGGTAATTTTTTAAGGATGTTGGCAAAATAAACCTAATAATTACAATTGGGGATTGATACTTGTAACAAAGGACCATAGATTCCATAGTTGAATTTAAACTTTACATGACATCGACCCTATAAGACTAGTTTGTGAGAGAAAACTGGCATATAGCTTGTGCCATAGAGTCCCATTTCAGGTACTTCCTATCCAAATGGTGCTGGAGTGGTAGAAGGAAATTGGAGGATGCTCGAGGGAGTGTTAGCTTAGAGAAGGAGGCCAATTCTTAGCATTGTGTAAGTTGGTGGGGAAATATTATTGAGGATTGGCATAGATGTGGAGGGTATTTCCACACCAGTGGGTTACATGAGATATTGAACTGAGTAGAGGTAGTGGGAAAGAGGTTTTTTCTTGTTGATTGATAGCACTAGATTGGGTTGGCCTATCAAAGAAAGGTATGGCTTGACAGAGCACATGGGTTGGATAAATGTCCTTCACCTACAATCAATTGGATAATTAAAAGATAAGTGTCTTACTGTGTATGAGATTCCATTGTTATATATGTGTTTATCTTGGTTAATTTACTATTACGTGAACATCTAAATTCATGGAATGACATGTCATATTATGTGTGCATTATTTACTTGAATTTCCTCACGAGGGCATCACCTAGGGACCAATATGATATCACGTCCGTTCATATTGGGGTGGTTAAAAATTAAAAAATTTAAAGTCAGTATATTGGTGGTATATTAGGGGCAATAAGGGTTTTTTTAAGTATATAAATATCCAATATGTTTAGGGTTATTTTATTCCAAATTTCTGCCCACGCCCTTCTCTGCAAAACTACACATTTCGTCCTTCTTCTCCTGCGTGAACTTGGTTCTGAACCTCTTCTTCATAATGGGCATGGCCATCGAAGCTCCATGAATCCCGTGGAAGCCCATGTCATGCTCCTGCTGCTCGTTTTCATGAGTGGGTCTAGAGCAGAACGCCATTATCATCGGAGGAGAAGGACTAGCAATCACCTTGCTAAGTTTCTCTGGTGCATAGCATTTTCTCTCACACTGTCTTTGCTGCTGCTGCAGTCACGGGTTCCACCCCAGCCGCCTCCATCATTTATTTTGTTCTTTTCCTCTGCAATGGGCTTTTGGTTAAAATGCATGCATATTTTGGAAATTTGTATGCATCTTTATCTTCACCAGGATGTGCTATCGGGTTTCTTTGCATTTGTTGCTATTTCTTCTTAGTTGTGTAACAATTTCAGGGACAGTGTTTTCTGTGCTTTATGTATTGTAAATGCTCCTATGGTACAGTTTTTTGGAATTTTTATTCTTGTACTTTCTTGTATTCTATAGTTAATGTAGCCTTATCTAACATGCCTGGTAGCTAGATATAGGCCTGGTATTACCTTTGTTAGAAGATGGCCTGGTATAGAGTTTGACTTGCAGTCATTGGAAGAGCGGCTGCAAGTAATGGAACAACGACAACATCGTATGATGGCATTCTTGGCTAAAGCTGTGCAGAATCCCAACTTTGTGGCACAGCTTGTTCAACATCATGATAAGATTGCTCATATTGCTACTACAAACAAGAAAAGAAGACTACCAAATCATGATGAGGTCTTGGAGATTGGGGAAAATGGATGTACTAGTAGCCAAATTGTAAGATACGATCATGGTAAGAGTGAAGCTTTCAACAGAGATTCTCCAGATAAGATTGAAACATCCATGGATGCATTTAAAAACTTTTTTGATGATCTTCCAGTTGAAGCTCATGACAAATCAAAGGATAGTGGAAGTCCTCCAAGTCACTCCTCAGGTTCATCTCTTACAGAGATGCATGGAAAGCCTTGTTTCCCTGATATTCCTGCCCATTTGGGGGTTTCGGATATTTATACATCTTTAGCTTTATCAGATTTGAACTCCTCATCTAGGTTTCTAGATATGTCCATATCTTTGAGATCGTGAGATATGCAAGCATCAGAGGGGTTAGTAGGATCCCTTCATTCTGACATTCTATGTAACTTGAGTTTGAGTCCTCACTCTTCTTTACATGAAGTAAGTAAAATAGATGCTGTAGGAAAAGCTATTCTGTCAGGCAGTCTTGAGAATAGAAGTGTTATAGGATCTAAGACAGGTAGCAATGATGCAAATTTAGAAGCAGTAGATGTTGAGGTAAGATTGCCATATGGTGCAGCAAAGACTACTTTGGAGGAGGGTTCAATTAATGGCAAGGGCCGAAGGACTGGCCCTGGAGGTACAAGTAAAGGCATGGGTAATGAGATAGCCAAGAAAAGGATCAATGATGTGTTTTGGGAACAGTTTCTTATTGAGAGCCCACAACCAATAGACATGGAGGGGACTGATTCAGAGAGTCAGGAGAGTAGTAAGGATCAAGATGGCGTTGTACCTGAATATAGCAATTTCTGTAATAGAAAGGAGAATCTCGATCAGCTTACACTATAGATGGGGCAGCTGGCATCATCAGTAAATCTTTGATATCAGAGTCCAGACTAAGCATGAGTATTTAAGTTACGATAGCATTAACAACAGGTTGAATATAGGAATACCAGTAAAGTTAATTGCTTCTCAACAATACAAGCAAGTATTACCTTTGTTAGAAGATGGCAAGATCTGTCTTGAAAGTTGAGAGTTCCAGTTTTTATTGTAAATGTGGGAAAATACACAGCAGGCATTAGTTTGGTTATTACTTTCAATAAGACGTCTAGATGGATCTAATATGAGGTTTCATGCAGTACATTGATGTCAATAAACTTGTAAAAGGGTGACCACTGGACAATCTAGAGTTCATGCAATGGTTAAAGAGATATTGTGATTCAGTAAATGGTGGAATCATTAATAGGTATCTTCTTTTTCTGTTCTCTTTTCCTTATTTTTGGTTTTTTCTGGATTTTATGGCACTACAATAATGGGCATATTTGTTTACATGTTAGTGATACATTTGTTAATCAGTTTTTGATTCTGTGCCTTTTTAGTTACAATGCACTAGAACGAAGGCAGTTTTGCAAAGGTGGAAAAGAAGTTAACAAGAAAGCATCTCCAGTAACCACTTCAAGCAAGGGCAATGCACTGGGGTCTAAAACTGCCACAGTTGCTAGTTCTCAACGAAATGATCGTCCAGTTCCAGTTGTGAATGTAGCTGCTAAACATTCTAGGACAGGGTCAAATGCTGGATATGGGTCTGTACCCTTCCAAACAGCCTCAACTGAGCCACCATTTTATGGGTATGCAATGCCCAACACTGCATCTACAAACGCAACCCAGATTCAGAATCTCAATGAGCAGGTAAAAAATATTACTCCATTTAAAGTCTCTTGATGTTTGTGTCTTTGTTATTCATATTTTCCTATTGTTTTACCTCGGAAAGAATCTTGGTTTAGTCATGGTCCAATCATCACAGGGTCCTTTTGTCAGGAGTTTTTCCAAAGGAACTAGAGCAACATGAACTTGGTCCAGGCTCTCATATCAATGAAGTTCTCATATTTGTTTATTTCTATGTTATTTGCTATTTAATTGAGGTATGCAGGTCATAGAGTTGAAGCTCTCGGTAGACAGTTTGGAGAAGGAAAGAGACTTTTACTTTGCAAAGCTCAGGGATATTGAAATACTTTGTCAAAATCCAGATGTTGAACAATTACCTGTAAGGAAAAATTTTACTAGCCATATACAACCTTTTGTCTAGAAATGTTTTCTGCATGAGTTTAATGGAGTGACAAATATCAGATTTTGATACCTGTAATTTTGAACAGATAGTTGCAGCAATACAGAGGATTCTATATGCTTATGATGATAGTCTAGCTGTAATTGCTGAGGCACAAGAAATAATATACAAGTCATCCAATCCATTCGATGAAAATGATGAGAACAAGGCAAGGAGAGAGATTAGCAAACGTAAATTAGCAGGGACACCTAAGGTTGAAGACGCTGTGAAGTCTGGTCTTCCCCTAGACATCGAAGGAACTCATGTGAAGAGTCTAACACCGTAGATATATACTAGAGTACTTCACCTTTGAAGATGCGTTAATCGGATTATAAAATAATTTCTTCTCTTATTCAATATCTGGAGGAATCCTATCAGCACTGGTATGATCTATGCAGAGAGACCTCTTGTTTCACTGATTGGAGCAGGGCTGCAAGGAATGGGAAAAATTGTGCTTTGAACAAACAGTTTGCCATGAGCAAATCTTCTCTTTTAATTGTTCTAGTGAAATTGTAGTAATTGATGAGATTATTAGTATGATGACATGCCAATGCCAAATGGTTAACATGGTTTTGGGATACCTTCATGATGGTACCCTGTTATGGTCAGTTTTAGATGGATACCTTCAGTCTTTTCAATGTTGCTTCTAGTTGGGTGTACCTTGTTATGGTTAGTTTTAGATGAATGATAGATTAGGTGTGAATGTCCTCACTCTTGTTTTTCAAGTTTCTTGACAGAGCAGGGCGTGTTTTCCACCAGGCCCTTTTAGGTTTCTTGACAGAGCAAGGCATTTCTTCCAATTCCAGGCCCTTTCTGAAATGTAATGGGTGTGTAATGGCAGGTTTCAGGAGGCAATTTGCCAATTACTTAACAAGGTTGCATCTTCTGCCCATGCAAAGAAGATGGTATGCTTTAACAAACTGAAAAGGTCTTCCTGGAATAGAATGAGAAAATGAAATGAAGCTTATAGGCCACTCTTGTATATTCTTTGCCATTGGTATCATGGCAAGTGAAATTAATTATGTGATTGATTGTAGGCTTGGAAGAGGAGCTATGTTTGACTTTAGATAATAAGGCTGTACAAGAATATGTACAGGTGGAGAGAAATTCATTGTAGTTTTGGGCTGTGACTGGATACAAGTGTTTTGAGATGCACATCTTGAATACTAGGCAGAGTAGATAATTCTTCGGAAGGTCTTTTTAATATTTTGTCTTGGGTTTTATTACTTTAATGCCACAAGAGTCCATCTAAATGTCTTTCATTGTATATATTACAGCTTCCAATTTCAGATCAATTGTTTTTGAATACTTCATTTATTTTTCCTGCTTGCAGCAACACTCTTCAACTTGCTATGATGACTCCACTATCCAAGTACTACTCTTGGATCACATTTTACCGTGATCCCAATTTTTTAATAGACAACTGAATGGATTATGGGGTTCTCATATATATGATCAAGGACAATCTTTATATGATAAGAAACATGAAGAATAAACTTATCAAATCTTTAGATCTTCCATTTTAATGGAGGATATCTCCTATGGTTTTCATCAGTTAAACATGGTGCATCCCTAATGTTTTTAATTGTTTAATGGCTATGCCCGTTCTGGTCTAATGATTTGTCTTGTATTTTATATGTTTTAGCAAAATGATTATGTAACTTTCTGATATCACATTGTTTCTTCGTTAAGTACAAGAAAAAATTATTTCCTATTGCGACAGGGGTCATGTAAGCATCTCGCCCGCCTCTTTCTTTGTGCTACAAGTACATATATACAAAATACCAGGTTTGTTCATGTACTGAATTTCCCTTGAGGACTATTTGAATCTCGTCTACTATTGCTGCTTAATTTTGGACCCTTTGAGCAATTGTTCATTTTTTCACCACAAAGTCTCATCAGTGGATTACTGATTCCTCCGCAATTCTTCATAGAAACTTGTTGATTTATCTTTGTTGACAAAGAACCTATGACTACCTTGCCAAAAGACTAAAAAAAACCATCTAAGAGATTCTTGGCAGTGATGCATACAGGTTTGGAGATGGAAAAGATGGTTTGATTGCAGCATTGACTTTGACACATGCCACTTAGAATAATGCAGATCCTTTGCTCCAAGAAGCTTATGTAATTGCGATTCAGGTCATCTTGTTAGAAGTGTTCCCAGAGAAAAACATCTCTGCTTTTTGTTGTTTATTTAAAGTCTATTGAAACTGCTTGGCTTTTAGCATTACATCTAACCATTTTAATCATAAACCTTTTGTCAGACATATTATTTGTTCAATGCTTGAGCATGGATAGAGGGGTTCTAGTTGGTTTTCCATGCCTATGGGAATGACTATTATCTTTATTTAAGGTACAAAATACACTTTCCATTGATTTTATTGTTAATTAAGAATCCTCTAGTACACTCCACTCCTAAAGAAGGATGTTTTGTAATCACAGGCCTAGTGGCATAACTAGAGACAAATGCCAACCTGATGAAACCTAGGAAAGGCTAGTTGGTGGGAGCTATCTTCAATCAAGATTAGTCAAGTTATTGTAGTTTTTGCTAAAAGAATGGGGAAATCTTTAGAGAGGTTGAAGTGTATGCCCTCATAATTGGATAAAACTATTCATAGATGATAGAATTTAGAACTTGTGAGTCCAAAGTGATTGGATGCTTGTTGTAAGGCTAGCAAAAGGGCAAATGGAGAAATTGCAAGAGAAGTAAATGACCTCTAAACCGAGGAAAAATAAATCGCTAAGTTGTTTGAAGAATAATGTAGGAGCATGCCCCTTAAAACCATATTTACTAAGTTTGAATTTGAATTTAAATATGGATAGGTATGATATGGAAAAAATGTGTAAAAAATATAACATGGAATTTTTGTGAGTATTCATCTAAATAATACAAATACATTTTTGGTGAATTTCAGCCATAAAATTCAAAGTTAGTCTGGTTCAATTTGGTCAAAAACTCATTGACTTCACTGAATTGTAACTGAGGTGAATAATTCTGCTGATTGGAATTGACTTGAACCTCCAGTTTGGATGAATTTGGTAACTGTGCTTAAAACCATGCCAAGTTGGTCGATATGTTGACATTAATGTTTAGTTGTAGACAACTTAAGAGTGTAAGCCATATTAGAATGTTGTAAAAAATAGTAAACCCTATGACATGGGAGAATAACAAAGCCATGGATCTAAGACTATGCAAAATAGAATACGAGTGAATGAAGAGAATCGAGTACAACATATGGATAAGACATCATTAGAGTATATTGTAAGGGAAGGTGTTGTATGTAAGAGATTTAAGGAACGTCTCAAGGTATATGCCATGGCACTTGGTGTAGAGGAATCTAACTAAATATGGAAAACTGGTGGAAAAGCCAAAGACAAGTGAATTTTATAAACACATGTACTCTATGTAATTAATTCATGGCCCTTTTATGAATTAGAGTGATAGTTACTTGAATATCTTTTATGCTTTGTTGATATTGTGTGACATGGTTATGCATAAGTTATATTAGATCCATGGAGATGTGTGAGTGAGCAAGTTTGACATGCTCCTATTTGTTTATGTTGTTTTTTACAGTTGTTGTGTAAAGCTAAGTGAAGGGATTCTTGAGTCTAAGGGAAGCCGTGTGAACTGAACCATGAGAACATGTCAGCATATGAATTAGTGAGCATGAGAATAGAGCCTTGTTGAAAATGAGTGAGGTGAGATTTGTATATCAAGTCTGCTTGAGTGAGTGAACAAGTTTGACATGCTCCTGTTTGTGTATGTTGTTTTAGCAACTGTTGTGAGAAGCTGAGTGAAGGGATTCTTCAGGCTATGTGAAGCCATGGGAGCTGAACCATGAAAGTATGAGAGTCACGAGAACATATAAATTAGTGAACATGAGAATGGAACTTTGTTGAAAACGAGTGAGGTGAGATCTGTATATGGAGTCTGCTTGAATGATGTTCTGTTTGCATAAGAACTAAGTTTTGAAGAACAATTATGTAGGATTGAGATGCTTGTTAGGTTGTGAGGATTGTTGGCCTTTGTGAGAGAGAACTTGAATGCACGCAGTGAAGTTTTTACGAGGGTAGAGCTATGGTAGTTTTGAGAGCATTTTGAATGAAGCTTTTTGGGTGTGTTATTCTTTCCTAAAAAATTGCAGTTGTTCTCTACTTGTGGAGTTTATGAGCCCTTGGAATATTGAAAGTTGTCTTAAAATTACTTGCAAAGTGAGGAATCTTTGGTTCAACTGTGAAAGAAGTAGAGCTAGGCTCTCCACTTAAGATTGTCTCTCTATGAAATATAAATGTTCAACTAATGCTAGTCAAAGTACTAATAAATCTATGAGAGTATTATGTATACAAACTAGATTTTTAAAGCTATTTTGAGAAAAGTTGTTGAAGCTTTGAAACAAAGGAGCACTAAAATATGCGTGATTGTCGATCAAAGCATTTAAAACACTACTACAACTTAAAAGGCCTCTCAGCCTCTGGAGTTGGATATATATCCAGTGTCCACATCTTGAAGCAGTTACACACTACTATTTGAGATTGGTACAAATAAACCCTCTCTTATTTGTTTTGACATCATGTGATACATTTTAATTCCTAATAAAGTGATTTGCCTAAGGGCGCTTATCAAGTGTCGCCCTTTCTTGTGTTTAGTTTTTTTTTTCCCTTAGGTAGAAATATAAAAGGGTATAAAAAATGTAAATGAAAAAATGGATACATGCAATATATAGGGAAAATAGGGGTTTCTTAAAATCGGCAAGGCATATTGGGAGGGGGTTAAAAAAATTGATTTTTGGAGGTATTTTCCAATATTTTTTGAAAATAGGGGTATTGTTTTATATGCCACGAACGAATATGCTATGGCATAGTTTCACTAAGTGAAGAACCCGTGAATTTCCTTTAAATTGTTAATGCATGAATATGTCAATCTCGATGAACATAAATTTATTTTCCTTCATAACCTAATGATGAAAATGACGAAAATACATTTGGATATAAGTGGTCAGTTGAGATTTATAAAATTTGAGTACCATGTGGTATCCATGGTTGAAATATTTAATTGTGTACGTAAAACCCATTATAAAAAAAATTACCACATATACTATAATATATTTCTACCATACAAAAGGTTTTGCTTAATTGGCAATTGGTAAGTTTTAAGCATATTGGTACTATAAACTTAATGAGGACTCATTTTTATTTAGGTTAGGTGAAATTACAGGGGCATCATTTTGTAAGGGGGATGATTGATTTGAATTTCAAGAGATATTATATTCTAAGCTTAGATATATATATTGTCAATCCATATTTTTATTTTTACTAAATATAAAAGGGAACATGATGGATATATAAAAAGTTGAATTTGTGGAGAAGACACCTTAAAGAAAAATTGTAGGAAGACAGTTAAAGTTGAGAATGAGAGATCATATATTTGGCCTCATTAAATGCAATGGTTTCATATCAATAATATCCTTCTTCTCTAAAACTCTCTTATGTTTTTTGTGTTGTTTTTTGTTTATATGTTTTCTGTCAATATTTATTCTACAAATGCTGTGGCATATTTAGATGTTTTGTCCCTTCTAAGCTTGTCATTTATGTTTTTCGAGCCTTCCACAATAAACGTCCCTTGATTTTTCTCTTAAAGTTTACATTTTGTATGTGCATATAATATATATATGTATGTGTCCATTTCTATGTATGAAATTTTCTTTTGTTATGCCTGTATATGGCTTTGTTTGGTTGAAGTAAATCCACCCATGGAACTAGTACCCTTCCACATTACCCCCACACTAAAATATTTGTCAATCGAGAAACGATCTTTCGAGGAAATTGCGTTATTAAGTGGGTTTGGTTGAGCGTTTGTAACGAATTTTATGTAAAATCCTAAAATTACAAATCTGATTTCATTATTTTTCATCTATATTTTGCACAACTTTCCATAAATCTTCACTTTCATCTATTGGACTGAGACCCTTGAACTTAAAATCCGTTCGGAGGGCCCTTAAAATCCCCAAATTTTATTTCATCACGTAAGAAATAGTGTTTCTCTTCGTCCAATCATCTTGAAGCCTACTATCTACTTTGGAATTCATTTTGTCTAGCTTTGACCGACCATGCCATACAGTGAACCATGTCCCATAAGCAACCATAAATTAAAATATTCGATTGGGTACATTACATCCATTGTATTTTTTTTACCACATATGTTGTGGCACATTTGCATGTTTTGTGGGTTGTTCTCTTCTAATATTTGTTTTCCAACCTCCTAGGATAAACATCCCTTGGTTTTTGTCATGAACTTTCCCTTTTGTGTGTGATTATAATATATCTTTATATTTATGTATGTATGTCAATTTGTACAAATGAATTTTGTTTTTGTTATACTTGTATATGACTTAGTTTGGTTGAAATAAATCCACCTTAATTCCACGTCACATTATCTCTACACTAAGAAAATTTCAATCTAAAAACAATCATTTAAGAAAATTAAACTGTTATATAAATTTGGTTAAACATTGTAACATACTTTATATAAAATTTCAAAATTACAAATTTGATTTATGTATTTTTCTTATATATTTTGCACGACTCTACATAAATCTAGACTTTCATCATTATTAAGTCACACTTTTTAGATTTATAATCAGTTCCAAAGCCCCTTAAAATACGCCAAATTAAACTCATCGCATAAGAAAGTAATTTTCTCCTTCATATTGTCTTGAAACCTCCTATGTAATCTCAAAGTCCTTCATATTGTCTTGAAACCTCCTATGTAATCTGGAAGTCATTTGGTCCAGCTTTGACTGGCCATGTCATACGCTGATTCTGTACCATATCATTATGGCCCTGGACAGTGGTGGTGAGTCCTACCACATGCTAGGGCTTATCATTGCAATTAACATATATAAATAATAATAGGTGGGTCCTACCACATGCTAGGGCTTATCATTGCAATTAACATATATAAATAATAATAGCTAGGGGTTTTCTGCGGTATTCTGCAAGATAGCATTCCTGCGAAGCGGTTAGATCTATTTGCCATTTTATTCTTTTCTATCATTCATTCTCCCTTTCTCCAAACGAGTCGATAGGAGCAATGGAGAAACAGGTGTTCCGATTTGGAGATCAGAAACTCCTTTCTCCAAACGCGTCGATAGGAGCAATGGAGAAACAGGTGTTCCGATTTGGAGATCAGAAACTGCTGACATCAAATTACAGATTGTGAGTAAAGACGGAGATGAAGAAAACCCTATTTACCTTCATTCTCACATTCTCAAAAAATCTGAATTTTATGAAGCCCGCCTTTCTGATTGCTGGTCTTTACCGGATGAGCGCCCTCTTGAACTGAAGGTACGAGCTTCTGTTGATCCAGAGATTTATGTTAAATGTTTTCAGCTCATGTATTCTTGTGAAGCACAAGAGCGCTTCCATTTCTCCGGTGGTGTGGACGAAGCCCCGGCTATTCTACGCGTTGTTTCTGAAATGTTGTTTCACGAGGGCATACAGAAATGCATGGAATATTTGAATGCTGTTCGTTGGAGTCCAGAGCAAGAAACCACACTTCGAGCAATGCTATCTTCTTTGCAGATAAACATTTTGCCGGATCTAGCAGCCAGGCTCAGCCTTGGCATTGATAGCGGATATTTAGAGATGCTGAAGCAGAGTTTAAAAGACATGTTGTCTGCGATTACTATGATTCCAGGTAGATTAAAACCAAAACTAGGTCGCACAGAAGTGGAGCAATATATCGTCGGATACTTTGAGGCCGCAAATACATACTCGGCCAAGGCTGTTGCAGATACCTGTAGATCTGCACTGTTGGAAGAGTTTTGTTCCACGGTATTCCGAATTACATTCTTTGGGTCTGCTATGCTGCGCATTCAATATTTAGTACGTGCATTGTTGTGGTCTTCTCAATTATGGCTGTTTGATCTCATAAGGCGTTGTGATTGGACTCTCTACGAAACGTGTGTTGAACTGTTTTGCATGGATCATCACCTTTCTAGTTCAGTAAGTCAAGTTGGTGTCAAGAAAAATTATGTATTTTGCCTAATCTAATTTTGAATCCAATGGCGAACGCAGAGATAATTACTCCTCACTCATTTAGGGTTTCTTTCGTAACCAACTGGCTTGGTGAGATGGTGAGCCTGGCCGTTTGCCTGGGTAGTGCAGAGACATTTGAGGCTTTAGAGATAGGGCTTATCCATGTGGCCGACACCCTTCCACTAGGTCATCAAGAAATCATTTACAACATTTGAAAAGACGTTTATATAAAGCTAGAATTGGACTATAGTAATGCTATGAGGTGGTGGGCTGGAAAAGTCCAGGATGCCATCAACCATGATAAGATCATTTGATTTAACCCCTTGTTATTTTTTATTTTCTTATGATTCTTGTTTATCTTAATGGCTGGGTGAAATGGTAAGGCTGGCTATTTGCCTGGCTAGTGCTGCGAAATTTGAGGCTTTGGAAAGAGGCCTTATCAATCCGGCCGACACCCTCGCTCATCAGAAAATATTTAATTGAGGCAGAGATAATTACTAGTCACTCATTTAGGGTTTCTTTCCCAACCAAATGGCTGGGTGAAATGGTGAGGCTGGCTGTGAAATGGAGAGAGGGGTTATCGATCTGGCCGACACCCTTCCACTTCCACTCGGTCATTAGAAAAACATTTACACCATTTGGAAAGACGTTTACATAAAGCTAGAATTGGACTATAGTAATGCCATGAGGTGGTGGGCACGAAAAGACGAGGATGCATGGTGAAAATATATCTGGATATCATTAAGCATGCTAATATCATTTGATCTATCACTGTGTTATTCTTTATTTCTTTGTTTGTTATTGTTTATTTAGGTTAGTAAACATGTTTAACGAATTAAACGAAACATTAATGTTGAATTAAAAGTTTTAATTTATTAAAATATAAATATTATGATAATTAATATTTATAAATAAATTCCAAGTAGACCACTGCATGGGAGTCTTATAATTTCCACTCTACATGATGTGTGAATATTTGAAAGATTTTATGATTACCATTATTATGAAGATTGACCTCAACCTATTTGGTTCATTCCATTTTAATAAATAAGAGATATTATTTGGATTTATATAAAATTTGATTCCTATCATTGAAAACATGAGAAAGAAGGGTACCTATGAGAAAGAAGGGTAGCTATGTTACTATAAGTTTGACAAGTTAGAATGTTATGAAGATTAGAATTGTAGCGAAGATTTGGAAACTACGATGGAGGATGTACCCAGGTCACTCTAAAATAAAGCTAGATTTGTGAGCCATGCCCATAGACTCACAAAGTTGGCCAAAGCTTTCTTCCCATGGTGTTTTAGGAATTTCCTATTATATATAATTGAAAAGTAATAAAATTTATGTATTTTTATATAAAACTCATATTATTTTTAGTATTGATTTATTGCGCTCAAAGGGACTTTATAGCTGAGTATAAGGGAGATGTTGTAACGTTCATCATGTAAAGTTCCTCTTGTAAATGTCGACTATAAATAATATTGTTTATTTTGATGGAGATGTTGTAACGTTACTTTTTACTTGTCTATTATGATGTAGATGTTGTAAAGTTACTTTTTACTTCTAAAAAGTAAAATGTAATAAATATATTTTGTGGGCCATCAATTAAAATTAAAATAATTAAAATTAAAATTAAAACATGTATTTTGAAAAAGATGTTAGAAATCAATGACTATATAAGCACCAAACGATAATACAAAAACTACATAAAAATTTATAAAACATGGCAAAGAGAAGAGAATGCCCATTAATAAAAATAATAATCTCATTTGGACTTAACTATATAACAAATATTATGTTAGCCATTAATAAAGATACTAATCTCAATTTAAATTTAGCTCCTCACTATCTCTTGGATTAATGCAAAAACATTTCGAGAGTTTTAATTGCAAAACCATACCTGAGTTTTAAGGCTGTGTTTTTTTGAGACCAAGCATTTAAGATATGCCTAGTTAAATAGCCTTAAATAGCTCCTTTGACACCAAGCATTTAAAATATGTCTCGGTTGATGATGATGATGATGGTTAACGTCCACTAAAATACTTTGGTCTATCATACCTAAAGAAACCAATTAATTAGTTTTTTTTAAGATTGTATTTGTATGCTCAAAGAGCTAGGTGAGAAGCTTCCCAAGCTCGCTATAATTTTGACAAGTTAAAAAGCTACAAAGGTCGGTATTGCAAGAAAGATTATGAAAATGATATCTAATGTGGGTGTATGCAGGGAACTCTAAGAGGAAGTGATTTTCATCTTCAATGCTCCTATTCTGAGAGAGATGCAGATCCTTTCCACCCATGGTGTTTTAGGAAGAGTCGGACGACCGGTTTCACTATGGAGCTGATGAGAGTTCGTTCTTATGTTGGCTATATTAGTTTTTTTCTTTGAACTCGTTAAAATAGAGAAATACTTTTGATATTATAGAGTAGGGTTCATGATCTCCTTATAATATCTTAGCCTCTAAATATTTTTGATGTTAAATATCATTAAATAGCTCTATTGATAGTGGCTCATACAAAATCCCAAAGGAGTAAAGTAGCAAAGAATTCCTATCTCCATTACACCCAGAACTCCACAAGCGTGAAGATACATGGTGGTAATAAATGGATGCATGGATTTCTGGTGGTAATAAATGATCGGATGGATTTGTTCTTGGCGATTCTCTATGTGTGGACTACCCTAATGCTATGTGAACTCTCCGATATGTTCCCATCTACCTGCCAATGACTGCTTGTTTTTCTCTTTGGCTCACATTAGGGTTTGGCAGTGGTCTATCCCTTGCTCTCTCTTTGTCGTGAGTGCAGTTGGACTGCCAAGTATGGAAAATTTGGAATGTTTAGGTTTTGTTATGGATTTGGTGTGCATCCATCACTAACAATCCATGTGAAAACATGCCCAAGTTTCACCCAAGCTCTGCATGAGTGGTTTCTCCTCATCATTCAGACGTGGGGAGTGTTACTTTCACTCTGGCGTATCTTTCAGTGTCTGTGTTGATCCTAGTTTTGTCACTATTATTGGCTTGTAATTTACTCTTTTGGCATCTATTTTGTGACCCTTTTGACATGTTTCTTGTCATACAGCTTTTGATTCAGCCCCAGGTATGAACACATTAGGAATTTATGCAAGTCTTGGTTTATTTTTATTATTTCATGATTTTACCAAGCAATTATGTTATAATTGGAAATATGTCTGATATATGAATTTGTTTTGTAGATTGTAGTCTTTAAACGAGCCAACATTGGACACGCATTCACGCTAGATATACGCAAGGCATATACAACTTGCCATTCATCCTCCCGATCATCCCGCGCACTGTTAGTTGGTATATTTCCAAGTGATTAAAGCACAAAATGGTCTTGAGTTGTTTTGTTGTCCACATGTTTGATGCTACGATGGTCGTTGCTTTGAGAAGGCTTTCCATCCTTCTTTCTCCATTCGACACCACAATCCAAGTCCATGTAAATGAGAATCTCTATGCCACAGTATGCGCAAGGAGAACTGACGCACGAGAGAGCAGGAGGAATACTATGCGTTGTCGTATGGTTGTTTGTTGGGCATAAAGGTCGACAATTTTAGGAGTGATCCACTACTGAGAGGTTCGACCCACTCATCCTTGTAAACACTATATATAGTCCTCTCCAAGTGAAAGCAAAGTTAGTTAGCTAGTTTGTAAATCTATCAGTCAACATTAGAAAGGAAGCTCAGTGGAAACTCTATTCTGAATGTTAATATAAGTTCTATTTTCACTGTGTATACATGTTCTTGTTCCTGTGAGTGATTGATTGAAACGCCACCCTGATTGTTGAGAGGGCTCCTCAACAACCAGTTGTTTCCATTCATGTGTGTGTTCTTGTTATCTCCTTTCTCACAGATAAGTAGTTTCTAGTTATGCTTTATTTATGCAAATTGGTTTCCTGTTATGAGTAATGTCATGCTGTTAATATAATTTCTATTTCTTGAATTAAAGTAACTGGTCACACACGTAGTTTGTTTCTATTTTTCCTTTTAGTTTTGCTTCTAGTTTCCTTTTCGAATTAATATCAAATGTTATGTTTGCAATTAGATAGAATTTAGTTAATTTAGTATCCTAGGTTTAGTTTGTAGTTAGAATTAGTTATGTCAATTCTTTTTAGCTATGAACTAGTTTTAGCTATATTTCAGTTTGTTTCATTTCATAATAGGGAATAGTCTCTTACAACCATAAATTAGTACCAATAATATCTTGCCTATTTCAATTATTAACTAGGTTCAATTACTATCCCTTATGCACCCTATTCTCATATGCACGAAATCACGTGATATTTAGATCATTTAGTCCATTTATTTCCTTATTTCCATTGTTTTCCTCATACGAACTATCATTCAGACTGTCCATTCAGATTGTCATTCAGCCCTTCGTCCAACCTTTAATATTTCCCATTATGTTTTAAACCTGTTTAAAGTTCTGTTTCTTTGGCTTTTAAATCATGTTTTGTTTTGTAATTAGACAATGATTATATCTATAATTAGGAACTTAGTATAAATCATTTAAACTACCCACCAAGTTCCATCCCTATCATTAACTTCCTTTTACCTTAGTATGTGTTGAATTGTGTTTTGTTCTGTCTCTTTTGTTTTTTATTTCTTCATTCGTTATTGTTCTAACGTTTGGGAATTATATCTCTAGCTCAGTTTAATTTATCTTTGTGTATATTGAATTTAGTATTAAACATATTAATCTTTAGAGAAACACACAAGTAATTTGTGAATTGATCATAGCATAGGACTTGTTTCTTCATTGTGTTGTTATTGAAAATATTCATAGAATAGGCTTTAGAGGATTTTTCTTTATTAAGTTTTCAACTTGTTTCTAAGTCATATTTTCCTCACATGGGTTTCATATAAGAGTAGTATACCTTTAACTTTCAAATAGTTGCTAAAAGAGTTTTGTTTCTTGATTAATAGATTAGTTGTTCATAATATCGTTTTTCATTAAAGTCATTTGCTTATGGAATAAATCACAATGTTTACTATCACATGTAATTGGACATTACTTAGTTTGCATATATTTGTGGAAGTTAAGTTATATTTAATCACATTCATTTTCTTTACTTCATTTGAAAGCCATTTTGATACACCTCCTTCTCGAGTACCAATAACCATGGATGCATATCCTTAGAACAATCAAGGAGAGTGGAGCTAGATAAATTGTTTCAATCATTGTATATTTGTCAAACTGCCTGTATAGTTTAGTTATTGGGTTTCTTAGATTAATTAAATAATCATAACATTGAATTAAAAAACATAATCTTTTGTAAGAGTTCTAAATCTCTTCTAAACCTTTCTAATTCACAAATTAAGAAGCAAAATAGTTAGTACGCTGTAAAGGAGTAGTTTACTTTCTTAGAATAGTGTTACTTATAAAATACATAATTTATGATTGATAAAGTAGAGTAGTATAACTTGATACTCCTCTAATCTGGTAAATGTATCCCAACCTAATTACCTTAGAAGTTGATTTTCTAGAGTTTGACTCAAGTTTTCATCTTGAAATATCTTTCAATCTTTTCTTTATTAAAATATTTCAACGACACCTTAGGAACCCTTCTACCTTTGCATATATTTTATATCACCTCTAAGATTACAAACCTCATTTGATAATTGAATGTTTGTTGAATTAATTAAGACATTATAACACCCAACATTTTTGCCTCCATTATTTGGGAATTGTTCTGTAAGGTAGAATAAGTAGAGTCCCCTTATGAAGTTTAGCAATAGGCTAGTGACGTGGGAGTGGTAAGATGAAATGTAAGAACGTGGAAGGGAAGGCATATCCTAAGGGACTGTGCAGTAGAGAAGGGGATGCTTCCTAGTGTTGGGTGTGTAGATGTTTTAGAATCCATGCTATATCTGGTGCAGGTGTCCATAGCACCATGGTTGAGCTCACTCACTTAGCAGTCAGCCTTTCAAGCTCCTTTGTAGCCTGATAAACCCAACTATATTTTGATTGGCTGAATTTTGATATACCTTTGGCTACATATGAGCTTGCTAGTGTTCCCTTATTCCTTGTGGGAATCATGCCCACCTCGGGGGTGGTAGTGTTGTCGAGAGATTCATGAGCACATTTTTCTATTGTTGGGTGGAATGTTGCAACGACACAACTGGTTGCAGGACAAGCTTCTTTCAAGATAAGTATTCTTGTCTATTTTATCTCTGTAATTGCAGAAGTGTTTATGAATTAAATGAACATGTTAAATGTTGTGAATGAATGAATTTTGCTTCTGTTGTATGTTAATAATTTATGCATCTATGTAGTGTTAGTTTTACTTATATGTTTAGCATGATTGGAAATGGGTTTATTTATGGTGTCATCCTTTCTGTTGTGGTGCACCCCAAACAATATGAGATCTTCTCCATAACAAAATTGCTGACTCCACTTGGGAATTTCATTTTTGGTGGGGTTGTGGGTGCATTTTTTTGCTTGCTTTGCTCTCTATTTATCCATGTTTAGGTGTCACATTTGGTAGTATGTTCATTCATTGATAGTAACCTAGAGTGGTTTTACTCATGCCCTTCCTTTTACCACCTTATTCTCTGTATACCCAATTCAAAGAATATGCAGTCACGTATATGCGCGAGAAATACTTTGCCTAGTCATGTACATACATTGTTGTTCTTTGAAAAGTCATGTACATCCTCCTTTTTGGTTGAGTTCTTGATGTGGAAATTTTTTGGGTGGGTTGTGACTGTGGCTGGGTCCTCCTAGGTACCAATATTGTATGTTGACTTCTCCCTCCATGACAAGAAACCCCTTTTTTATTATTTTTCTTTCTTTGAAAATTTTTCTTGTTGAGTTATCTCATTTTTTGCTTTTCCACTAGTGCATTAGTATTTTATTCTCGGTGTCTTACTTGATTTTTCGTTTGCTTCTTGCTGTAGAGGATGATAATTTTAGTGATTTTTATTGTGTTTTCATTATTTTATATTGAAATTAAAAAATAGTTTTATATTTACATTTATGGGTCTAGATTTCCTGTATTAGCAACACTATGGTCGCTTTCTCTCTCTGGTGGATGAGAGGGGACTTGACACAACCCAATGCAAGTACCTCCTTAGATGGATATGTGTGATGCAATTAAGCATGCAACTATAGAATTATTTCTTATTTTCAATATCAAAGAATGAAAACACAATAAAACTCATTAAAATTATCAACCTCTACAATAAGAATAAAATGAAAATCAAGTAAGAGACCAAGAATAAAATACTAATGCACTAATGGAAAAACAAAAAATGAGATAACTCAACCAGAAAAATTTTCAATGAAAGAAAAATAATAAAAAAGGGGTTTCTAGTCACAAAGGGAGAAGTCAACATACAATATTGGTACCTAGGACGACCCAACCACACTCACAACCTACCCAAAAAATTCCCACATCAAGAACTCAACCAAAAAGGAGGATGTATGTGACTTTTCAAAGAACAACAATGGATGTACACAACTAGAAAAAGTATTTCTCACATATATATGCAACTGCATATTCTCTAAACCTTGTATACAGAGAATAAGGTGGTAAAAGGAAGTCCAGGGGTAAAACCACTCTAGGTTACTATTAATGAATGAACATACTACCAAATGTGATACATTATGTGACGACACCAAAGTACCTTGCTGCAGAATTAGACAAAATGGGTAAAAGATTTTTTTTTTTCTTTTTGTTTATTAAAGATTTAAACCATCCAAGTAATGTGCTTCCAAATTAGATATCTACAATACGTTCAGTAACCTTTTCCACCAATAAAAATTTATACTGCATTCATACTAACATCATCATGTAAAAGAAATAAAGCATGCACAATGTAATAATATAGGGACAAGACAACCATATTCACGTGGTTCACCTCGTCCATGAGGCTACGTCCACCAATTTGTTTTCTTTTTATTGCTTATGGGAGAAAAATTACAATGTCATGGTACAACCACATCTATGGATGGCTCACCTTGGCTCAAGTGTCCTCGCAGAGAGACACTTGCAACTCGAAATTTCCTTTGTTTAGGACCTTTATTACAACTCATAAAAATCATTTACAATGCCTTGGACACATGACAAACTTTGACTTTAAACCAACATTTCATACCTGAATTGGCATTAATCATCACACATTTTGCAAGATATGCTCAGTTGAAGTAAAATATTAACATCTCTAAAAGTAAATAGCTCATTCAAAAATAAAACACTAAACTTAAGATTTCCATTTTTAAACAGACGTTATAGCAAAGCTATTTGCAATATATGCCATTCCAATAATTAGTGCAAGACTTATAATATAAGGAGTAGTAAAACACACAAATAGGCTCTGAATTAACTCTACCCTTACCATTATGTTACTTGCATAAATAAAGTGATTCTAAAATATTGAACCAATACCATAGCTTTGCAGTTGTCTGGTTAGTACTCACTACAACCATTGTGGCGACTACATAAAACATGCAATATGGAACTGACATCTAACACAACAAATGCATATACGAGACAACTATGAGGTGAATTTATAACACCTCTACAAATTATAGCACAAACATAAATGAACATTGAACTTAAGATCATTATGCAGAGATTTCATAGAGAAAAGCATTCAAACTTCATATTGTTTTGCAAAAATAAAATAGCAATTCAGCTTCAGATCGTTAACAGGCATAGGGGGGGAAGAAAATTGCAGACATTAAAAAAAACCTAACAATTCCCATGAGTTATTTAATCACTGGAGTGATTTCCTTTCTGAATTTGCGGCATAAAAGACATAGTTTAAATAAAACCACAATATTCAGCCATAACTAAACCCTAGATGAATTATCCTTCTAAAATCGTGGCATACAAGAGAACAGAGTTTAAAATAAAACCATATTCCCACCATAGCTAATACCCCGGATCAATTTCCTTCTGAAATTGTGACAAGTACAAGACCCAAGCTCTCGCTAGATTGGTTCTCGTAAAACATCGGCATAATTAGAAAACAGGGTTTCCAAGCACAGATTAAGAACTATCTTTCAACCAGCAGATCGAAACTATGGCATGCATAAAAATTAATTTAAAACAAAGAAAAAGCACCAGCTATCATGTGACCACTAGATCTGAATCGTGGCACTTAGAAAAATTAAATTTAAGCCAAGCCTAAACACCAGCCGTCATGCGACCACTAGATCTGAATCATGGCACTTATAAAGATTAACTTCAAGCAAGGCATAAACCCAGCTATCATGTGACCACTAGATCTGGATCGTGGCACTTATCAAGGTTGAATTCAAGCAAGACATAAACACAGGTTACCAGATCTAATTCGTGGCACCTATAAAGATTTATTCCAAACACAGCATAAACATGGGTTACAAGATCTGAATCGTGCCCACAATAAAACTCATATCAGACATACATAAACGCAGGATGCCAGGTCTGATTTCGTGGCACTTAAAAATTAATTCAAAACAAAGCATAAACATGGGTTACTAGATCTGAATCGTGCCCACAATAAAAACTGTTATCAGGAAAACATAAACACATGCTACCAGATTTTATTCATGGCACCTATAAATATTAATTCCAAACACAGCATAAACATGGGTTACCAGATCTGAATAAACACAGGTTACCAGATTTGAATCGTGCCCACAATAAAAACTCATATCGGACGAACATAAACACAGGCTGCCAGATCTGATCTCGTGGCACTTAAAAATTAATTCAAAACAAAGCATAAACATGGGTTTACAGATCTGAATCGTGCCCAAAATAAAACTCATATCGGACAAACATAAACGCAGGCTTCCAGATCTGATTTCGTGGCACTTAAAAATTAATTCAAAACAAATCATAGACATGGGTTTCTATATCTAAATTGTGCCCAAAAAGGTTGCAACGATTTCTCTTTGGATTGAAGGAGTAGAACAAAAATTCCCAAATGCATTCCCCCTCAGCATCTCGCCCCTCCATTCATATAGGAAAAATCAATGGGACAAAAGGTAGGATTACCGACCGGTTTTTTCATTTAGCGTATAGTAAAATCCTCCTTGGATTCCATGTTGTTTCCTATCAAAGTGGGAAAAATGTAGAGTCAACATTTAAATCATACTAGGCCATTTCTTCTTAGGAAACCTTTGTTTCCTTTTTGCGAATACCTTGTTTCCTCTTCAGAATACTTAGTTTCCTTTTATGAATGCTTTGTAATTACTTTAGGGTTTGGGAAAATATATATCTACATATATAATATCCATCTTTTTGGCTAGAAGGAGGTGTATATCTACACATGTATGTAGATAGAGCTACTCGATAAATTGAGTGTCATTTACATTTTTTCCAGTAATCATATGTCCTTAAAATTTGATCATTATTGGCTTAATTATCCTTAAAGGGGGTTAAAAAAAATAAACGTCTAGTGCTTGACAAATTTATACCAGATGTTATTTATCATCCCCTAGCTTTGAAGGTTTCGACAAATATGGTGAGTTAGTTCATTCCTACTATCTTTAACATTTTTTTTCTTCCCATTTCTCAAATCAATGAAATGGTTCACGTCAACCTATAATTAATGTTTGTGTTTTACCATGTATAATTGTAACCGTTTTTCATCAGATACGGGATCACAATCATCGGTTAAGTTTACGAGATCCCTAAACTTTCACCATCCTTTAGCTTTGCATTTTAGGATGGGGGGGGGGGGGG
>LPNX010394126.1:262286-283707 GCA_001517045.1 Pseudotsuga menziesii
AAAGAAATTCCCAAGTGGAGTCACCAATTTTGTTGTAGAGAAGATATCATACTGTTTGGGGTGAACCACAAAAGAAAGGATGACAACATAAATAAACCCATTTCCAATCATGCTAAACATATAAGTAAAACTAACACTAAGGAACCAAGGGGGCATACCTTTCTCCGAACGTTTGAAGTAGATCCCAGTTGTGCTTTCAATCAAATTTGTACCTACACATTTCCTTGCACAAAAATAAGATATACAAACATGATATATGTAAAGAATTAGTACCTAATCTATCATGATATATTCCAATACCTAATCATGTTGGAGTCATTATCTAATACACACATGTTTATTTGGCCTAATTTTCCTATTTTACCACTTATCCTAAGTTATTGGCTTAAATATGTGACTACATCATCAACTCAACAATCCTGCTTCAATCAAGGAGAAAATATGGGTTGATCTACATGACCTAAGAACCCCAAATCAGTTAACTCATGGTTATTCCACCTACTTTCAATTAAAATGCAAATGTAAATTCACCTCCATCATTATTTTTCCTATTTTTGTTTATATTATGGTTAATTGGAGTGATTTAAGGCACCTCCAACAACTTCTGGTGACTCATTTCAGTTCAGTTCACTTGATGTTAGCTAACTGAAGTCAAATATGCACCCTCACCCACTGATTGACACGCAGTTGAGTTCTATTCAGTTATACTCAGTCATAACTTCCTCTGATTCAATTAGAGTTGATTATTGTTGTGATTAGTGGTTAACTAGTGTGTTTAGTGTGCGCGACTGACAGCTAAACCACTCTCATCTGTACAATTTGAAAAGAATCCTTGGAATTCAAATTTTCTTACTGTTCATGCAAATGTATGACATTGTGTCACTACTTTTGATTGATTATTGATAATTTATAGCTGCAACTTCCAATCACAACACTTTCATGTCATTTTTCTGTGTAATTGATCCTTGAATCTTCTGTAAGTTGTGCCTTCTTCCACAGATTATTGTGACTCAATTTTGATATGGTATCACAGCCAACAGGGGACAAGGGTATTCTTCTCCAACAAGATTTCTTGATGGATCTATGATGCAATTTGAGCAAAGAGTTCAAAATTTTCATCTATGCACTAGAAGCAGAAAATTTACCACATAATTCATAGGCAAAGGAGTTATTGATCAAGCTTTCTTGATTGATTAGACCGGGTGTGATGAAAACATGAAAAGTGTAGGTTGTTCGAGCTTCTTGTGCCCTTTTTTGTGTTTTTGCAATTTTTTTAATGTTTTTCACTGCATTCGCTACAGGATCATCATGGCCTCTTTTGTGAATCTACTCACTCCTTTCAATTACTACCAATTGTAGGAGGGCATGGACATTCAACTGCACTCCAAAGGACTCTACAGAGTCACAATGGACATATAAATAGAGCCTAATGATGTTGTCGATAAAGAAAAATACTAGAATAAGCTTGATGAAGCATATGGTTTTTTGTTCCTTTCAATATCTAGATATTTTCTCTTCGACATCACTAGATTGAAGAGACCTAAGGAGATTTGGGATCAAATTTCTAGTCTGTTTGATAAGCAATATGTCTTGAGGTTCTATTAGCTAGAGAATGAGTTGATTTATCTAAACCTAAGAAACTTCGAAACCATGAATTATTTCTTCACCAAGTTCAAGCACCTTGTGCCTCAGTTGAAGTAGTGCAAATTTGAGAAGGAAGATGGTCAACTCATCCTAGCCATCCTCTCAAAACATTGTATGGATTATTTAGTCTTTTTTTCCACATTCCATACTAGGAATATCACAATTCCAAATTGGAAAATGCCATCCCTCAATGCATTCATTTAGTCTCTCATAAACGAGCATGAAAATCTTGTCCAAATGGGGATCATCATATCTTGCAAGCACCAAGATATGTTTGTTGGAGGACCTAAGGCTATAAATGTAAAGGGAAATCAAAATAACCAAAAGACTAAGTTGGATGCTCCAAAGCCAGAGGAGAAACCTCAGCATCTTGATGAACCCTCACGCTCAATAAAGAACAAGAAAAAAGGAAAAGAAGGGAAAAATAAAGGTCAAATGTTCTTATTACGAAAAGGGATTTCACCCTAAAAGCTCCTACATGAAGAAACAACTTGATGCTATGACTCTTCTCCTTGAGAAGAATAACATCAAACTTCCTGAAGGTACAAGGAAGAGATAAAGTCATGATCGAAACATCTGGCCCAAAAGAGGACATGCCCTCAAGGAAAATGTTTCGAAGGCTTGATCTCTCCTCATAGACTTTGGTGCTTCAAACCATATGGTGGGAAGCAAAGAATCCTTTTCATTCCTGGACTTCAACAATAACATTCCCATCCACATGGGAGATGATTCTCAAATCATTTTGAAAGGAAAAAGTACTATAAAACTTGAAGATGACAGCTTCTATGATGTTTAGTATGTGTTCTCTGTGGCTTCAAATCTGTTGAGTGTATATCAAATGACACACACAGGCTTGTACAAGAGAGTAGCTTCCAGCCCGTATCATGGTCAAATATCATAAATTGGAGATTCTAATATCTCCCATCTGGAACAATTTATCTTTCTCTTTTGCCACTGAATCAGATAATGTACTCAAAGAAGGCATTTTCCAATTTGAAATAGAGTGCCTAATATTAGGAAACGTTGACATAAAAACTTAGTATTCATCACCCAATTTTGAAAGGATTGAAAGATCAATTCATCTTCCTTCTTCTCAGTCTCACATTGTTTGAGAAACATAAAAAGTGACTTGAATTTATTGAATAACCATTTAGTGGATTCGAAACTGCTTGGACTCAATGAGAATAACACATTCTCCAATTGATGCGCTCTTATCTCATCTTGTATTGCAAAGAGAGTCTCAATTTCGGACCATACTTTGTTTGGAGTGGTCAAACCATCGAGATGAAAAAAGAAGACTCGGAGAAATTGAGAGACAGAGAAATCCATAGGCTTCATCCAACCTATTATTCCAATTAGCTTTCTCAACAATAGCATTGGGATCATGCTCTAAAGCCAAAGAAACTCTATATAGTCCTTTACTGCGCAACAAAATTCCAATTTTGGCCTTCCATTCATTATAGTTGAAGGGAGTCATGATAATTGATCAAGAGGAATCCATGCTTAGTTTTTGTTGCACTCATGGAGATGCTATATTGAACATACACAGATATAAACTAGGAGGAATACTTATAAGCTCAATTCAAGCTCTTCTTCAAAGAGGGAGAAAATTCTGGATGCGATTTAATGTAGAGTATTGATAGCTCCTTAGCTCTTTGAAGCTTGACAACCTGAAGGCCCTAATACCATGTAGAAATTGGAGATTTGGTACTATCTATAAACACATGATGTAGATCTAGTTACAAACTAATTCTCACAAGCATGCAGGAGGAAAAAAGTAGAGAGCGGAATAATTGTGTATGAAATTCCATGGTTATATATGTGTTTATATTGTTTAATTTACTATTACGTGAATTTCTAAATGCATAGAATCAAATGGAATTTGATGCATGCATTATTTGCTTGAATTTCCTATAAATTGTTAATGTATGCATATGTCAATATGGGTGAACATAAATTTATTTTCCTTTATAACTTAATAATGAAAACGATGAAAAATGCATTTGGATATAAGTGATGAATTCCAATATATATAAGTTGAGTACCTTGTGATATCCATGGTTGAAAGGTTCGATTGGGTATGTTACACCCGTTGCAATTTTTTACCACATATTTTTATAATAGAGATCACTAGAAAGACTGTCATTCACAACTCAAATATGGGTCATCCACAAATCCAATGGTTTGGGTCAACCAAACAAAGTGTTTTGTTTCATTGAAAAATGGTAATTTTTTAAGGATGTTGGCAAAATAAACCTAATAATTACAATTGGGGATTGATACTTGTAACAAAGGACCATAGCTGTCATAGTTGAATTTAAACTTTAAATGACATCGACCCTATAAGACTAGTGTGTGAGAGAAAACTGACATATAGCTTGTGCCATAGAGTCCCATTTTAGGTACTTCCTATCCAACCTGTGCTGGAGTGGTAGAAGGAAATTGGAGGATGCTCGAGGGAGTGTTAGCTTAGAGAAGGAGGCCAATTCTTAGCATTGTGTAAGTTGGTGGGGAAATATTATTGAGGATTGGCATAGACATGGAGGGTATTTCCACACTAGTGGGTTACATGAGATATTCAACTGAGTAGAGGTAGTGGGAAAGAGGTTTTTTCTTATTGATTGATAGCGCTAGATTGAGTTGGCCTATCAAAGAAAGGTATGGATTGATAGAGCACATGGGTTGGAAAAATGTCCTTCACCTACAATCAATTGGATAATTAAAAGATAAGTGTCTTACTGTGTATGAGATTCCATTTTTATATATGTGTTTATCTTGGTTAATTTACTATTACGTGAACATCTAAATTCATGGAATGACATGTCATCTTATGTGTGCATTATTTACTTGAATTTCCTTTAAATTAAGTGGTGAGTTGAGATTTATAGAATATGAGTACCATGTTGTATCCATGGTTGAAATATTTAATTGTGTATGTAACACCCATTATAAAAAAAATTACTGCATATACTATAATATATTTCTACCATACAAAAGGTTTTGTTTAATTGGCAATTGGTAATTTTTAAGCATGTTGGTACTATAAACTTAATGAGGACTCATTTTTATTTAGGTTAGGTGAAATTACAGGGACATCATTTTTTAAGGGGGATGATTGATTTGAATTTCAAGGGATATTATATTCTAAGCTTAGATGTATATATTTTCAATCCATATTTTTATTTTTACTAAATATAAAAGGGAACATGATGGATATATAAAATGTTGAATTTGTGTAGAAGGCACCTTAAAGAAAAATTGTAGGAAGACAGTTAAATTTAAGAATGAGAGATCATAAATTTGGCCTCATTACATGCAATGCTTTCATATCAATAATATCCTTCTTCTCTAAAACTCTCTTATTTTTTTGTGTTGTTTTTTGTTTATATGTTTTCTATCAATATTTATTCTACAAATGTTGAGGCATATTTACATGTTTTGTCCCTTCTAAGCTTGTCATTTATGTTTTCCCTTCCACAATAAACGTCCCTTGATTTTTCTCTTAAAGTTTACATTTTGTATGTGCATATATATATGTATGTGTCCATTTCTATGTAAGAACGTTTCTTTTGTTATGCTTGTATATGACTTTGTTTGGTTGAAGTAAATCCACCCATGGAACTAGTACCCTTCCACATTACCCCCACACTAAAATATTTTTCAATCTAGAAATGATCTTTCTAGGAAATTGCGTTATTAAGTGGGTTTGGTTGAGCGTTTGTAACGAATTTTATGTAAAATCCTAAAATTACAAATCTGATTTCATTATTTTTCATGTATATTTTGCACAACTTTCCATAAATCTTCACTTTCATCTATTGGACTGAGACCCTTGAACTTAAAATCCGTTCGAAGGGCCCTTAAAATCCCCAAATTTTATTTCATCTCGTAAGAAATAGTGTTTCTCTTCATCCTATCATCTTGAAACCTACTATGTACTTTGGAATTCATTTTTTCTAGCTTTGACCGACCATGCCATACGGTAAACCATGTGCCATAAGCAACCATAAATTAAAATATTTGATTGGGTACATTACATCCATTGTATTTTTTTTTTGGACATATGTTGTGGCACATTTGCATGTTTTGTGGGTTGTTCTCTTCTAATATTTGTTTTCCAACCTTATAAACATCCCTTCGTTTTTGTCATGAAGTTTCCCTTTTGTGTGTGAATATAATATATCTTTATATGTATGTATGTATGTCCATTTGTACAAATGATTTTTTTTTTTTGTTATACTTGTATATGACTTAGTTTGGTTGAAATAAATCCACCCTAGTTCCGTGTGAAATTATCTACACACTAAAAAAAATTTAATCTAAAAACGGTCATTTAAGAAAATTAAACTGTGATATAAGTTTGGTTAAACATTGTAACAAACTTTATATAAAATTTCAAAATTACAAATTAGATTTATGTATTTTTCTTTTATATTTTGCACTACTTTCCATAAATCTAGACTTTCATCTGAGCTTTATAATCGGTTCCAAAGCCCCTTAAAATCTGCCAAATTCAACTCATCGCATAAGAAAGTAATTTTCTCCTTAGTATTGTCTTGAAACCTCCTATGTAATCTCGAAGTCCTTCCTTCATATTGTCTTGAAACCTCCTATGTAATCTGGAAGTCATTGGGTCCAGCTTTGACTGGCCATGTCATACGCTGATCCTGTATCATTATGCCCATGGGCATTGGTGGTGGGTCCTATCACACGCTAGGGCTTATCATTGCAATTAACATATATAAATAATAATAGCCAGGGGTTTTCTGCAAGATACCATTTTTGCCGTAATGTGGGAGAGGGGTTTTCTGCGGTATTCTGCAAGGTAGCATTCCTGCGAAGTTGTTAGATCTATTTTCCATTTTATTGTTTTCTATCATTCATTCTCTGCTTTCTCCAAACGCGTCGATAGGAGCAATGGAGAAACAGGTGTTCCAATTTGGAGATCAGGAAACTGCTGACATCAAATTACAGATTGTGAGTAAAGACGGAGATGAAGAAAACCCTATTTACCTTCATTCTCACATTCTCAAAAAATCTGAATTTTATGAAGCCCGTCTTTCTGATCGCTGGTCTTTGCCGGATGAGCGCCCTCTTGAACTGAAGGTACGAGCTTCTGTGGATCCAGAGATTTATGTTAAATGTTTTCAGCTCATGTATTCTTGTGAAGCACAAGAGCGCTTCCATTTCTCCGGTGGTGTGGACGAAGCCCTGGCTATTCTACCCATTGTTTCTGAAATGTTGTTTCACGAGGGCATACAGAAATGCATGGAATATTTGAATGCTGTTCGTTGGAGTCCAGAGCAAGAAACCACACTTCGAGCGATGCTATCCTCTTTGCAGATAAACATTTTGCGGGATCTATCAGCCAGGCTCAGCCTTGGTATTAATAGAGAAGATTTAGAGATGCTGAAGCAGAGTTTAAAAGACATGTTGTCTGCGATTACTATGACTCCACGTAGATTAAAACCAAAACTAGGTCGCACAGAAGTGGAGCAATATATCGTCGGAGACTTTGAGGCCGCAAATACATACTCAGCCAAGGCTGTTGCAGATACCTGTAGATCTGCACTGTTGGAAGAGTTTTGTTCCACGGTATTCCGAATTACATTCTTTGAGTCTGCTATGCTGCGCATTCAATATTTAATACGTGCATCGTTGTGGTCTTCTCTATCCTACGAAACGTGTGTTAAACTGTTTTGCCTGGATCCTCGCCTTTCTAGTTCAGTAAGTCAAGTTGGTGTCGAAGAAAAATCATGTATTTTGCTTAATCCGATTTTGAATCCAATGGCGAACGCAGAGATAATTACTCCTCATTCATTTAGGTTTCTTTCGTAACCAACTGGCTTCGTGAGATGGTGAGGCTGGCTGTTTGCCTGGGTAGTGCGGAGACATTTGAGGCTTTAGAGAGAGGGCTTATCCATGTGGCTGACACCCTTCCACTAGGTCATCAAGAAAACATTTACAACATTTGGAAAGACGTTTATATAAAGCTAGAATGCTATGAGGTGGTGGGCTGGAAAAGTCCAGGATGCCATCAACCATGATAAGATCATTTGATCTAACCCCTTGTTATTTTTTATTTTCTTATGATTCTTATTTATCTTAATGGCTGGGTGAAATGCTAAGGCTGGCTGTTTGCCTGGCTAGTGCTGCGAAATTTGAGGCTTTGGAGAGAGGGCTTATCGATCCGGCCAACACCCTCGGTCATCAGAACACATTTCATCGGATTGTGAATCCAATGGCGAAGGCAGAGATAATTACTAGTCACTCATTTAGGGTTTCTTTCCTAACCAAATGGCTAGGTGAAATGGTGAGGCTGGCTGTGAAATGGAGAGAGGGGTTATCGATCTGGCCGACACCCTTCCACTCGGTCATCAGAAAAACATTTACAACATTTGGAAAGACGTTTACATAAACTAGAATTGGACTATAGTAATGCCATGGAGTGGTGGGCTGGAAAAGACGAGGATGCATGGTGAAAATTAATCTGGATATCATTAAGCATGCTAATATCATTTGATCCATCAATATGTTATTCTTTATTTCTTTGTTTGTTATTGTTTATTTAGGTTATTGTTTATTTTATTTCTTGTTTATTTAGTTTGTTTATTTAATTTTAAAATGTTAATTTTGTTAACTTTATAAAGTTTTGATAAAGATTATTTTGTATTTTTATATCATAGGTGTTTTTATTTGAGATTTTGAAGTGCATCAGTACTTTTTCTTTTTCAACATTGCTTTGAATTTATGGCAGTGATTATAAATTCAAAATATTTACAATTATTAAAAAAAATATAAAGTCTAATTGATCCTTCATAAGTGTTAGGTGATACATGGATAATTTGCACTTTGTGAGAGATAACTCATTTAACTAAAATAATGCTAGAACAAGTAACTAATAACTTCGATAACTTATTAGTCACACTTGTGAAATATTGGTATTCACTAGCCACAAGTTCATGGTCGTGTTAATATCTTAGAATTTTTGGATGGAATACCCTATATAAATTTTTTGTGGAAGCAGTTTGAAATTCTAAATAAACATTTCTAAAAAAAAATCTAAAAGGTAACTTGTTCTTATGAAAAGATAACCAAGAGCTCATGGTACATAACTAGAAGAATGTGAAAAATGGATAACCCTTAGTTTATGCATGAATAGATAAATGAAGGATGGATCACATATACTTTCACGGTACTTAATTTGGTGTCTATAAGCTTGCACCAACCATAAATTAGGTGATTATGCTAATTAATATTATTAACTTGAATATTTTTTAATTTAATAATTATATTTAGTTTATTTCTAAAAATTTAATAGTTTGTATTGAAAACATTTAATAAAAACTATTTTGCATTTTAAATAACTAATGTATAAAATTATTAATTTGATCATTTTTTTAATTTAATAATTATGCTTAATTTATTTTGTTTAACTTAAATAGTTTAGATTGATAGAGTTCTAATATGACAAAGTTTAAATTTGAGTAGATAATTATTGATGTTAATAATGATTATGAGTAAAATTAATTTTATTTATATGATGGAAAAAAAGTAGAAATTTTTATTTTTCTAGTTTGAGTAATTAATAAGAAGTAACCATTGTGTATGATGGTTTTTTAGTTTAATTTGCTGATTTCACAATAATTTATTATTTATTCATTTTATAAAGTATATAAGTTATTTGGGTTGTATTGAATTATGTTTTTATGTAAGGGATAGTTGGTAAGCCTTAATTTATTGTAATTGATGTATTTGTATTAGTAAACGTGTTTAACAAATTAAAAGAAACATTAATGTTGAATTAAAAGTTTTAATTTATTAAAATATAAATATTATGATAATTAATATTTATAAATAAATTCCAAGTAGACCACTGCATGGGACTCTTATAATTTCCACCCTACATGATGTGTGAATATTTGAAAGATTTTATGATTACCATTATTATGAAGATTGACCCCAACCTATTTGGTTCATTCCATTTTAATAAACAAGATAAATTATTTGGATTTATATAAAAATTACTTCCTCTCATTGAAAACATGAGAAAGAAGGGTAGCTATGTTACTATAAGTTTGACAAGTTAGAATGTTATAAAGATTAGAATTGTAGCAAATATTTGGAAACTACGATGGAATGTGGATGTACCGAGGTCACTCTAAAAGAAAGCTAGATTTGTCCTCCATGCCCATAGACTCACAAAGTTGGCCAAACCTCTCTTCCCATGGTGTTTTAGGAATTTCCTATCACATATTATATATAATTGAAAAGTAATAAAATTTATGTATTTTTATATAAAACTAATATTATTTTTAGTATTGATTTATTGCGCTCAAAGGGACTTTATAGCCCAGTATAAGGGAGCTGTTGTAATGTTCATCATGTAACGTTCCTCTTGTAAATGTCGACTATAAATAATATTGTTGATTTTGATGGAGATGTTGTAACGAGTATGAGGGAGATGTTGTAACGCTACTTTTTACTTGTTGATTTTGATGTAGATGTTGTAAAGTTACTTTTTACTTCTAAAAAGTAAAATGTAATAAATATATTTTGTGGGCCATCAATTAAAATTAAAATTAAAACATGTATTTTGAAAAAGATGTTAGAAATCAATGACTATAAGTGAAAATACAAAAAACTACGGAAATATTTATAAAACACGGCAAAGAGAAGAGAATGCCCATTAATAAAAATAATAATCTCATTTGGACCTAACTATATAATAAATATTATGTCACCCATTAATAAGAATACTAATCTCAATTGCTCCTCGCGATCTCTAGGATTAATGCAAAAACCTTTCCCATGTTTTAATTTCAAAACCATACCTGTGTTTTAAGGCTGTGTTTTTTCGAGACCAAGAATTTAAGATATGCCTTGTTAAATAGCCTTAAATAACTCCTTTGATACCAAGCATTTAAAATATGTCTCGGTTGATGATGATGATGATGATGGTTAACGTCCAATAACAGACTTTGGTCTATCGTACCTAAAGAAACCAATTAATTACTTTGTTTTAAAATTGTATTTGTATGCTCAAAGAGCTAGGTGGGAAGCCTCCCAAGCTCACTATCATTTTGACAAGTTAAAAAGCTACGAAAATTGGTATTGCAAGAAAGATTATGAAAATGAGATCTAATGTGGGTGTATGTAGGGAACTCTAAGTGGAAGTGATTTTCATGTTCAATGTTCCTATTCTCAGAGTGATGCAGATCCTTTCCACCCATGGTGTTTTAGGAAGAGTTCGAAGACCAGTTTCACTATGGAGCTCATGAGAGTTCGTTCTTATCTTGGCTATATTAGTTTTTTTCTTTGAACTAGTTAAAATAGAGAAATACTTTTGATATTATAAGGTAGGGTTCATGATCTCCTTATAATATCTTAATTTTCTTTTAGCCTCTAAATATTTATCACACCACAGTTTCTCTTAAACTCAGAAGTAACAATATTTTTGATGTTAAATATCATTAAATAGCTCTTTTGATAGTGGGTGATACAAAATCCCAAAGGAGTAATGTAGTAGACAATTCCTAGCTCAAGGATCAAATATGGGTTGATCTACATGACCTAAGAACCCCAAATCAGTTAACTGATGGTTATTCCACCTACTTTAAGTTAGAATGCAAATGTAAATTCACCTCCATCATTATTTTTCCTATTTTTGTTTATATTCTGGTTAATTGGAGTGATTTAAGGCACCTCCAACAACTTATGGTGACTTGTTTTAGTTCAGTTCACTAGATCTTAGCTAACTGAAGTCAAATATGCACCCTCACCCACTAATTGACATGCAGTTGAGTTCTATTCAGTTATACTCAGTCATAACTGCCTCTGATTTAGTTAGAGCTGATTATTGTTGTGATTAGTGGTTAGCTGGTGTGTTTAGTGTGCCCAACTGATAGCTAAACCACTCTCATGTGTGCAATTTGAAAGGAATCCTTGGAATTTGAATTGTCTTACTGTTCATGCAAGTGTATGCCATTGTGTCACTAGTTTTGATTGATTATTGATAATTTATAGCTGCAACTTCCAATCACAACAATTTCATGTCATTTTTCTGTGTAATTGATCCTTGAATATTCTATAAGTTGTTCCTTATTCCGTAGATTATTGTGACTCAATTTTGATATAGTATCAAAGCTAGCGGGGGATGAGGGTATTCTTCTCCAACAAGATTTCTTGGTGGATCTATGATGCAATTTGAGCAGAGTGTTGAAAAATTTCAGCTCTGCACTAGAAGCGGAAAATTTACCACATTATTCATAGGCAAAGGAATTGTTGATCAAGCTTGCTTGATTGATTAGGCCGGGTGTGATGAAAACTTGAAAACTACAGGATTTTCGAGCTTCGTGTGCCCTTTTTTGTGTTCTTACAGTTTTTTCAAAGTTTTTCACTACATTCACTACACGATCATCATGGCCTCTTTTGTGAATCTACTCACTCCTTTCAATTACTACCAATTATAGGAGGGCATGGACATTCAACTGCACTCCAAAGGACTCTATAGAGTCATAATGGACATATAAATAGAGCCTAATGATGTTGTGGACAAAGAAAATTACTAGAATAAGCTTGATTAAGCATATGGTTTTTTGTGCCTTTCAATATCTAGAGATTTTATATTCGACGTCACTCGATTGAAGAGACCTAAGGAGATTTGGGATCAAATTTCTACTCTGTTTGATAAGCAAGATGTCTTGAGGATCTATTAGCTAGAGAATGAGTTTATTTCTCTAAACCCAAAAAACTTCGAAACCATGAATTATTTCTTCACCAAGTTCAAGCACCTGGTGCTTTAGTTGAAGCAGTGCAAAGTTGAGAAGGAAGATGATCAACTCATCCTAGCCATCCTCTCAAAACATGGTATGGATTTGTTGCGGCTGCAACATTTCCCCAAAATTCCCAAAAATTTTAGGACTCTCCTTTGCTTTGGATTAGTTTGATTTTCTTCTCTAATTTGATCTAATGATTTTTTAGAAGGATTTTCTAGTGCTTTGATTGATCTACCACTGGCTTCGATTCTTCCTCTAATGTTTGAAACATTCCACTGTTTGATCAAACTTCATCATTGCTTTTAAATGCGTTTTTAGCATGCTTGAATCGGAATTTTATTTGGTTGGTGCCCCCGCTGTTGTGGATAGACAATCGGTTTTGGCCTCGTTATTTTTCTCCAACGCAGTTGGCTTAATCAGCTGGGTGTCGGTTTTCACATCGAAAATTTTATTCCTGTATCCTCCGTAGTTGCAGACGACGAATTGCTAAATATTTCGATCATCGTTTTGTTTTTTACGACTCCCGCATTGATATTTTTGTCAATCCCATAAGTCTTAGGCTTCCATCGTTGTGGTTGCGAAAAGCTTTATCGTTCTCGATTGCCTAGTCATTTTAAAACCCCGATGTTGCAGACGGTGATACCCTTTACGGTTCCGCCGTTGTGGCTGCTGAAGCGCTAACCTTGCTGATGTGTTAGTATTTTTCTTCTGATTCAGACTTTACTCACGTTGTGGATTGATTTAGACTTCATGGTTCCGCCATTGCGGCTCCCATCCATCTTCTGCTCCGATGGTTTAAAGTTCCAACGTGTGATGTTTATTATATATCGGTTGTCCCCGTGGATAGAGTAATGATTTGGTCATCCTGCGTTGTGGATTGATTTATCCTCCACGGCTCCGTCGTTCACTACTACATTTCGATCCAAAATATGACGGTTACTTCCGACGTCGCGTGGATTTTTTCTTTTAAACCTACCAAAAATCACAAAGTTAATTTTTTTTTTAAATTGTGGTCATAAGCGTCGCTTAAGCGACGGCTAGTCTCATACCTGTCGGTTAAGCGACCGATATTCTCATAACCGTCGGTTAAGCGACGGCGGGGTTGTTGAATTGAGAAAATTAAACAAATAAATCTAGACTAAAGTTTGCAATCCACAATAATATTGTGTCGGTTAAGCGACGGATGTATCGGTTCACTTATTAAAATGTAATCCTATAATCCTTTAAACTCACATTCTCATTTGTTTGTCGGGCTGAGATAGGGAAATATCCCCCATCGGATAGTAAGCTCTACTGTTGCCTTCATGTCCATGGAATTGGCGTGGAAGAACGAAGCCAATGCGTAGGAGAGACGTAGATCTCGAGCCACATTGGTTTGGCCTGAAGAAGATAACTCAGATAACGGACTTAGGGCTTGTTTCGATGTGTCTTGGTGATTGCTCTCTTGAACATGGAGTTGGTCGAGTGTCGAGGGTTACCTTGAACCCTAAGTTGGTGTGACCTTTGTGTTAAGACTGCATGGATAATCCCTTGAGTTGCCTCTGTGTGGAGAATCCCTTGACTTTATTTACAGAGATACCCTTCCAGATTTAGAGGAACATGAAGATTTAGGAGAGATTTCTGATCCATCCCCTTGCTTTAGGAGAGTTGGGGTTGTGGTTTCTGCTATTCAAGGCCCCATATTGCACTATATTCACATCCCTGAATCAAACTTGGGTCAACAATTTGGGGAACTGCTTGAAGATGTTGAAAATGCGGATGTCACATTTGATGTATCAGGGGAAAAATTTCATGCCCACAGAGTTGTTCTGGTAGCACGTTCCCCTATATTTAAATACATGTGTTTTGAGTCCTCTGGGGAGTGGAATGACAAAGAAATTAGCATCGAAGGCACAAGGCCAGAGGTGTTTAAGGTGAGCTTTCATTCTTCCTTTTAATTTTGGAAGAATGGGTATTTGCCTTGAGCTTGTAATTTTTTTCGTTTAAAGGCATTCTTGGATGAATGGAAATTATTTTGCATTATATGTATATACTGTAGTGTATGGGAGAGGCTTATGTTTACAGGTTATGCAGAAACTTGTGGACATTGAAGGGCTTGCCAAAATGTTCGACGAGAGTGGGGTTGTCGAGATGGTAGAGGTATATCCAGTTAGAGACCAGGGATGCATCTTTTGGTGGGAGCATGCCAACTCCCAAACCATCAAATTCTTCAAGGAATATGGCAAGCAAGTATTTGAATTAGAAAGATGATAAATAAACACCGTGGGGAAAACCTAGACAAAATCAAACTGACCTTGGAATCTAATGCCTTTAATGGGTACTTGCAATAACAAGCAGACCAAGCTAGTCATGTATTGAAGATCTCTAAAGCTAAGAAATCTATAGGTGCACAAATTCGAGCAAGGCTCCACTAGGTTAAAGAAGGGTATAAAGGAACTTAGTTCTTTCAATCCCTCAAGTAGAAGCATGAGGCTGAAAATAGTTATCCTCTCAAAATTGTCAAAGGCTGGCTCATAAGACACCAACAGATCTTAGATGAATATGTTCCTAATATAAGCAAGTTTTCATCACAAACAGGCCTCGAAATGCACAATGGTTTGCCTTGAATGAATGCCTTCAAGTTGTTCTAGCCAAGCTTTCACCTTAAGATAGTAATGCCTGTGAGCTTAATCTCTCTTTCAAAGAGCTTGAGCTTAATTTGGTTTAGTAGTGTTGATGACAAAGTCATTGACCTTGATGAGCTGCCTTGTGAATTTTGCAAATCAACCTGGGACTTTACTGGCCCTGCCTTGCCCCTACTCAAGGTATATGACAAAGGCCTTTATTTTAATACCTTGGGCACTTTTATTTATCAGTGAAACAGCAAGTTGATCTCCCAAAAGTAGGGGGGGAATTGGAAACCCATCACCCTTTTGACAATTGATTATAAGGTTTTAACTAAAGCTTTCAAACAATCTATCCTAGCCAGTGTAGATATCTCTTAGCAATCTGGGAAGGGATGCATAGGGGCAGAAATTTTGTCCAATAAATACTTTTCATGAAAATTGATTTTCAGAAATCCTACAACAGAGTTGACTGGTCCCCACCCTCTTCTCAGATGCCTTGGCTTAATTACTTTGATGTTTGACTTTGAATCGATAAGCCTTAGAGGTTTCCTTTGGGCTTTACATGTCAATTAGGCAAGGTTTCCTTATGCTATGTCTTAGTTGGCAAGGTTTCCTTGTGCATCCAATCTATATGACTTAGTTGTTGGTGCTTTAGGTTACCTTGTGATACTTAAAAGAAACATGGGCCTTATAGAAGGAATTTATCTTTCCCACTCTAAAGGAAACAATTTGTTAATGGCCATTTTGTGCATGACTCTCCTCACAATCTAATTACATGGGGAAATAGTGAAAAAACACGTTGTATACTATCAAAGTTTTCTGCAATGCCTCTGGTCTGACGATTCTATAGAGGAAAACTTGCTCCTAGTACTATAACCAGACGACACAAGAGCTCCCACCCCCGATCACCCAGTATCAGTGTTCTTGTATTAAGACAAGAAATTTTTAGATTCCTTGGTGTTCTCTCCCGTTTCTAGGCCACTCTTATTGATATGTAGAATTTTTTCCTGGCTATGAAATGAAACTGAATTCTTGGTAAACCATGTGACTCTTACTGCTAGAATCCAAGTTTGCACAAAGATTCTAGTCAGGATATTGCCGGTTTATTAATCCTCTTGCCAATATCCCTCTAAGATTATAATTAGTTGACCTCAATCTCAGGAACCTTTTATGATCACAAAGAAAAGGTAAAAAAGGCACTTGTTAAGTGGGCGATATGTTCTCTTAACAAGGAAGAAGGTAACCAGAGCTTTATTGACATTGCTGAAAAGGGAATTGTATCCTAAACAACATAGATTGTTAAAACCATCGAAAGCAAGAGGAGTAGAAAAATGCTAGCAAGACACAGTCTTACCTCATGCTCTCGAAGCCTTTCTTCATGAATGCAGTCACTTCCATAACCCACATTACAGTAGGAGGTATTGAAATTTTTCAATCTGTATTGATTGTCTGAGAGATGTGCAATCCCTTTCTCAATTGGAGAGGCTGACAGTCCATCAAAGGTTACTGAGCAAGTCAATTGTCGATTCGGTGGGTGGAAAATTTTTCCCACAATAACTATTGTCTGGTAGAATATCCATGGTTCAAAGCTAAAAGGATTTAGTAATAAATGCCTTGGTCTCCTCTTAGACCTATATGACTATCAAAAGCACAACTTTAGAGCTTAGAAGACCTGAAGCAAAAATTAGTCTCAAATCTCTCAACAAATCCATCCTTCAAAAGAGTTTGTGAGCTTCTGCCTCAAGAGATCTTTCCAAAATTTGCGATCGAGGATTATGTCAATTGGTGGAGCAACTTGGCTAGGAAATTATCCAATCCCCTCTATCCAAATCTGCCTCGCACACGTACAGATGCTTTCAAAACCATGCAGATATATAAAGGCATTTGGTGTATACCTAGATCCTTAGTACCGTGGGTGATTTGGGGTTGGTATTTGCATTAGATCTGATTGAACAGTAGGTAGTGTCAACGTAATCATACAGCAAGTAGTATCATACATCAACTAACATAAACACCAGTCTCGGGGAGCCTTGTGTAGGTCTACAAACACCAGAGGATTGGGTAGGCCTTGCGTAGGTCCATTGTCTCAGGTCTACAAACATCTGTCTCAGGATCAGAATCAAATTGACTTTTTTAATGATTTGAGAAGGAGGGCTTCAGGAACTCATCCAGTCCCAAGTATCCAGGATAATTCAAGTACATCAACAGAGCACAAATATCTAGACCAAGAAAGAAATGGTGTCTCAGATAGAGAGGGTAGAACAGAACTAAATGAAAATGGTTCCATTGAGAGTGTGGGTGAGAACTATGGTATAGATTTGTCTACTGTTGAGATAGCGTGCACTTGGAACAACAATGCAACTGCTGCGAATGGTGTTGACCATGAAGAATTCCATACTACTGTGGATTCTAGGGAAACTAGCAGTTCAACTTCTGTGAGCAGCTACTCTGTTATGGGTGGTTTTGAAGAGGAGGAGGCTGCCTTCCTTCGGTCTCTTGGGTGGGAGGAAAATGACATAGAGGAAGAAGCTTTAACAGAGGAGGAAATCAATGCATTCTATCAGGATGTAAGCATTCCCGTGCTTTTTGGTGTCTACCTTCAGTTACTAATAATATTAAATAAGCCAAAAACAGTTTTCATATATTATTGCATGAATCTTATTTAAGCAAAAACATAACAATATGCTACTACTTTTATTAATGAGGTGCTTTGGCCATATGCAGCAGATGATGTCAAGGGGAGTTGATGCTACATCTTACCGGGGCAGTTATAAACTTCCAAATGCAGCAGTTCAGATGCGTGTGGGAAGCTTTGGAAGTGTGTCATCTGGTATGAGTTCGTCTGACTCCGAGCCTGATTGTGATTATTACCCTTAGGTTGATGGTAAAACTATCCAATTGTGTATATTTGTCAGGATTTGTATTCAAAAATGATGGAGGAATATGATTCAATGAATTACTAGGTTTTAATGTCAACAAGACTTAGAAAAACAGGATTGATTGGGACATAAAAAATAGTGGCTCAGTCATCTAAAAGCTGCTAAGTGTGAATAGAGAATATTTCAGTAGCACATTAGTTCCTTTATCATCTATAGCTATCATGACAAAAGGGGTTGCTGTTGGAAACAATTTTACAGCAACCAATTTGTAGGATTCAATTACTTGTGCAAGTGAGCATAATAAGTTTCCGTTCGAGCAGCACGTATTCATGAATGCAGTCTTATGCTTCAATGGCTGCAGCAGACAACTATCTGTGCCCTTTTTTGGCAGGTCCATTGTTTTACCTAGCACTTTCTGGGGAGTAGGATGATTCTGAATTTGTAACAGTTGCTGCTTTTACCGCAACATTCATTATACAAGTCTCATGATTGAAGCAATGCCATTTTGCAAATAATTTTTCTACCTTTGTGATTGGAAATGGCAATCTTTTATTGATGAGTTTTGAAATGCTGTTGTGTCAATATATTTTGTGATGTTTTGTTCCATTTTCCATTTCATAAACTTGCCATATCTATTAGATTTACCGAGGAAGAGGGGTATATTTCTTTGCTTATCTTGTTACAGGTAAGCAATCACCTTTCTAATATCAAAATAGATATATGCAAAATGATGGCACCTTAGATGCAAAGTTCTAAGTTTTTATAGGCTACTATGAATATTGTTCAATCTTATTGCTCCCACATATGAGTTTGACGCAAGTCAAAATTCCATTATATGGTTACTTCACATACAACTATGTACCGTGCAGTCTTTTAATATGTTGCTATTTGTTTTAGTTTCTCCAAAGAATGCATGCATGTGGACAAGGGCTATCATTGAGAAATTTCATGATGTGTTGATAGTTTATACCTACACAGGGCCTACCCAAGGCTCTGGTGTTTGTAGACCTACACGAGGCTTTCGAAGACTAGTGTTTGTAGTTTAGACCTACAGAAGGCCTACCCAAGCCTTTGATGTTTGTAGACCTACACAAGGTTCCTGACTAGAGTCTAGAAGTTCATATGGCCTCTTGACAATCTGCATTTGTCCATATACATGCAACCACAAGTTTCTGCAACCATAGACTTAAGAGCTTCTAGTGTTCTGACACTGTAGCAGATGTGCAAGCTTGTCTCGTGGATTGTCTGCAATCTGGAAGATTTGATTGTAGCACCTGCAAACTTAAGTTTGTGCTGTCTGTGGAACCCTCAAAACCTTCTGATGTAGAATTCAAAACACTCTCTGTTGTGTACTCTACAAACTTGTTTTGCAGAAATTTGTGCAAACTAGTTGTGAACTTCACTTCCCACAAGAAGGAAAATACTGACAACAATATTGTAAATATTCAACTGCACTATTTACCTCAAAATTTTGGATTGTGATGACTAATATTGCTTGCCTTTCTTTTGGAGTTTCATTAGCAATAGTATTACAGGTGGGTATGTGCACGTCACTAACCTTAGAAAGGTATTCATTATTAATTAAGAGGAAAACAATCTCCCCTTATTTTCCTTATTTGACTAGTTACTACTACCATGGGGCAAAGTTTCCTATAACTCCCTTGGGTAGATGCAATCTCTTTCTATCCTTTTCTCATTTTTGCATATTTTATTATTTCCTTGTTGACAAGCTTGCATTTTGATCTGAGTATATTTCTTTCTTTTGGAGACTAATGACATAATAGCTAGGTAATTCAACCAAAACTTGAGATTTCAGCTATTTTCAAAAGTAACTTTCAGACTTTAGTTACAACAACGGATACCAATTGTGCTTTCTCAACTGTTATTTGGTTAGGAACACAACCGTAATAATTGCATTACTTTAGTTTGGTTTGATCTTATAGGATAAAGCACTTGGCAATGGGCATACAGGCTTCAAAACTTGCTTGACATGATTCTAATCTGTATATCTATTTTCCATCATAGCTAGTTCAAATTCTTTAGCTTTTGACATATTCCAGGTTTTCTAATGTCTGTTTTGGAATTTGTTGCAGTGGAAAGGAAACCGAGTTTCATATTGAACCTGAAATTACTCTGGAATTGATGATGGCAGCAAATTATCTTCATACCTAGTTAGTGGGCACTATAGTTAATATGAGAAATATTAGCGTGATGATATCTATGAATTAAAAATCTTGGTATTATTTCTATACAAGGAGATTTGTGATTGACGGGGCGTTTGACTTGTAATCCACCTGTTGTACTTTGGGATTTTGGGATCTTAGTTTGTTCATAAACCACATTATTTTGCATTACAAGATTTAAGTGTCCTCATGCTTGGAAGGGATTAACTAGTTACTTTCATGAATCTGACAGTTATTAATTGTCAAGGATCCAAATTTTGCAAGCTACTTTTGATGTGATATTTTCCTTTTCCATTCACCTGTGCTTAGGTTGGGCCACACTTCTGAAGTCTCTATTTTGGGAGATAAACTGCATTACAGTCTATTTGGAATTCCTAAAATCATGAAAAGAATTAAGGTATTACCAGAGCTGAACATAAGTTGCTGATCTTACCTGAGTCTGCTAGAAGGGAAAGACCCTGCCCCCCAAATCTCCAATTCATTGAAGGTTGATCTGTCTACTTCCATTGATCCCTTCATTCCCTTCTCCACCTGGAAATAACCAATCAGTATTACCCAATCTCTCTTTCAATCCTTGGTTTGTGACTTTGCAATCCATACAAAGTTGTTAAACTTTTATCCTAAGCAATCCTCAAGTACGTTTAGGATCATGTCTGTACAAGGGGATTGCTCTTTCAGGGGCATGAAGAAGGTGATCTGCTCCGCTTTTCAATGTAGCAGGTCCTTCATCCTACATTTACCATATATGGACAAGTACTCTGACAGGGCCTTTTACTGGGCCCTTATGATGTTTTAGGGCAGTAGTGACTGTCATACCACAGGATTGAATCGTTAATTATGTCACTAAATTATGTCTTGTGAATCTCAGAGTTTGATTTGACTTTCTTGGGCATTTTTACCTAGTTCTATCTTTCAACATGAAAATCAATTGATGTGATGTATAATAGTATATTGTATTTTCTGTTTCTGAACTTAGCCCACTCAACAGTTGCCATCTAAAGTGAACGCTTGAACTAGTTCCTAAAATCCTGTCGTGCTGCCTTTTTTGGAGAGTAATAGTGTCAAGTTCTTCTAGATTCATCATACACCATTTGTTCAAAATCAGCCCAAGATTGTGTGCAACATGTTGCCTATTGGCACTTAGTTAATTGCTTTCAAAGATCTATCCGTTTTAGTTTCCAAGGATTCCATATGCCATATGATGTTCTAGGGCAGTAGTGACTGTCATACTACAGGATTGAATCATTAATTATGTCACTAAATTATGTCTTGTGAATCTCAGAGTTTGATTTGACTTTCTTGGGCATTTTTACCTAGTTCTAGCTTTCAAT
>LPNX010394126.1:284126-412742 GCA_001517045.1 Pseudotsuga menziesii
TTTAAATGCAGAATTTGCAGGGTTGAAGCTCTACAAAACAGTACGATTTAGGCAGAAAATAAATGCAAGCCGTAATGAAAATCCTGTTCAATCCTACATGGTGGACTTACTGCTCCAATGGACATTAAAAACCAAGACAAGCCTTGAAACACAATGAATAGAGATATTCATTCTTGGTAATGAACTCATATTGAAGAAGCTTGAACTCAATTTGAGAGTAAACCACATAGACATTACACCTTAATTCTGCAATGAAGATCTATGTTGGTGAAAGGAATCCCACCGTTTATGGATCATCTTCTCAACATGACTTTAGGTCTTCATGTTTGGGTATTGTCTTAAGCCAAGCCCAACCAAATCCAATGAGAGCCTTTTTCATTCACCAAATGTTAACTGTCCTATCTCCTACTTTTCAAACTGGCCAAAATCCAAAGGAATGATTAAATGCATTTAGTGCACATGGAGTACAAAAGTAATGTTAAAAACCCTTCTACACCATCAAGCCTGCACAACAGCAAGCAAGGGATGCATCTATACCAAGTGGAACTAAAAATGATACTCCACCTACTCGACAACATCTCTATGGATCTCATATTGGAGAGATGTGTAATTGTGTTTTTCGGAGCAATCTATTGCCCTTGGGATGTCCAGAGTATAATATTCATTTGGTAATAGGATTGACATAATAGAGTGGAATTTCTCCTCTTTTAGACATTGGTCTTGACATTAAAAATCAAGTAAACCAAGCATTTCACCCTGATTAACAAAGGCATTCATTCATGCTAATGAATTCATATTGAAGAAGCCTGAACTTCATTTGATAGTGAATTGCAAAGACATTGCACCTTAATTCTATAGTGAATATTGTGTTGCAGAGATGGATGGACCTTAGGACTACCATTTACAGTCATCTTCCCAAAATAATGTTAGGTATTCATTTTTGGAGTCACCAAATGTTAACTCAATCATATCTCCTACTTCTCAACCTAGCCAAAATCCCAGGCAATAATTAAATACATGGAGTCCAAAGGTAATGTTAAAAATGGTTTTACATTACAATCTTAGCGATAAATTCTCTCTTGCATGAAAGATTGGGGACCTTGATATGGATGTTATGGGAGGGCACTGGCTGAATGGGTAGTTGGCATTGTCCTGGCAGCGTACAACACAGTGCTATTGTAGTTCCCAATCCCGATACTGGATGTGCAGGATAGATGAGCTAGGTAGATATTTGTTTTGCATGGTCTTAGCACTGATGACAACTGTACTATCTGAGGTACTGGTCTCTACTTGTCATCAGATCTCTATCATGTGTTCTTTGGATGTATCACTCTCTGGTATAGGCTAGAGAAGGCCGATGTACTCCCTTTTCGGTGTTTCCAGCAAGTGTATCAAGTATTTCTTTTGCTTTTCGACTGCCTTTTCTTCACTCATTCGGATGATTAGGCATTCCTGGTTCTAGAAAGGAAGGTTCCTTGTTGCAAAGGATTTTCCCCACACTTTCTGCTGGAAATCAAGAATTAAAGATCCTATTTATTACATTACATGAATAGAAAAAAGAACTTGCCCAATATGTGGGCTTGTTTTCACTTAGGCTTATCTGGTTCAGAAAATAATAAATTAGATGTTCTCTTTATTCTGTGGAACCTTGTCTAGCTCTTATACGCTGATAGACTGTTATAGCTGTATGCCTGCTTTGCGGTTGTAATCATAATGATTTTCTGGAGAACAAACTAAACTATCTCTTGAGTTCATGTCAACAGGGGCTTGGTTAGTTGGTAGAGTGTGGATGTTACTATTCCTCTTACCAAGGTTCAAATCCCAAAGAGTCATGTTTTCCCCCTCGTGGGTCGTCTTGCTGGTGTATGCAGGCCATTTTTGGCAGTTGGGGCCAGGTCTAAGTCTTGGGTGACTTTGGTGAAGAGATACTCCTAGTTGAAGTTTCTTAGCTAAGGGATGGCATTGTAAGCTTCTGAGAGTATATTAGTACTGAACTTGAAAAATTTTGTATTTGGTGGGATTTTAAAATTTATATCTTGGTTGTTTTGTTTGTTTTAGGGTGGAATTTGAGGATGTCCATAGGCTGGTTGATGGTCAAGCAAAGCATTCACCTGAGGTTTTCTATGCAGGTTCTCGATGGAAGGTACAGATGATTTCACACTGTTGTTCAGTAAGAGAATTTCTTAGTTCGTTACTTTTCTAGTTAAATGAGATGAAGAGCATGTATTAAATCAAAATGTTTTCTATTTCAAGCATGCAAGGACAAGTTTATGTGTCTGCTAAAACTTAAAAGTAATTTCAAGGGAAAATATTTATTCATAAGCCCTACATTGTTTATAGTATATACTTTAGTTTCTTTCATTTTATATGTTTTTCCATCCAGTAATGCAAGGTAGAAACCAAATGCCAAAAATTTCTTAGCTGTGAACTAAACAGGCCAGACCTACAACAAACATTGCCTGCTTCAGGAGGCAGTCGCTAGTGTTTCTTGAATTTCTTTAACATGGACTTGAGATTTATGCCCGTGATTTTTGCATTCTAGTGCTAATATTCACCACTGTTTGAGGTGGTGGTAGGTCAGCATGCAGGATTTTAATGATGAAGATCCTCAAGGCCGCCGTACACTTGGTAATTTTGGTTTTCTTGCCTTACCACTGGAGAAAGTTGCATTTTTGAGATACAAACGACATATATTGTATTCTATCTGTAGTTCTTTTCTCAATAATTGTTCCTTTACAGGTCCATCTATATGTAGATACCAGAGAAAAAGTGACTGTTCGGTATCAGGTAAGATCTACTTAATGTTCATAGTTTAGTCCATAGTGCCTTGATTCTGCACGTTATCAGAGATAGGTGATGAACATTGAAATATTATTTGTGGTGTTGTCTGTAGTTGATTTGCCCATCAAAGAGAGAAGTTATGGTGTTTGGAAGCCTCACACAGTCAGGAACCTTGTTACCTAAAGCACCTAAAGGCTGGGGTTGGAGGACAGCCTTGCTATTTGATGAGCTATCTGATCTTCTCCATGGAGGATCTCTACGTGTGGCTGCTGTTATACAGCTAGTATATATTCCATGATAGATAATTATTTAAGATAGGCAATTACTATATTTTTTCCCCATGACTTTTACAGGTCAAGAACCAAGATCTCTCGAATTCCATTTTGTATGTAACATCTGACCAGAAGCTTTCCGACATAATATTTAAGTATGAGAGAGTCCACATGCATATTTTTTCAAGGTCAAAGGATCTGAATATTAAATAAAGAATCCATGGATACATGACCTCATGACATTGTAAGAGGCTAGGATTGTTAATGCCATGCCTGAGCCAGTGAGCTGTCATCATAGTATTCCATGAACGACTACCTCATAGAATTTTCTTGCAAGTTCTGTAATATAAATGATAGGGGATTGGTAGGTTCAATCAAAGTTTCAAAGGGAGCATTAAACTGCTTGTGTTAATGATTTACGTATGAAATTTAATAAAAATGAATGATACAACCAACCGAACGTCACCTTAAATGGATGATGTTATGCAGATAACCAGATGTATTTTATTATACCCTCGTGCGGCGTTGTCAAACCTCTCCATAATTTCCAATTTGTAAGGTTAATAATTTCCAGTTGGGAATCCCGGAATAATGACTAGTATCACTATAGATTGCTAATACTGAACATTATAATAATATAATATCTTTTTCACTAAAAGGCATGTTGGTTAAAGTGCTTCTTGCTTCTAGTTGGATCTTGCAGGACTCATTTCATGGTAATATGCTTTGGCCTAGTGCAAATGTTTAATGAAGTATGTTCATCTGGCATGCGATGGCTGTGGTTGCTCCTCAGTTGTCATGTACCTTTTGAAAACTGGAGTTTAAATGAAACATTCATGTGATTCTGACATTGATGATGAAAGAAACACGAGTTCAAAATATATTAGAATCACCAAACTGAGATTAGAATATCACTTACAAATCTATTTTTGGTTGAACTAGCACATTTCATAACATGTTCATAGTCACCTTGATTGGGTCATGGTTAACTGGTCAAATGGTGAAATTGCTCCAATTGTTAACTGCATATTTGAAGGTCCGTTGTTGTTGGTAGCTAAAAACCAGACTATCTGCCATTATCAACTAGCACCTGAGAACATGATGAAAGGTGATGTATCGAATACCTGTATTTACCCAATTTGAAAATATTTAAAAACAAAAAAAATCACAACCGTTGCTTAAGCGACACTTATAGCTGTCGCTTTTTTGACGTCTAATGTCTATCTCCATCACTTAAGCGACGCTTAATCCTGTCGCTTTTCCGACGGCATAAAGAAAAAAATTTGACTACCGTCGATTAAGCGACGGCCTTTCTGTCGCTTAACCGACGGAATGAAGGATATTTTCTCTAGAAAAATTCATTAGCGTCGAAGATCTTCTGTCGCTTAACCGACACTATAAATTTAACCGACGGTTACTTAAGTGTCTCTTAACCGACGGTTACTTAGGTGTCGGATAACCGACGACAAGTTTCCGATGCTTAAAAAAAATCCAAGTGTCGTACATGCGACAGGAAAGTGTCGAAAATCCGACATGACGGCTGTCGGATTTTGGGTCAAAATGTAGTAGTGGTTGCGGCTCCCGTCTCCACTTTGGTCCCGACAAATAGTCTACCGAGGTTCCTCTACGTATGTTACATAGATGGATTTATGGTTTGGCCTTCTGTCGTTGCGGAAAGAAATATGATGTCGACTTCCGATCCAAAACTCTCCGCCATCCGATACTTTTCCCTGCCGTGCGTGTTGACCATATATATATAGGGTTGGGGTCGTTTGGATTATTTTATTTTCTATCATTCAATTTTGGACTGTTGCTCGCTGTCACTCTCGTGCGTTGTCATGCTCTCGAGCGCGTTCGGAACCCGCTGTCGGTGTACCCACATCTAGGTGGCACAACCGTGGGATCTTGACCGCGTTTCTTCCCATTGATTATGCAACAGTGCCAGGTAGGCTCGTATTTGCCTTTCCCTGTTCCGTTTGAGCATTTGATGGTTTTTCCCCGGGTTAGGTTTTTGTTGCGGTCATTTTCTTCACCCTGTTAGCTAGATGCATATATAGTAGGGGGGGTCGTATCATGACTATTAGTGCAGGCGTTTTGACCCATGTATTAGTATTTTTTCCATGGCCTTTTGTTTGCGACCCTGCGCTTAGTGTAAGGGGGTTTAGTGCAGACGACCGTTACGCTGTCTGCACCAAACTCTAGTAGGGGGAGGCTTTCATGGCCTTCCTATGGCACTTGAAGTGGTTTCCCTCTTCCCCATTTTGTGGTTTTCATATTACATACGTTCTCAAATAGCAATAGTGTTTCGTCACGCCATTCCGCGCACAGTCGATTTGGAATCCGAGCCGAGGGAAGGGGATATGCCCCTACTTTTAGTTTGTTGACCATAAGTGTGTGGGCATAGTTTTGTTAGAGCACCATTGAAATCTTGTGTATTTTCCCCTATCTGTCCCGTGCAGCGGAATGATAATGGCACCCGCAGAGAGTGGAGGTTTTAGTGATGTTAATGTAGATGTTTTTCCCGCCCGATTATATTGTTACAATTGTGTGGTATTGGAAAGCAGTGGTAGATTACACATTTTACTGCATATAACTATTTTCCATCATGCTAGGCATAGACAAAGTCACTGAACACTAGTGCACATTGTGTTCCAATAGTTCTGTTAGTTAGGCCATTTCAGCTTAAATAAATGCATATGTTTGCTTCATTAACTAATTGTTGTCGTGGTACCCATAGAAGGAGTAAACCGCTGCACATTGTTATGTAAATGTTTACAACTTAGCTAAGAATGGCTTAATGTTTAAAATGTTATATATGGAAGGAAGATTTCGAACTCACAATATCGAAAAGTCAAAAGAAGAAGACCCCTGTGGTTGAGGAGGAGCCAGAGGTGGAAATTGTCACCAAAACTGAATACATATATGAGGACACTAAGTGTGTATCTGGTGTCAAACCTGAATACCAGTGGGGGCGAATTTACAGGATGATCACGCGCAGAGAAGTCCCTGATATCGGCCTGGAAGAAGAAAGCATATATGCTAATATCAAGAGATCTTCACCCATGAAGATTCCCACTAGACCAGAGCTTTTCCCATGCTTTGAAGTAATTGGTTGGGTTCTGCCTCGGGCAGATGTAACAACAATGATCATAGAGAATGTTGAAAAATAGGGCTATGCTGCTTATAGCCCCAGATATGTACCTCTATCCTATCACCTGCCAGAAGCACAGGTGTTTTTATCTGATGATTGGCTGAACAACGTTAGAATGGACCTTGTTGAGACTATGAAAAGAATGTTGTTTCCCGAAAAACATTTCAGAACTAGGCCAACGGGTGATTATGATACAACAAGCTTAAGGACCCCATATAGGTTCATAGCTTTAATGCTTAATAGGATTTTTGGGAGAGCCCATGGCAGGCTCTTCAAACTGGAATGGATGCTGATCATTTTTTATGTTGCAACCCAGGGTACAATTTTCAACTGGGCCAGCATTGTATCAAATAGTCTTTTAGCTTGCATGGCCGTGGCTTTGGGAGGAGTGGCCCAAAAGAGATCGGAATTCTATATGAGTTCCACACTTGTAGATTGTATATTGTGGAATCAACCTTTCCCTAGCCTCAGGTGCATCTGGGACAGGGAAAGAATGCCTGTCTATTATGCGTATAAATCATTGTGGGCACACAAGTATCACAGCCATTACTGAGAAATCTGTGAACAGTTTATTATGCCATTATATACACTCATTTTCCTGAAGGAGTGTGATTGCATGTCAGAGGAGGCACTGTAAGTAATGGAAGAATATGCAGATTATTATTTGACCGAAAATGGCCTCTACTTCAGGATGTTTGGAGGATCAAGAGCACCTTCCCTACTTCCCAAATACACCACTGAATACATCATTCACAAGAAGGTAGTCAGGTAGGTCTTCTTGGATGGCATAGGGAGCTTCTTGTTTGAACATAAGAAGGCTACCTATCCTCCTTTGCCCTTCAAGTTAGGAAGTTACATATTCGCCAGGGTGAGGAAAGGGGATGAATTTATAGAAGAGCTGGAGAGGTTTCATTTTGGCGAGATGCAAGGTTCCACAGAAATGATTCCCATGTTAAAGCGGCATAACACTGCAAAGAAAACAATGTACATTTTGAGTACACCCAACATTGGGATAGGGAATAATATGTCTTCCGAAGTGCACTGAACATGACATCCTTGAGGAGAAGGTTCATGAAGAAGATAATCACCAAAGGTGGGAAGGGAGATGAACAAGCAAAAGCTGAGGAAGAAGCCAAGAGAAGAATTGAGGAATCCTAGAGGTTGGCACAAGAAGATGGAGGGTGGCTGCAAGGAGAAGAAGAAGAGAAAATAAAAGATACGCAAGAGGAAGCTAGAAAAGCTGAAGAAGACGCAAGGAAAGAAGAAGAAGAAAAGAAAAAGAAGCTCAAAGAGGAGCTATAGAAGTAAGAAGCAGAGAGGCTAAAATTGACACAGACACAGACAAAACAGTCAGCCTCTGACATAGCTAGCGGGAAGACCCAAGACATGGAGAACCCCGAGGTTCAGGACCCACAAGTACCTACTGCCAGCACACCCATGGTCCCCACACTCAAGCTGGTCCCCTTTGTACAGAAGGTAGGCGAGGAAATCCCTGATTTCAATACTGTTTTCTATGACAGGGAAACAAAGAGGATAATGAAGAGAACAGAAAGGAGAGTTGAAACAGGAGGTCTACCTGGTAAAATAATAACGAATATGGCTGTTGTGTTGGGAACAAACCGAGATCCAAGGTTCACCATTAGAGTCGGAGCAGCATTGATTCAAGCTTAGGAAGATAATGTGGATAACATCATGACAGACTTGGAGTTATCTAAGAAGTCCTCTGCTCAATTGAAAGACACATTGCGAAGGGAGAGAGAGGAAAGAAATAGGCTAAAAAGAAAGTATGAGGACATTAAAGAAGAGATGAGAGCCTCAAAGGATGAATTGCAAGCCCTCCAAGTGGAGAGACAAGTTAGGGAAACTACACAAGAATGCCTGGAGAAATTGGAGAAAGAATATCAAGAGCTAAAGATGGAGAAGGAGCGACTGCTAGGAATGGTAGAAGAGCTACAAGAGCAGCAAAAGATCATCTTGGAGGCCAGTGAGATGCACACCCAAGAACAGGAAAAGAAACATCAAGAGCTGATTTCTTCTCTAACAACTGCTTTGGAGGAAGCAACAAAGCAGCAGGTTAACCTCCAGCCGTTCAAAGAGCATGTCTTGGCCCAAAAGGCTAAGATGCTGTAGCTACAGACCGCTATAGAGGAAGAGAGGTGCAAAGTGTTGTAGGTAGATGGCCGATTGGAGGAAATCCTGGAGACCTATTCTTACTTTGTGGATAGATCTCAGGACGTTCTTGAAGTCTTGACTGCAAGAATGGCGATGCTGGAAAATAATGAAGAAACTCCAGCAAGGCTGCCATCAAAGGATCAACAAGTCCTCAAGAGGGATTATGACTTACTAGAATTTGCTATAAACACCACAGGGGATTTCAAGAAATCCCTTAAGAAGACAAAAGGAGATTGCACAAAGTTTTTCAGAAGGCTTCTTATTACCTACAAACGGTGCCAAATAGAGGCCGAACAGAGACTGGATGTCTTCCGGGACCACAACTCATTTGTGGAGTTGTTGCAGAAGAGATATCAAGAGGAGGAAGCAATAGTATAGCATATTAAAGCCCTGGATGAGCAGATCTTAAGGAGTGAAGTAGATCACTCAGTTATCAGTGTTCAACTTCTGGAGGATCAACTTCGATTGAGTGCAGCCAGGATTGAGGCTATAAAGAACTAGGTTTCAAAGTTTGAAATCAACATTCAGTTTGTAGAACCTTGTGCCTTTGAAGGCATCACCTCTGAAGCTTTGGTGTGGAAGAAGTTTTTAGACACCCAAGTGGGGCCCTCCTCGTAAAGGATTGGTCACTTTTTTTGAATCTAACGATTTTGTTGATATTTGAGAAAAGTTTTGGGAGGTGAAGAGTTGAGAAGCCCAAGGGTCATTTTGGGAATCCCAACAGTCTCACCCTTTTGTATAAATATAGAAGACTTAGAGGGAAAAGGGGCTTTTTCCCAGTTGGACATGTAAAGCAATATTGTAAGAAGAACTACTTTTTTTTTGCAATAAAGAGTTATTGTTTTCCTGTTGGAGAAAGATCGGTGGGACTTTCAAATGTTATGCTGTGGATGGCTGAAAGATGAACTATTTTTTTTTTCCATCTTTTGTCCATTAACCGTGAGATCGTTCTAACTCTTGGAACCTATGTTCTTGTTTAAATGATTTCTGGTTTATTTTGTGGAATTACCACCATGAGTAATGTATGCTGTTCATAAAACAATTAGCTATCTGATTGTTGAAATATATTTAATTGTTCATGCATTGTAGAAAGGAATATCAGCTATTTGTAATTTCTCTTTATCATGCATGCACATCCACATTACTCATAAATAAATTATAATTTGGCTCCTCGGGGATAGGTAGATAGATAGATAGTAGTTTACTTCATGCATGCATATGTGATTTAGATGATTGTGAGTGCTAAGACGAGAGGAAAGAACCTACGCATCACATTGTGACTGCTCCATGCATCCTTATCACCCTGCATTGTTAATTAGGCACTCACATCTCATACATTAAGTCAAAAATACAAAAAATACACAGTGGACTGGGCCGCAACCGGTAAAACCTTTGTTTTTTGTTACTTGACCTACTATAGTCGGACCGCAAACTGGACGAATTCCCTACACCAAATAGTCATGAGCTAGTTGGGAACGTTGACTGGGGAGAATCCTTTACTGTTGTTTCCTGCGAATTTCCAGTAGTCAATAGTTTTGGTGCTAGAAGGAGGGCCTCCAGTGAATGGTTGGCCATGGAAACTTATTTTCCCAAGATTACCTCACCTGCAGATGTTTTGAAGCTTTCGACCTAACCCAGGTATTTATAGGTTTTGTGCTACCTTTGAAGCAGGTAAACCTAGTTTCATATTACATTGCTCTTTGCTCAGACTCTTGTTCTTATACCTATGCTCATGGCTGGTGTGATTGTGAATCATCCCAACCCATTGCCGGCTTTGAGAGCCAAATCACCTTTGAACCTCACACCTCCTTTGCATAACCTACCTCAAGCCTTTGACAAGTTGTTGCTTTAGTTTGACATTGAGGAAAGAATTGTTGTAGATTACCATTTGCAAAGTTTCTATTTAGAAATTGAAGGGCTAAGGGCTGGGGATTATGAAGATGTGATCTGTAGATTGTTCTCGCATACCCTGAAAGGAGCAGTAACATCCTGGTATTTCAGTTTTCCTACAAACTCTATTCCTAATTGGGACACCTTCGAAAGGGTTTTTCGAAGTAAATACACAGCCCAAAAGACACATGCCTCGATGATGAAAGGTCTTGGTTTGTTAAGAAAAGAGAAGGATGAAAAAGTGCATCATTTTAATCAAATATTTTCAATATACTTAAAGAAATTTTCTGAAACTGATAAACCCTCAGACAAATTCTTAATTGAGTATTATACCTCAGCCCTAGGACCTGAGCTAGCCATCTTTGCCAAGATGAAAGCCAAACCTACATTGGTAGAGACTTATGAAGAGGATGAAAGGGTAGAGGCTGAAAGGGAAAGTATAGAAGATTATCCTGATCTACCTGAAGAAAATACTACCAGGAAAAGAACCCTGTTGCCGTCTAAACCTAAAGAGGAGCAGTCACATGAGTTTGAGGGAATGATGAAAATGATTCAGAAGCTATCCAACTGAATAATAGATCTGGAGAAAGAAAGGGAATCTTAGAAAACTTACAAACCCTACTACTAGAAAGGAGAGGATAACGACCAATGGAAAATACCTCCACCAAATTTACCATCAATGAACATAACAGAAGTAGGGGGGATAATTTCTGTACCTTTCACCAACAACCTCATTCTGAAAAGAAGTGTCCTCAATGGTTAAATTTGATGACATTAGTGATGAATAAACCGTTGGACTCTAAATTGACTGAAGACAGGGATGAAGAAGAAGAAAAAAACCAAACCATTGAGAAACTAGATAATGATACCATGCTCTTATGGAATGGTGTCTTGTTGTTTAACATAGAAGAGAATGCTCTCAATTCTGAATACACACCTGAAGCAACAAAACATGTGGGCCTAACAATTAAGGACAATGCAATAATTTTGAAGATTAAAAAATTGCAAGAAAATGTCAAGAGACAAGTAGAGATGAATATTGAAGTCAAAACGCCTAAAGCCACTACTCTCAACCAGGAGGCCGAGTTAATCAGTGAGCATGTCAAACCTGTAGAAGAACAGGGAGGTGTTAATGAGGGAAGCACTAAATAAAATAATGAGTTTAAAAAGGATATACCCACTCAAAACCAACCAGGAGAAGAAGACATAGAACCAGGTTGGGAAGAAAAAGCTAACACCCCGCCTTTTCTTTTGACCCTAGAAATGCTGAATCATAATGTACATAATTGCTTGGTAGATTCTGGATCAGCGGTGAATGTTATGCCACTGGAGGTTTGCAAAAATATTAATGGACAGCCAGAGTCCACACCTTGGTAAGTAACACAATTAGATAGTACAGGTGTCAAAGTAGTAGGAGAGATGAAAAATGTCCTCATTCACTTTTCTGCAAATAACAAGATATGTCAATTTATTGACATTATGGTGGCTGACATACTGGGTGGATATGGGATTATTCTCAACCAAGATTGTTCTACCAGGTTGAAAGGTTATTTTGCTTCAGATTGGTCTCATTTATTGTTACCTCTCAAGGGTACCCCAAATCAGATAAAATTTTTGAGAGAACCTTACATGAAGCATACTGTTACTAAGCTAGGAGAAGGTAATGAATCTATTGATTCTATCCTAGGAAATTATCTCACTGAGCTTAAGCTAAGACATCATACCTCAAGAAAGGCCAGTTCTATGATTGACACTCAGCCTAAGCTCCTTCAACTTCCTCAGGCTAAAAAGGATGACGGTAGACTAGTAGATATGGTTTCAATTTCAAAAATGGTACACTTAGACCATGGATAGATTTTCAGCCTGCACTCCAGCCTAGCCCTTTAACTCGTTGGACTAAAGACTTTTAAGGGTGGGCCCACATTTTCTTTTCTTTTGCTTTGTACATAAATAAATTGATACTGCTTTTCTTTAATACTTTGATGCTATCTTCTTTTGGTTTATTGCTTTGATGTTTTTTTCTTTTATTTTAATGTTTTGTTAGTAAGTCTTTGGTTTTGAATAAAGAGGAAAACTTTTGGTTGCAATGGAAACATCAGGGTTCTTTATTAACTAAAATCTTGAGCAAAAGACTGTGCTTTGAAACATAGAATGTCTTCTAGTAGCAGTGTTCCTCACTGGCCATGCATTCATTGAAGTCCTACTTAACCCCTGTAAATAACTCAGAAGTAAAAGAGGTCTAGAATACTATTTCAAGGCTCCATCCATTTCACATCTTAAATATCCAAGGGGGTGACAGCAAAAGACACACGGAAAGGAAGCAAGGTAAATGGTATATCATATATAAATGATCCCATGCCATAATTTCAGAAAAGCTAAAAGCTATCAAGAGTCAAAACTCCTTAAAGAAACAATACATATCAAAGCAAAGTATCAAAAGCATGAATCTCAAATTGCCAAAAGTTCCTCTCCGTCCATGAGATGAAAAGCCAATTCTTCTCTCACACAAAAGGACACTATGGATAGAGGAGCCTGAATAAAATTTAGAAAGAAACGCAGATGGAGGACTCAAAAGAACTAAAGTTCGAATAGCACAAAAGTGCAGTTGGCATGGGAATGAGGAACAAAAGGATAATGTTGTTTACTATCAGTTACGATCCCGTGGTGTGAAAGCTAGAAACTACCTAAGGACGGGCAAAATAAACCTCATTTATTAGGCCTCAAAAGAGTTATTCGGACTTGCAAATATTTCTGATGTTACCTTTTCCCAAAGAATGGACTACCTCTTAATGATTTAAATGGATGATTTGGCCAGCTTAGGAATTCAAACATCTGGAAGATTTCAACTTTTCATCTAGACGGTCTTGCACTGGGAAGAAGTTAAGTCAGAGATCTGGGGTTCACCAGGTAGTCGCCAATTGTTGGAGTTGCAACATTTCCCCAAAATTCTAAAAAAATTTAGGACCCTCCTTTGCTTTTGATTAGTTTGATTTTCTTCTCTAATTTGATCTAATGATTTTTCAGAAGGATTTTCTAGTGCTTTGATTGATCTACTGCTGGCTTCGATTCTTCCTCTAACGTTTGAAACATTCCACTGTTTGATCAAAATTCATCGTTACTTTTAAATGCATTTTTAGCATGCTTGAATCGGAAATTTATTTCGTTGGTGCCCTCGTCATTGCAGCTAGACAATCGGTTTTGGCCTCGTTATTTTTCTCTGACGCAGTTGGCTTAATCGGCTGGGTGTCTATTTTCACATCGAAAATTTTATTGTTGTATCCTCCGTAGTTGTGGACGGCGAATCGCTAAGTCTACCGATCATAGTTTTGTTTTTTCCGACTCCCGCATTGATATTTTCGTCAATCCCGTAAGTCCTAGGCTTCCACCGTTGTGGTTGCGAAAAGCTCTATCGTTCTCGGTTGTCCAGTCATTTTAAAACCCCAATGTTGTGGACGGTGATACCCTTTACGGTTCTACCGTTGCAGCTGCCGAAGCACTAACCTTTCCGATGTGTTAGTAGTTTTCTTCCGATTCAGACTTTACTCACGTTGTGGATTGATTTATACTTCACGGTTTTGCCGTTGCGGCTCTCGTCCCGCTTCCGCTCAGATGGTTTAAAGTTTTGACGCGCGATGTTTATTATCTCTCAGCTATCCCCGCAGATAGAGTAATGGTTTGTTCATCCGGCATTGTAGATTGATTCATCCTTCATGGCTTCGTCATTGCGACTCCTGTCTCCACTTTGGTCTCGACGAATAGTCTACCGAGGTTTCGCTACGTATGTTACATGGATGGATTTATGGTTTGGCCTTCCGCCGTTGCGGAAAGAAATATGCTGTCAACTTTCAATCCAAAACTCTCCCCTGTCCGATACTTTTCCTTGCCGCGCATGTTGACCGTATATATATAGTGTTGGGGTTGTTTGGATTATTTTATTTTCTATTATTCAATTTTGGACTGTTGCTCATTGTCACTCTTGTGCGTTGTCGTGCTCTCGAGCTCGTTTGGACCCCACTGTCGGTGTACCCACGTCTAGGTGGCATAACTGTGGGAGCTTGACCACATTTCTTCCCATCGATTACGCAATAGTGCTAGGTAGGATTGTATTTTCCTTTCCCTGTTTCATTTGAGCGTTTGATGGTTTTTCCCCCGATTAGGTTTTTCTTGCTGTCGTTTTCTTCACCTCGTTAGCTACATGCATATATAGTAGGGGGGGGTCATATCATGACTATTAGTGCGGGAATTTTGACCCACGGAGTAGTATTTTTCCCGTGGCCTTTTGTTTGCGACCCTGTGCTTAGTGTAAGGGGGTTTGGTGCAGACGGCTGTTACGCTGTTCGCACCAAACTGCCCGATATGATGATGTTCTAGTAGGGGGAGGCTTTCATGGCCTTCCTGTGGCACTTGAAGTGGTCACCCTCTTCCCCTTTTGTGGTTTTCATATTACCCGCGTTCTCAAATAGAAATACCATTTCACCGCGTCATTCCGTGCACAGTCGATTTGGAACCCGAGTCGGGGGAAGGGGATATGCCGCTGCTTTTAGTTTGTTGACCATAACTGCATGGGCATGGTTTTGTTAGAGCACCGTTGAAATCTTGTGTATTTTCCCCTATATGTCCCATGTAGTGGAATGATAATGGCAGCCGCAGAGAGCGTAGGTTTTAGTCATGTTAATGTAGATGTTTTTCCCGCCCGATTATATTGTTAGAATTGTGTGGTATTGGAAAGCAGTGGTAGGTTGCACATTTTACTACATATAACTATTTTCCATCATGCTAGGCATAGACAAAGTCACTGAACACTGCACATTATGTTCCAATAGTTCTATTAGTTAGGCCATTTTAGCTTATATACATGCATATGTTTGCTTCATTAACTAATTGTTGTCATGGTACCCATAGAACGAGTAAAACGCTGCACATTGTTATGTAAATGTTTGCAACTTAGCTGTGAATGGATTAATGTTTACAATGTTATATATGGCAAGAATATTTCAAACTCACAATGTCAAAGAGGCAAAAGAAGAAGGCCCCTGTGGTCGAGGAGGAGCCTGAGGTGGAAATTGTCACGAAAACTTAATACATATATGAGGACACTAAGTGTGTATCTAGTGTCGAACCTAAATACCAGTGGGGGGGAATTTATAGGCTGATCACATGCAGAGAAGTCCCTGATATGGGCCTGGAAGAAGAAAGCATATATGTTAATATCGAGAGATCTTCACTCATGAAGATTGCCACCAAACCAGAGTTGTTCCCATGCTCTGAAGTAATTGGTTGGATTTTGCCACGGGAAGATGTAACAACAATGATCCTGGAGAATGTTGAAAAATAGGGCTATGCTGCTTATAGCCCCGGATATGTAGCTCTGGCCTATCACCTTCCAGAAGCGCAGGTTTTTTTATCTGATGATTGACTGAACAACATTAGAATGGACCTTGTTGAGGCTATGAAAAGAATGCTGTTGCCTGAAAAACATTTCAGAACTAGGTCAACGGGTGATTATGATACAGCAAGCTTAAGGACCCCATATAGGTTCATATCTTTAATGCTTAATAGGATTTTTGGGAGAGCCATGGCAGGCTCTTCAAACTGGAATGGATGCCCATCATTTTTTATGTTGCAACCCAGGGGACAATTTTCAACTGGGCCAGCATTGTATCAAATAGTCTTTCATCTTGTATGGCCGCAGCTTTGCGAGGAGTGGCCCAAAAGAGATCGAAATTCTATATGATTTCCATACTTGTAGATTGTATATTGTGCAATCAACCTTTCCCCACCCTCAGGTGCATGTGGGACAGGGAAAGAATGCCTGTCTATTCTGCGTATAAACCGTTGTGGGCACACAAGTATCACAACCATTACCAAGAAGTCTGTGAACAGTTTATTATGCCATTATATACACATTTTCCTGAAGGAGTGTGATTGCATGTCAAAGGAGGCGCTGCAAGTAATGGAAGAATATGCAGATTATTATTTGACCAAAAATGGCACATTAGAGGAAATTTCAACTCAAAATGGGCCTCCTAAAATGAACAAATAAAATAATAGTTAAAATAATAAAATAATATTTATTAATTTTGGAGGAAGAAAATAAAAAAACTACTTTTTATTTGTATTTTTGACATGTCTCCCTATGTTTTTACTCAAATTTTAATCGGGAGAGCTCGTTGGATGCGGAATTAAATTTCACATCCAATGAGTACCCACTCGGCATACTTTTGATGGACCCCACTACCCCAAAAACAAGAAATACCTGAAAAAACGAAATGATGATGTCATCATTTCATTTTTTAGGTATTTCTTGTTTTTGGGGTAGCGAGGTCTGTCAAAAGTGTGCCGAGTGGGTACTGGTTAGATGCAGAATTTAATTCTGCATCCAATGAGCTCTTCCAATCGAAATTTGAGTAAAAACACAGGGAGATATGTCAAAAATACAAACAAAAAAAGTAGTTTTTTTTATGATACCTATCCCCAAATTTATATTAAAAAGTGTTTAAGACCTATACGGTATTTCAAATTTAAACCAATTTCATTGGCTAACACATGATGACATGGAATTTGAATAAAAGTTAAAAGGCCCATTTTGAGTTGAAATTTCCCCTAATGTCTACTTCAGGATGTTTGGAGGATTAAGAGCACCTTCCTTGCTGTCCAAATACACCACTGACTACATCATTCACAAGGAGGTAGTATGGCAGGTCTTCTTGGATGGCATAGGGAGCTTCTTGTTTGAACATAAGAAGGCTTCCTATCCTCCTTTGCCCTTCAAGTTAGGAAGTTATAGATTCCCCAGGGTGAAGAAAGAGGATGAATTTGTAGAAGAGATGGAGAGGTTTCATTTTGGCAAGATGCCCTTCCACAGAAATGATTCCCGCGTTAAAGTGGCAGAACACTGCAAAGAAAACAATGTACATTTTGAGTACACCCACCATTGGGATAGGGAAGAATCTGTCTTCTGAAGTGCACTGACCATGGCATCCTTGAGGAGAAGGTTCAAGAAGAAGATAATCACCAAAGGTGGGAAGGGATATGAACAAGCAAAAGCTAAGGAAGAAGCCAAGAGAATAACTAAGGAAGTCCAGAGGTTGGCACAAGAAGCTGCAGGGTGGCTGCAGGGAGAAGAAGAAGAGAAAAGAAAAATTGCACAAGAGGTAGCTAGAAAAGCTGAAGAAGACGCAAGGAAATAAGAAGAATAAAAGAAAAAGAAGCTCGAAAAGGAGCTACATAAGCAAGAAGCAGAGAGGCTAAAATTGACACAGACACAGATAGAACAGTCAGCCTCTGACACAACTAGCGGGCACACCCAAGACATGGAGAACCCCGAGGTTCAGGACCCACAAGTACCTACTGCCAGCACACCCATGGTCCCCACACTCAAGCTGGTCCCCTTTGTATAGAAGGTAGGGGAGGAAATCCCTGATTTCAATATTGTTTTCTATGATAGGGAAGAAAGAGGATAATGAAGAGAACAGAAAGGAGAGTTGAAACAGGAGGTCTTCCTGGTAAAATGATAATGGATACGACTGTTGTGTTGGGAACAAACTGAGATCCAAGGTTCACCATTAGAGCCGGAGCAGCATTGATTCAAGCTTCAGAAGATAACGTGGATAAGATCATGACAGAATTGGAGTTATCTAAGAAGTCCTATGCTCAATTGAAAGACACATTGCGAAGGGAGAGAGAGGAAAGCAATAGGCTGAAAAGAAAGTATGAGGACATGAAAGAAGAGATGAGAGACTCAAAGGATGAATTGCAGGCCCTTCAAGTGGAGAGACAAGTTAGGGAAACTACACAAGAATGACTGGAGAAAGTGCAGAAAGAATATCAAGAGCTAAAGATGGAGAAGGAACGGCTGCTGGGAAAGGTAGAAGAGCTAGAAGAGCAACAAAAGATCATCTTGGAGGCCAGTGAGATGCACACCCAAGAACAGGAAAAGAAACATCAAGAGCATTTTTCTTCTCTAACAACTACTCTGGAGGAAGCAAGGGAGCAGCAGGTTAACCTCCATCCATTCAAAGAGCATGTCTTGGCCCAAAATACTAAGATGCTGTAGCTACAGACCGCTATAGAGGAAGAGAGGTGCAAAGTGATGCAGGTAGATGGCCGATTGGAGGAAATCTAGGAGACCTCCTCTTACTTCGTGGATAGATCGCGGGATTATGACTTACTAGAATTTGGTATAAACACCGCAGAGGATTTCAAGAAAGCCGTTAAGAATATGAAAGGAGCGTGCACAGAGCTTTTCAGAAGGCTCCTTATTACCTACAACCAGTGCCAAATAGAGGCCGAACAGAGACTGGATGTCTTCCCGGACAACAACTCATTTGTGGAGTTGTTGCAGAAGAGATATCAAGAGGAGGAAGCAAGAGTACATCATATTAAAGCCCTGGATGAGCAGATCTTAAGGAGTGAAGTAGATCACTCTGCTATCAGTGTTCAGCTTCTGGAGGATTAGCTTCGGTTGAGTGCGGCCGGGATTGAGGCTATAAAGAATTAGGCTACAAAGTTCGAAATCAACATTCAGTTTCTGGAACCTTATGCCTTTGAAGGCATCACCTCTGAAGCTTTGGCATGGAAGAAGTTTCTAGACACCCAAGTGGGGCCCTCCTCGTAAAGGATTGGTCACTTTTTGTGAATGTAACGATTTTTTAGATATTTGAGAAAAATTTTGGGAGGCGAAGAGTTGGGAAGCCCAAGGGTCATTTTGGGCATCCCAACAGTCTCGCCCTTTTGTATAAATATAGAAGACTTAGAGGGAAAAGGGGCTTTTTCCCAGTTGGACATGTAAAGCAATATTGTAAGAAGAACTACTTTTTTTTTGCAATAATGAGTTATTGTTTGTCTGTTGGAGAAAGATCGGTGGGACTTTCAAATGTTATGCTGTGGATGGTTGAAAGATGAACTATTTTGTTTTTCCATCTTTTGTCCATTAACCGTGAGATCGTTCTAACTCTTATAACCTATGTTCTTGTTTAAATTATTTCTGGTTTATTTTTTTGGAATTACCACCACGAGTAATGTATGTTGTTCATAAAACAATTGGCTATCTGATTGTGGAAATATCTTTAATTGTTCATGCGTTGTAGAAAGGAATATCAGCTATCTGTAATTTCTCTTTATCATGCATGCACATCCACATTAATCATAAATAAATTATAATTTGGCTCCCCAGGGATAGGTAGATAGATAGATAATAGTTTACTTCATGCCTGCATATGTGATTTAGATGCTTGTGAGTGATAAGACGAGAGGTAAGAACCTGTGCATCACATTGTGACTGCTCCCTGCATCCTTATCACCATGCATTGTTAATTAGGCACTCGCATCTCATACATTAAGTCAAAAATACAAAAAATACACGATGGACCGGGCCACAACCGGTAAAACCTTTGTTTTTTGTTACTTGACCTATGGTAGCTGGACTGGAAACTGGACGGATTCCCTACACCAAATAGTCATGGGCTAGTTGGGAACGTTGACTGGGGAGAATCCTTTACTATTATTGCCTGCAAATTTGCAGGCCTCAACAGGATTATTTAGTCTTTTTTTCCACATTCCATACTAGGAATATCACAATTCCAAATTGGAAAATGCCATCCCTCAATGCATTCATTTAGTCTCTCATAAACGAGCATGAGAAGCTTGTCCAAATGGGGATCATCATATCTTCCAAGCACCAAGATATGTTTGTTGGAGGAGCCAAGGCTATAAATGTAAAGGGAAATCAAAATAACCAAAATACTAAGTTGGATGCTCCAAAGCCAAAGGAGAAACCTCAGCATATTGATGAGTCCTTAGGATCAATAAAGAACAAGCACAAAGGAAAAGAAGGGAATAATAAAGGTCAAATGTTCCTATTGCAGAAAGGGATTTAACCCTAAAAGCTCCTGCATGAAGAAACAACTTGATGTTATGACTCTTCTCCTTGAGAATAATAACATCAATATTCCTGAAGGTACAAGGAAGAGATAAAATCATGATCGGAACATCCAACCCAAAAGAGGACATGCCCTCATTGAAAATGTTTTGAAGCCTTGAGCTCTCCTCATAGAATATAGTGGTTCAAACCATATGGTGGAAAGCAAAGAATCCTTTTAATTCCTGGACTCCAAAAATAACATTCCCATCCACATGGGAGATGATTCTCAAATAATTTTGAAAGGAAAAGGTATTATAAAACTTGAACATGACAGCTTCTATGATGTTTAGTATGTGTTCTCTATGGCTTCAAATCTGTTGAGTGTATATCAAATGACACACACAGGATTGTACAAGAGAGTAGCTTCCAGCTCGAATCATGGTGAGATATCATAAATTGGAGATTCTAATATCTCCCATCTGGATCGATTTATCTTTCTCTTTTGCTACTAAATCGGATAATGTACTCAAAGAAGGAATTTTCCAATTTGAAATAGAGTGCCTAATAGTAGGAAACGTTGACACAAAAACTGAGTATTCATGACCCAATTTTGAAAGGATTGAAAGATCAATTCATCTTCCTTCTTCTTAGTCTCACATTGTTTGAGAAACATAAAAAGTGACTTGAATTTAGTGAATAACCATTCAATGGTTTCGAAAGTGCTTGGACTCAATGAGAATAACACATTCTCTAGTTGATGCACTCTTATCTCATCTTGTACTGCAAAGAGAGTCTCAAGTTTGGACCATACTTTGTTTGGAGTGGTCAAACCATCGAGATGGAGACAGAAGACTGGGAGAAATTGAGAGACAAAGAAATACATAGGCTTCATCCAACCTATTATTCCAATTAGCTTTCTCAACAATAGCATGGGGATCATTTTCTAAAGCCAAAGAAACTATATAGAGTCCTTTACTGCGCAAAAAAATTCCAATTTTGGCCTTCCATTCATGATAGTTGAAGGGAGTCTGTATCATTGATGAAGAGGAATCCATGCTTAGTTTTTGTTGCACTCATGGAGATACTATATTGAACATACACATATATAAACTAGGAGGAATACTTGTAAGCTGAATTCAAGCTCTTCTTCAGAGAGGGAGAGGATGTTGGAGGCGATTTGATGTAGATTATTGATAGCTCCTTAGCTCTTTGGAGCTTGACAACCTGAAGGCTCTGATACCATGTAGAAATTGAATATTTGGTACTATGTATAAACACATGATGTAGATCTATTTACAAACTAATCACTCACCAGCATCCAGGAGGAAAAAATAGAGAGCAGAATAATTGTGCATGAAATTCCATGGTTATATATGTGTTTATATTTTTTAATTTCCTATTACTTGAATTTCTAAATGCACAGAATCAAATGGAATTTGATGCCTGCATTATTTGCTTGAATTTCCTATAAATTGTTAGTGTATGCATATGTCAATATGGGTGGACATAAATTTATTTTCCTTTATAACTTAATAATGAAAACGATGAAAAATGCATTTGGATATAAGTGATGAATTCCAATATATATAAGTTGAGTACCTTGTGATCTCCATGGTTGAAAGGTTTGATTGGGTATGTTACACCCATTGCAATTTTTTACCACATATTTTTATAATAGAGATCACTAGAAAGACTATCATTCACAACTCAAATATGGGTCATCCACAAATCCAATGGTTTTGGTCAACCAAGCAAAATGTTTTGTTTCAATTAAAAATGGTAATTTTTTAAGGATGTTGGAAAAATAAACCTAATAATTACAATTGGGGATTGATACTTCTAACAAAGGACCATAGCTGCCATAGTTGAATTTAAAGTTTACATGACATCGACCCTATAAGACTAGTGTGTGAAAGAAAACGGGCATATAGCTTGTGCCATAGAGTCTCATTTCAGGTACTTCGTATCCAACCTGTGTTGGAGTGGTAGAAGGAAATTGGAGGATGCTCGAGGGAGTGTTAGCTTAGAGAAGGAGGCCAATTCTTAGCATTGTGTAAGTTGGTGGGGAAATATTACTGAGGATTGGCATAGATGTGGAGGGTATTTCCACACTAGTGGGTTACATGAGATATTTAACTGAGTAGAGGTAGTGGGAAAGAGGTTTTTCCTTGTTGATTGATAGCACTAGATTGGGTTGGCCTATCAAAGAAAGGTATGGCTTGATAGAGCACATGGGTTGGAGAAATGTACTTCACCTACAATCAATTGGATAATTAAAAGATATGTGTCTTACTGTGTATGAGATTCCATTGTTATATATGTGTTTATCTTGGTTAATTTACTATTACGTGAACATCTAAATTCATGGAATGACATGTCATCTTATGTGTGCATTATTTACTTGAATTTCCTTTAAATTGTTAATGCATGAATATGTCAATCTTGGTGAACATAAATTTATTTTCCTTTATAACCTAATAATGAAAATGATGAAAATACATTTGGATATAAGTGGTGAGTTGAGATTTATAGAATTTGAGTACCATTTGGTATCCATGGTTGAAATATTTAATTGTGTACGTAACACCCATTTTAAAAAAAAATTACCACATATACTATAATATATTTCTACCACACAAAAGGTTTTGTTTAATAGTAGTAATAAAGTTAGTACTTAGGTGCTTCCAGCCGACATCTAATAGTCCAGTAGCTACCTCCTCCACCTATGGTACCAGTCCATCCATATCCCGCTGCCACCTGCGGGAGCTCTCTGAAGGAGCCGCCGCAGGAGGTACGGTAACAACCCGCCTCCGATGCCCAGGTGGAAGGACAGGACCAACATCTGCACACACAAGCAAGGACAACATCAGTCCACATACATCAATATGAAAATCACTAACTAGCTCAACTATACTATGCATAGAGATGAACATAAAAACATCAAGCATACATACCAGCTGGTCCCCAAGCATGACCAGAAGGTCGGGGCATCTCAGGATCTCCCTGGAAATCCATACCTGCATATGGGTACTCCTCGATCACCATAGGCAGCTGGAGCCAGTTCTCCAACAACTCCTCTATGAAGAAGCGGCCCGAGTGTGTGCAAGAAGTTGAGGTAAATTTTAGATGCAATGGTAAAATGAAGTCAAAACGCGCTCCTGTTTTGTTTAAATTCAAAAATGTGTTCCCTCCAAATGATAAGGCCAAGCCTCGACCCATGGTTGCATGGAATTCTTATGCCTATGTGTTTGCTTTGTACTTTGCTTCGGATTCAACATGCCTATGCCTTGGAGTATGATAAACCATGGCTAATTCAACATTATAACCAAATTTTCAATGTGCTCGTGTTTAGCCGTTCATCTGAATGCTGCACACCTCCATTTTTTATGAGATTTTAGAAACAGATATGGTTTTTTTTTAAGATTCCAAATATGTAAATTTTAACAAGAATACATTATTTTTTCTATTTTTTTCTTATTTATCTTCTATCATCACTCCTCAACTCAAAAAACAAACTGTTAGTGTTTCGTCCATATCACTTTCATTTATCAACCATTTAAAAAAAAAATTGTATGGTGCACTAAAGAACACCGATCTCTACATGCTATAAAAAAACCATTTCCAAATAATTACATTAAGACATTCAAATGATGCACCCACAATTGACGTACCGTTTTCGAGGTTTGATCTCTTAGATAATAAATACAAAAATTAAAAATATTATATTTATAATTGGAAAAATAGTTTTACACTAGTACTATATGTTCTCTATATGTATACCGATTTTCGTAAGGTTATTCTATCATTTAGTCACTCAGACGCTGCACCCATAAAAACATATACCTTATAATTTGTCTAAAAAATAAAAAGTGCCTGTTAAAAAATATCTAACTTGGGATATTTAACAGCATTTTAAATAGAAAAAAATTATATGTTTGGAAATTTCATTCAATTTCCTACCTTTCTTGTGTTTTACTCATCGCAAGATTCATTGTGTAAGTGTCTCAAAATATCCATACAAGTTGATGGATGTCTGTTTTTTCAGTTTTCTATTGCATCTAACGCGCCAAAAGAGACCCTCATCTTTGTGCACTCACCCGCCCACTCTATCGCCTCCCTCGTGAATAATCATCTAGTTCCACCTATATATCCTCGACTCCCACAAATCACTTTCCACCATATCCCAATGAGGACGAAGTGTAGGTACTTTCTCAAAGAAGAAAGCACATAGGAAGGAGCCAAAGCAAAAACCAATGCCAGACGTCTTCGACTTGTTCAGCTGACATAGAACAACCTACAAGTACATTTGGCCCCATGCATAATATGTTCCACCAATGGCATGCTGTACTAGCTACAGCTAACCACCAGAAATCTTGTGGCTCTCCATGGAACGCAAGATGTGCTGCAGTAAGGTTCCCATTACCCATGTAGACAACTCCTCAATGTCATACATCAGGATGTAAGAACCACGCACATACGCCGTAGCGTAACAATGTCGATCACATAGATCCTCTAATTTCTCCCCCTGAGATAGTACAGGTGCCAAGTCACCAACTACTCCCAATATTGCAAGCCCAGTAATGAAATACACATCCTCCAGTGTAATCTCAATACGCTAGCCCTAGAAGAGGAACACCTCCTCAGCAACATCCCAGAAACTGATCAGAGTTTGCATCAGCAAACCCAAGCTCCACATAAGTGGAATCCTCATAAACTTCAGCAACGCACAATGGGATGGTTTATCTCTAACACCCTTGTCATGTAATTATGCATCTCTAATTGGCTTGCAGTTTCTCTCCCTCCATTTGATCTCCTCCATCCTACACAAAGCAAAAACCCTGATGTCAGACATCCCCACCATCAAAAAACCACCCAAAGGAGGCTAGGGCGCACTTATTTAAGCAAAAGGAGCACCCAGGGCACTCATAATTACCTAACAAGTGCACCCAAGGAACACCTTTCCCTTTTAAATGAGCAACCTGGTGCACAAGAAACCCCAAAAAGCTCATGGGGGGCCTCCAAGTGGTCAAATTCATTAAATAAGCCATCAAAATGAAGAGGTTCAGTGAGAGCTTTTACTTGCATGTCATGGCTCATGAAACCATCGGTCGGATCAAGAGAAATCATCAAATGAAGAATTAGGGCCCACCTCTCCAACTCCACAATGAACAGTGACAATGACACTTCACCATGTGGACACCCCCCTTTAATAGGCCCCATTTGACCTAATTTCTTATGATCGACATAACAAGACCATATGGACTCCATTTGAGACACCGTTCACGCCACTGGTTTCATAATTCTGCCCTCTATCTAGTTATGAGACCATCGTCTCATATTTAATAAGTCAATTTTGGGACCATTTCCCACAATTCACCTAGATTCATGCGCCATGACATGACGATGTGAGTGTCTATGGACCGGTACTCGTATCACACTTCCCGATCGCTACTCATACAAGCTGTCAAGCTGCCACCCATTAATGATTGTACTATAATTTTACTTTTTATTTATGATTGGATTTTTTCACCGCACCTTACGCAGACATCAGGACCATTGTATACTTTTATCCAGGATGGGCGAGCTCTCCTATGTTTACTTTTATCCTTTTTAAAGCACAGGAGAGTACCAACGAAAAGAGCCCCCACTAGAGTCTTCTTCATGCTTTCAGACTCTCTAAACTGAAAGCACCATCGAGCACTTACCTTCTCGAGCTTCCCAAAAATCCATGAGATCATACCACAACAGTGTCCCTAGACACCACCCCATAGAAAATAATTTGGCAGCATCCCCACATTGCGTCACCTTTGTTCAGAGTACTCTGCAATGTGTCTTCCTTGGATCCCATAAGTATCAAAAGTGTCCTCTGCCTGCAAGTATTTTCCATCTGCAGCGACATTCCTAGTATTATAGCTATGATCCCATTCCCATGAGTTAAGTTTCATTTGTTGTCTGGTCCGCCCTACAATCATACTCTGAACAAAGGAAGTTTGAGTCTCCCTCTCCCCCCCTGCCCCTGTTCAGTTTTTCCCTTCCCTCCCCTCCACCCCAATTCAGTGAGCCAGTTCGTAGATTGCTTCACACCTTTCAGTTATCCCTCATGCTCCTAGTCAAGGAAACATCATTTCCTTGACTAGGGGCACGTCTCCCTCTGTCGACGCCAACACACATATTCCAGAGGATAGACCTAGAGGTCCTTGTACCTTGGTTTCATTTACATCATTGATGAGTTCCTTGGACCACTTGAGAGGAGTCCTTAGTGCCTCTTGGGATGGTTGTTTCTCACGTGCTCCACTTCAACTCCATTATTGCACTGTTGAGATTTGTACAGGGTTTGTTCCACACAGTACTTGGTCGAAGACCCCAGATGTCACCCGACTCTAGCACATTGGTGAGTCCTCTCAAGGGACCTAAACAGGTTATTTCCCTTGTGATTTCTGTGTTGAGTTGGAGATAATGATCTAAAGCCCCAAAAGTGCTTCGATATACCTTTATGATTGATGCATCATACTTGTACCACAGAGACTCTAAATCTCAATCAGCGAGTACATAGAGCTATGTACTAGATCCAGCAGACCGTCAGTCATGAAAATATAGCATTCCATGAGGATGCCATGGGTCTAATGAACGAGATCATTATTGTATTCAACCTCACATGAGAGGCAACCAATATTGTAACATCAGTTGTATATGATCGGCTCTTGTATTTTAGAGCATAGATCAAATGATTATTTTGACATTGTCACTAGCATGGGGATGCCCACTGTCCATATACATGTCACACATTTATTCTATCTCACCCATTGATGGGAATGAAATTAATACAAAAACCAAAATCCACCATGCCCCAGCCCCAGAAGCACCTCCTCTACACAGCAAATCCTATGATGTCTATTGGCCATACGTTGAGCTCCTGCCCTCACACATCAGGGGGCAATATGTTAACCCAAAAATACCCCACATAGCTCTCAATGGCCTACAACACCCAAGGACACCATCTCACAACACCCATTTCACTGCATAAGACCTTCCATTTGACCCCCACAGCTCCAAAAGAGCCCAAGGATGAAGAAAAGGGCTTAAAACCCAAAAAAAGAGCCCAAAATAGCCCCCTAGGAGCTAAATCCCTCAAAAAGGGGATAAAACCCTAAAAGGGGCTAAAGTTAGGGTGAAAGGGGCTAAAGGCCCAAAAAATGGGCTAAATCCCTCACCAAGGGCTTAAAACCCTAAAATCCCTTGGAAAAACTATATAAAAGGAGGGTGGGGGTTCACTCTCTAAACACTCCTCACTTGCCTATTGTTATGTTGAACGTGGATGCTTTGAGACCTTTTTCTATCAAACCACCCACTCTCCCTCTCCTCCATCTCCATCTCATCAAGCCATTGCTTCTCAACCAACAGAGAGAGGTGCTCCCATGAGCTAGGGCATGGCAGCTCATTTCCGCCTAAGTGAGGTCTAATTTATTTTCATGTTTATTTACTTGTTTTTCTTTCTAGCTGATATTTTCATTTGCAGGTTTTTCATTGACATTGTTTGCAGGATTTCCACTATAGTAGCTTAGGTTGTTTACAGGTTAAGGAGGAGGAACCCTAACCCTTTTTCTGCAGAGGGGTTCACAAGGGCTTCATGTCCATCTTTCTTTTATGTTATTAGCTCATAGTTTAGTGTATTTTTTGTTTTTTTCACTAGATTAGCTTAGTTTAATGCGCTACTCTGTTCATGCTATTTTTCATTCTGTTTTTTCCTGTTTTCTAAGAGTAGGAACCTACCCTTGTGCCCTATAGGCATAAGGGAGCCATTCCTACTCCTGTAGTGAGGAGAAATCTTCACTACAAGAATAGTTCCCAGTATTTATACAATTACAATCATAACATATTCCCACTATTATCGGACAACCATGAATATCTCTGATCTTCAGTATTCCCTAATCACAATAATTTGTTACAGCTGTGGCAATATGGAAGTAAAAAATATAGGAAGGCTATTACTTGAGCCATAAATGACAATCACGATCAATCGAGAAGATACTCCATGGATTGTAGCTATTCTTGAGCAGTTGCGCACTGTTGCACCTGAATCTATTGCATCTTGTTGCTGCTACCTTTGTACAGCTTGCGTGGAATAGTATCCTTTGACCGCGTTCTTTGAGAAACAATGGAATGGATGGCGATTCAGCAATGAATGTTCATCCCTCTCTTGGCATGTTCAGCCTACTACACCTGTATCCTTTACAACTTGAATTGTCTTTATAAAACCACCATATGTTAGCATAATTCAAGACGTAGAGCCCTGATTACAACAATCATAAGCATTAATAAAATAAGACAATGATTAACCATACATGTATGAATTGAGGGACCAAGTGAAGGAAAAACATATCTTTAGTGTAAATAATGGAGTAGGATGAGGAAAAAAAAGGTAGGTAGAGGTGGTCAAAAGGGGTCATTTCTGGGCCCAACACTATGTCCCATAAGAAACCATAAATTGAAATATTTGATTTGGTACATTACAACCATTGTAATGTTTTTACCACATATGTTATAATAGATATCACTAGAATGTTTTTTGTTTACAACTTAAATATGGGTCATGCACAAATACAAGGGTATGGGTCAACCAAACATAATGTTTTGTTTCATTGGCACTTGCTAATTTTTAAGCATGTTGGTACTATAAACCTAATGATGACTCATTTTTATTTAGGTTGGGTTAAATTATAGGGACATCATTTTGTACGGAGGATGATTGATTCGAATGTTAGCATTTTTTTATAGGTTTAGATGTATATATCATCAATCCATATTTTTATTTTTACTAAATATAAAAAGGGAACATAATGGATATGTAACTTAAAGAGTCAAGCTTAATAAGAGTTGGCTTTGTGAACAAGACACTATAAAGAGAAGTAGTAGGAAGAGACCTAATGTTGGGAAGGAGAGGTTATAAATTTGACCCCATTACATGTAATGGTTTCATATTAATAATATCCTTCTTATTTAACACTCTCTTACATTTTTGTGGTGTTTTTTATTTATAGGTTTTTTTCAATATTTGTTTTCCAACCTTCTAGGATAAACATCCCTTGGTTTTTGTCATAAAGTTTACGTTCTATGTGTGAATATATATATATATATATATGTATATATATATGTATATATATATGTATATATGTATATATATGTATGTATGTATGTATGTATGTATGTATGTATGTATGAAATTTTATTTTGTTATAATTGTGTATGAATTAGTTTGGTTGAAGTAAATCCACCCATAGAACTACATAGAACTAGTATCATTTCACATTACCCCCACACTAAAATATTTTTCAATCTAAAAATGGTCATTTAAGAAAATTAAATTGTTATATAAGTTTAATTAAACATTGTAACAAACTTTATATAAAATTCCAAAATTCTAAATTTGATTTATGTATTTTTCTTATAAATTTGGCACAACTTTCCTTAAATATAGACTTTCATCATTGGTAACTCAGTATTTGGAGCTTTATAATCGGTTCCAAAGCCCCTTAAAATCCGTAAATTTGAACTCATCCCATAAGAAAGTTTTTTTCTCCTTCGTATTGTGTTGAAACCTATTATCTAATATGGAAGTCATTGGGTCCATCTTTGTCTGGCCATGTCATACATTGATCCTGTACCATATCATTATTGGTCTAACCCGGCTGACATGGGTGGGTCAAACCTGCGACATTGTGACAAAGGGCCCTAGGAAGTGGTGGTGGATCCTACAACCGGTGCTACATGCTAGGGCTTATCATTGCAATTAACATATATAAATAAAATAAAAGATAAAATAAAAAAGAGAAATACAACCTGTCATAATGTGGAAGACGGGTTTTCTGTAGTATTCCGCATGATAGCATTCCTGCAAAGTGGTTAGATCTATTTGACATCTTATTCTTTTCTATCATTCATTCTCCCTTTCTCCAAACAAATTGTTAGGAGAAATGGAGAAATAAGTGTTCCAATTTGGAGATGAGAAAGCTACTGACATCAAATTAGACATGGACAGAGACGAAGAAAATGCTATTTACCTTCAAGAGAAATACTTGTAAGCTCAATTCAAGCTCTTCTTCAATGAAGGATAAGATGTTGGATGAGCTTTGATGTAGAGTAATGATAGATCCTTAACTATGTAGAACTTGAAAAATTGAAAGATTTGATACCACGTAGATATTGAATCTTTGATACTATGTGTAAATATCGGATGTATATCTAGCTACAAGATATTTCTCACAAGCATGCACAAGAAATATAGAGAGAGGAATAATCACACTAAATGCAAGAGAAGTGAAGAATGATTGGAGAATAATCCATATATCTTTCCATGTACTATTGATAAACATATTGTACATAAATAATATATCCCTGATAGATAATATCAAGTTTCTAAGGAGACATCTCATGCTAGCTCATAAAGCAGACTTACTAAATATGAAAACCCCCCATAGGTGACTAAATCACTTTCCAAATTAGTCCAATAGCTCACAAATTGGATAAATAATGAGTGTGTTGTCATGAATTATGTAAAATATTGCTAATCATGGAATCTTAAGAGAAAATCATGGAGGATGGGTTGGCCAAAAAAGATAACAGTCTCCTAGTTGACTAGCTTTACCTTATCCACTCAAAAGAAGGAATAAAAAAGTCTTGAGGAATATTCTAGTAGGAAGGCGAAATTAATAATATGGGAAGTCAATAAAGTTGGAAGAATCTAAACAGAATTAGTATAAAGTCCCTTTTGGGGTATATATGACAAGTATTGAATAAGTGGTGCAGGTGGATGCCAACTATCTAGGCTAGTACATAGGAAATTAACTAGAAATGAATAATTATTTTTATGTTGAGTATAGAATTGGTTTATAATATTATAACATGGAGTATTATTTTAACACATATGGGGAGATAACTAAATGGAAATTCCCTCCTAATATTAGTGCAACTCACACATTTTTTGATAACTAGGACCATCTTTCACAACATGTAGGAATTTATTCGAAGGGAAATTCCCTCTTAAGGATCATAAGTGACTCAAACATGTGAAATTATTGGATATAGTGGGACCATCAAAATGCATGATTGTTAATAGTGTGGTAAGTTGTTTCAGTTGAGCATGTGAAAATTGACCAATTCAAAAAGCGGATGCCTCTCTTTGCTTGGTCCAAGGTGAACCATTGATAATGAGAGGGGTACAAAGCTACATTGCTAGTATATAAATACATCCCCTAGAATAGAGGTGTTGATGTCAATAGGAAAAGGTCCATTGCAATCAAAGTATATGGAATCCTTTGAATACCAATGAAAGAGATGATATATCATGTCAAAATGTTGATTGAATCAAGGGAGTTAGGATTTGGGAAGTCATAAAAGTACGTAACACCCATTATAAAAAAATATCATGTGGTATCCATGGTTGAAATATTTAATTGTGTACGTAACACCCATTATAAAAAAATTTACCACATATACTATAATATATTTCTACCATACAAAAGGTTTTGTTTAATTGACAATTGGTAATTTTTAAGCATTTTGGTACTGTTTAGTTAGTAATTGGTTTCTTCAAATTTTGGTTTTGTTTCTTTAATTTTGGTTTGATTTGCTTTTTCTTTCAAGGCTTTCATTTACTTGATTTTGATTTTGCCCTCCTTTTGGGAAATTTTGTTTAGTGTTCATTTGAAATTTTGAGCTTGCTTTAGAAATTTTGAATTTTAAGCTATAGGTTTGTTTTGTTAAAGGGATTTTTAAAGTTATTTTATCAAATGGTGGGTTCACAAGGCATACTATGAGCATACCTATCACTCTAGCAACTTTAAAACTTCATACAAAGTGTCCAAAAGCTGAAAAAGAGGAAAACAATAGCACTAAAGATATTCTTGTAGCGCTGGAACGAAAAATTACAAAGGGCGCACTACAAGAATATTGCGGCCCTTGTTTTTCTCGATTTTTAAGCAAATTTTTGTCAGGTTTTCAAATGATGAATGATTAATCCCATGCTGATAGTTGTTTGCAACATGTGAGCTACCAAATTGTCATGATTCCAAGTGTGTTCAGGTCGTGAAGCAAATCATGGCCATCATTACTCTTAAGGCGGTTTGGTTTGACAGTTAGCAGCAACATTCGGTTTAATATGGCATGATTTGTCATTACATGCACTGTCAAAGGTGAAGGAGGAGATCGTGGGTAACCATAATTGCTAAAAGACCGGATTGTGTCCCTGTACAGCAGAAGCAAGGTTATAAAGACTAACGGGAAATTAGGGCTTTTCAATTCCACTACTTGCAGTCAAATGAATCATTGAGAGACATCGGTACATTCGAGGACAAGCATTTGACAGCTCAGGACGTGAGATTAAACTATTGCAACCAATCAATTGGCAGGTATTTCATGATATATCCCTATAATTGAAAATTTGGGGTTTTTATCGGTGAGGGTGGTTCTAAAGAAATTGATTGATGGAGAGGTTGAATTATGCTCTTAAATGAGATTTTAGCCCAAGAAATAGCTGTTTGAACCATTCTGAAAAGTTTCATTGAACAGAGCACTGAAAAATAGCCCTAAGTTTGGACTATCCAGTCATTGAAGTTCGAAACGCTCTGAAGTGAAAGCTGTTTATGTTTTAGCACTCAAATTATACCAAAAGCTCTGATATTTATACACATTGAGTTTAAACGATTTGAATGAATAGGATGGTTGGTAGACCTAATGTCATTTTCAGTGCTAAGGCTACAGGAAGCTAATGTGAATATACTGCAGAAGATCTTGTTTGCTCATCTACCTTACAAGTAGTTTCTAGTTGAGAATCCTGTGTTGGTATTACATTTGTAAAGTCTGAAACTATGACAAAGTTAATGGTTTTGAAGAATGATGTTGGCATTGATGCACAAGGTTCGATGAGAGTCTCTTGTCCAAAGGAATAATATATATGATACCTAAAGTTGTAGGGAAACCTGGGTTGTTAGATATAGAAGTTAATTGTTTTTAGAAGCAGATGAAGGTAGCAGGGATTTGAATAGTAGATGAAAGCCTAGTATCAGTTTGATGAGCTGAAAGAGATAAGTTTGAGATGAATAATCTGCAATCAATCTAAAAGTGACAACACAGTTCCTTCATTAAATACCTTTATTATGCAGAGATGTTCATGAATCATGCTGATAGGTGGTAGATGTTGATATACAGTTGTGCTCTACAAATTGAAGATGGTCCTTTGTTCAAAAATAGTCTGAATGGTAATTAGGTTTCAAATCTTGTGCAGTTAACCTATACACAGACCTAACTTGTATTGTTAAAACAAAAGAGCATTGAAGCCCTCGGTGATTTGATTTTTTTCCACTTTTGGGAAGATTTATTTTAGCTTTTAAACAAAATAAACAGGTCTGTCAAGAATTAACAGAAAATCAGTTCATAGAGCATCTTCTAAATCCTAAGGCCAGACAGCTTCTAGTTCTGAAGGAAAAAAGATGGGCAAAAGTGGTAAAAGTGGTAAAATCAACAGAGCAGAACCCACTGATTTAACTTGGATTGAAAAGCTCCCTGATTGTGCTAACTTGTTCCAACAAGCATGTTGGATGGATTTGTTCAGGAGTTTAGATGGGCACAATACAGAGATGTCTTGTAAGTTTGCTCAAGGTTTAAAAGATGATATGGTAACCTTTGATACTCTCAACTTCAAGCTGACAGTGGAGCTAATTTCAAAAGCAACAAGCATTAAAAATGAGGGTAAATCTTGGTTCAAAAATATTCCTTTTGACTTTGAGCCACAGAGATATTTATTACCCAATGTCACTCCTGATTGGAATAAAGGCATCCCTATTCAGAATTTTAGAAAAGAGTGGGTTGAGCCAATCAGGATACTACAGGGCTATGTGAATTGTGAGGGTAGGTATGGATATGTATTCAAGTATCACTTTAGATTCCTTCAACATATGGTGGGAGTCTCAAAAATGAACCTGCCTTTCTTCTTTTTGAAGAGCATGCAGAAAATGTCCAGTAGGGTTAAGCAACATGAAGACCATACATCTCAGTCAATTTTTCATAATGAACTAATCAAGTTAATCATCAGCAAGGTTTTGCGGAAGGAAGGGAGATCCTGGGACTTTTTTACCTTTTGGTCTGGTTTTCAAACCAAAGATGAAGATCAAAAACCTAAAAGGAAAGCTGACAAGGGTAAGGTTTTGATGAGGAAATTAGGTAAAAAGTCTAAGCCTGAAGATAAGCCAGAGGTCAAAGTTGAGGAAGCATCAAAGCAGGTGGAAAAGGATGATAGACCCAAAGTATTTTCAACTAGTAGCAAAGGCAAGTACTCACTATTTGAAGACCAAAAGCAGTTGCTACAGCCCATGGTACCAACAAAGGTCCCTCATAAAATGAAAACTGTTGATACACAAAAGGTGACTGTGCATGAAGAAGAATTGCAAGACAAGTAGAAAAGCCCCATTACTGTATTGTCTGATGATGAAGGTTACCTTTTAGAAGAGGAGCAGGTAGAAAAAACTACAATTGAAACTGAAACCTACAGAGAGATTCCTTCTTCAGGCAGCAAATCAACAAAACCTAACAGAAAGAGGGGTAAGCTTGAAATAGTAGAGTTGGCTGCTATCGAGCATCAAGGAAAAGAGTTGAAAATGCCAGGAGAAAAAGCATCATATTTCAGACCTAAAACTAGGTCGAGGAACAAGCAAAGACTGAACATGAAAAAATTGCTCAATCCCAGGTTATACACAAATGAAGTTACTGTGTTACATGATGTATCCCCTGATGAAAATCCAGAAATCAAGAAAGCTAGCAGAAAAGGGAAGAATCCAGCAGCTATAAAAGCTCCTTATGTACCTCCTACAGAAGTCAAGAGTTCGTCAAAATCATTAGAAGATTCAAGCAAGCCTGCATCTAAATTATCTGCAATAATTTTTGAGATAAAAGATAAACTCTTAAAACAGTAGCAAGAAGAAAAGGCAAAAGCATGTCCTGTTGAAAATCAGGAGTGGGAGGAAGAAGATGAAGCTATACTCAGGCAAGTAGGAATTATAAAAGAGCCTAGTATTCCCACTGATTTCTCAGATTTTTTAATGCAGGATGCAAATATACTTGAGATCCCTAGTTTTGATGAAGAAAATTTGCAGGAATGTATTAAGAAATACAAGCAACAGATGAAACACTTACAAGAGACTAATGATGGGTTATTTAAAGTCAATAGAGGGCTTATAGAGGAGCTGGAGGATGTCCATAATCATTTCCTGGAGCTATCAGAAGTATCTAAACAGGTGCTAAAAAGGAAAAGAGCTACTGACAGGTATTCCACAAAGCTGGAGGAAACAGTCTAGGACCTACAGCAGAGAAATAAGGAGCTCATAAAGAAGATTAATGACATGGAGAAGGAACAAAAGAAAGCAAAGAGGAAGTCACAAGCCCTTGATGGTATTGCCTTGTTGGCAGAAGCAGCAAAATATCTTTAAGCCAGTTGTCATTTAGTTAGTTATCTTTTGAGTAAACACATATGTTAATAATTTACTATTTTTAGCATATTTTGTAATTTTGTAAGTTTATACTTTTTACCTTACTCCAGCGAGTTGAGGGAGGTAGTTAGGGTTTTAGAACCAACTGATTTTGTAAAGAAACTCTATTTAGAGAGATGAGAGAATCATTAGCAGGGTTCGATTTTTGAGAGCTTTCAGGAGGTCTTCAAGCTCAGTTGGTTTTCAGACTTGTTCATGAGCGAGGTACAAAACTCTTGTATGCAGTGGCTGATGAAACTATGAGATATATATGACTTTTACCCTTCAGATTTATGTATTGGCTTCATTTTCATCTTTTCTAGTTGCTTAAATTGATAGATTCATTGACTGGTTTATGTTATATTCTGGTAATGCCTTTGATTTATGTTTGAACCTCAATACTGTTTCTGTTTGATCTTGTTACATATATCATGCATCTTCATCTTTTATTGCTTATCATTCAATAGTTGCTTTAATTATGAATGTATTCCCTGACTGTTCTCAAAGTTCACAACCAAAAACACATTGCAGAAACCCTAAAAACCTTAATTTTATTGATTTTTATATTTGAGTGTGTGTTGGCTTGTTTCTCTGGCCTTAGAAACAATTTCTGGCACAAACATCTTTGGTGCCGTTGCTGGACGAAGCTGAAGCATATCTTCCCTGGGATACTTATCAATTTTCTTGGTTTAAGAGGTGGACTTAAATCATCTTTTTGAAGGCTATTTTTTCACCAAAATTGTCACACTGGCTTCTAGAGGAGTGGGAACTGGAAGCATACCTACTTCACCATTACATTCAGGGGTTTCAGACCCTGAACAGATATTAAAAACAACAAGAAAGCTCAGAAGGTCTCAATCTCTACCAGCCTCTTGTGACCCTGACCAGTTGGGTGTTTTACTACATTCAGCTGAAACCTCACCTTGGGTGAAACCTATCATTCCTGAGAGCACTTTTCAAGTTTTTACTAATCCTCAAACCTTTTTGAAAGCCAAGACTGCTTCTCCTGGTAAAATACCTCTCTTTCAGCTGAAAACAGGAAAGAGCCCTTTTCAGACAAGTTCCAGTCAATCTTCCTCATCTTCAAAACCTATCAGTACAAAAATGGCAGCCCAAAACCCTCCCATGGATATGATGGACCGCATGGTTGCAGCAAGGTATGCACCATTAGTCTTACCTCAGCCTTTACATGCTTTGCTTGGAGGTGATTACCAGAAATATATGCCTAGGTTCAATGGCCAGGGAGAGACCACTGCTGAAGAACATTGGGAGGCTTTCCTAAGTTATGCCGACAATCAAAATATTGAGATCAAAGATGTATGGATGAGGGTATTTGTTCAGAGCCTTGATGGGGATGTGAGGAATTTGTTTAGAGAGTTGCCTCCCAACTCAATCACTATAATTGAAGAGCTCCGTGATCTTTTCATGAGGCAATGGGGAGACACAAAGGACCACACCTATTATATAACTGAGTTTGGAGCTCTTAGAAGGAAAAAAGAGGAAACTGTTGCAGATTTTTCCAAAAGATTCAACAAAATGTATAGTAGGATTCCATCAGAAATTAAGCCTACTAAAACATCAGCTAAACTCACCTATGCCAATGCCTTTGACCATGAATTTTCTTTATTGCTGAGAGAAAGAAGACCTATCACCCTACTGAATATGCAAGATGCAGCATTGGAGGTTGAGTCTAATTTTCCAGCTTCAATCAGACTTAAGAAAGAAACTCCCCAGCAGCTTTATGAAAGAAAAGGAAAGAAAGAAGCTGTTTCAACAAGTGTTGCTCCTCAGTCTGCTGAAGCCAAGATAGATGAGATGGCAAAGCTGGTAAAGATTCTCATTGCCAAACTGAATAAACTAGATCTTGAAAAGAATTCGGCCAAACCTGTTCCAGAAGCTGAAAGAAATCCAAATAACCAGAATCAGTTTAGAAGACAATTTGCTCCCAGATTCATACCAAGAGAGCGCAGGAACAATGATATTCAGTGAGAGAGGAGAGAGAATGAAGATCAAAGAGTACCTCCACCTCTTCAAAATAACGTAGCTGATGAAGAAGAAGTTGTTGAATAGTTTCTCTTTGAAGAGACTGAGACTGATCAGGATATGAACCACTTTGGAGATGGATTGTCTACAGGTTTTGTTACTGAAGAAGATTTTCTGAATTCAGAATATTATGATGCTGATATGTTTGAAACTGAAGATAATTTAGGCTTGGAAAACACAGCTGTAACTGCTGCTGTCCATCAGAATGGACCTAAGAAGACAATAAATCTCAGATCAGGCCCGAAACAAGTGGTCCAAGCCCCCAAGAAGAAGGTTATTGTTCCTGTTGCTGTTGTTCCTGCTGCTGTTGTTCCTGCTGCTGCTGTTCCTACTAAACAGACAGCTGATCCTATGCCATAAAAAAGACAATCAACAGAAAAATCAAAGAAGAATGCTGAAATTGAAGAGGTAAACAAATCTGTCCAAAATTTCACTTTGGAGAACGAACTAGGGAAGTTAAAGATTCCTGTGCCTTTGACTAAGTTAATAAAGAACCCATCATATAAACAAACAGTCCTGAAAGTGATGAATGTACCTAGTAATCAGCCTGCTTCAGATACAGTTAATTTGCAGGAGGAAAACCCTAGAATCTTCATTGGATCAGCCCTGGCTGAAAAGACTAAAAATGAGGCTGGTGCTTCTCCTCCCTTTTATGTCATCTTGATTGTACATGACCAAATGATTCACAATTGTCTTTTAGATTCAGGAGCCTCTCACAATTTGATGCCAAAAGCTGTAATGGAATCCCTGGGCCTCAGTATCACTAAACCTTACCATGATCTATATGCCTTTGACTCCTGAGCTGTGAAATGTTTAGGAGTGATTAAAGATATGGTTGTCAACTTAGCTCAGTTGCCTATGAAAAGTGTAATAATGGATGTTGTAGTAGCTGACATTACTCCAAAGTTTGGCTTACTTCTGTCTAGGTCATGGGCTAAGAAGGTTGGGGGAACCTTACAGATGGACCTTTCTTATGCCACTATTCCAGTGTTTGGTGGAGAAACTAGAAGACTGTATAGAGAGCTGCAGTTTGCTTATATAGTGACAGATGACAAGCATACCACTAATCACCCACTGTACTCTGTTGATAAATATCTTGGTACATGCATGTTACATTTCAATGATGAGGATAATTCTGCTGGTCTGTTACAAGTGGAAAAAGATAATCCAATAAAACACAGTAGAGAGGAAGAAGATGCATTGTGGCAGTTGTATTTTGATGGATCCTCGTGCAAAGAGGGTGCTGGAGCTGGAGTGCTGCTTATTTCTCCTGGAGGTGAGATAGTGAAACTCATGTATAAGCTGGAGTTTGTTACCACTAACAATACTGCTGAGTATGAAGCTCTGCTATTGGGACTGAAAGCTGCTAAAGACTTAGGCATTCAGCAAATTGCTGCATTTGGCGACTCCGAACTGGTTGTTCAGCAGGTCAAGAACAACTATCAAGTAAAGCAGGGTTTGTTGAAAGTGTACCGGAATGAGGTATGGGATATGCTTGATAATTATTTTATAGCATTTAATATCACTCATATTCCAAGGAATCATAATGAGACTACAAACTCATTAGCTTTGGCTGCCACACACTTCATAATTCCTAAAACCACTCAGCTGAGGTACCCTATAGAGGTGAGGTATAGACCATGTGTACCAGATAATGTGAGGCACTGAAGGGTATTTGAAGATGATATTGAAATAAAAAAAATTCTTGAGCTTACATATGAGTTCACTAATGCTCAAATTGATTAAGAAGAAGATGAAGGAGATGAACAGTTAGATGAATTTGCTGAAAATGAATCTGCTGAAAATAAATTTGCTGAACATGAAATAGCATATCATAAAATCATTGAGTTGAAGAGTAACTTCATTCCAAAAGGTTTAGTACCTTTAGAAATAATATTTACCAAAGATGATACTCCTTCAAAGCCAGTGGTTCAATCTTCAGAAGACAATGTAATGGACTGCAACATTGGTTCTGCTGAACATCCAAAAATGGTAAAAATTTCCAAATCTCTGTCAGCTAAACAAAGAAATAGATACCTCAAACTTCTGAAAGAACATGTAGATGTGTTTGCCTGGTCTTATGAAGAGCTGAGAACCTATGATACATCAATCATTCAGCATAAGGTCCCTTTGAAGCCTAATGTTAAACCTTTCCGACAGAAACTAAGAAGGATTAATCCAGCTTTATTTCCTGTGATTGAGAAAGAAGTAAAGAAGTTGTTGGATGCAAAGATAATAGTGCCTCTCAGGTACTCTTCCTGGGTTGCTAATCTAGTTCCTGTCAGAAAAAAGAATGGGGAAATAAGATTATGTGTTGACTTCAGAAATTTAAATAGGTCATCATTGAAAGACAACTATCCTCTCCCCAAGATTGAACAGGTTTTGTAGCAAGTGGTTGGAGCTCAGAGGATATCTATGATGGATGCTTTCTTAGGCTACAATCAGATTGCCATGCACCCTGATGACAAGGAAAAGACACCTTTACAACCCCCTGGGGGACATTCATGTATGACAAGATGCCCTTTGGCCTTATGAATGCTAGAGCAACCTTTCAAAGAGCAATGGACATTTCCTTTGTTGGGGAAAAAGATAAGTTTGTGGTTATCTATCTTGATGATATTACTGTATTCTAAAAATCTGATGATGAACACTTGAAACACTTGAGACAAACCTTCCAAAAATGCAGAAAATTTGGTCTGTCCCTGAACCCCAAAAAGTCACATTTTGTTCTGCAAGAAGGCAGATTACTTGGTCACCTGGTGTCTACTGATGGCATCAGAATAGATCCTAAAAGAGTAAAAGCAATACTGAAAATTAGTTTACCCAGGAGCAAAAAAGATGTTCAGTCATTCATTGGCGAGATAATTTTTTTGTGGTGGTTTATTCCTAATTTTGCTGAAACCATCAAGCAAATCACAGCCATGTTGAAGAAGGACCAGGAAGTCAGGTGGACTGTTGAAGCAAAGGCTGCATTTGAAAAAATCAAGGTGGCTCTTATTGAAGCACCTGTGTTGGTAAGCCCTGATTTCACGAAAGAGTTTCTTACTTTTTCATTCGCATCAGAAGACACAATTGCAGCAGTCTTACTTCAGAAAAATAAAGAAGGATTGGAACAGCCTATAGCCTTCTTTAGTAAGACTCTCAGAGATTCAGAGCTGAAGTATAGCATTTTGGAGAAGCAGGTTTATGCTCTAGTGAAGGCTTTAAAATTTTTCAGAATTTATGTCCTGCACTCAAGAGTTATTTCATTTGTTCCAAATGCTGCTGTGAAAGATGTTTTAACACAGCCTGATAGTGAAGGGAAGAGAGGCAGATGGATTGCAAAGATCATGGAGTATGATGTGGAGATCAGACCCACCAAGCTTGTTAAAGGACAAGGTTTAGCCAAGCTGTTGGCTGATTCAAACTGTCAAGATCTGGGGCTGCATGTTATGGCTGCAGAAATAGCTCAAGAGGAAGAGCAAGCAACACTGAAGAAATAAAAGATCATGGATTTCTATTCAGCATCTACCTGGTATGCAGACATAGTCTATTTTCTGTTATTTCTGCAATGTCCTAAACATTTAGACAAGAAGGATGCTAGATATTTGAAACTCAAAGCTACTAAGTATTGTTTGGTAGAGGATCAATTTTTCTGGAAAGATCCAGGGGGTATCTTGCTCAGATGTTTGGATCAATCTTAAATAGGTGAAGTGATCTCAGAATCTCATGAAGGTGCCTGTGGAGGGCATAAATATTGGAAAGCAACAGCTTACAAAATTTTGCGAGCTAGATATTATTGGCCATCTTTGTTCACAGATGTTTACCAGCATGTAAGAGCTTGCATTCCCTGTCAGAAATTTGCTGGTAAGCAGAAATAACTATCTTTGCCTTTGAAACCTATTGCAGTCAATGCCCCTTTTCTGCAATGGGGTCTGGACTTTATTGGAGAAATCAATCCAAGATCTTAAGGACAGCATCATTGGATCTTAATTGCAACAGATTTTTTCACAAAATGGGTGGAAGCTATTCCCACAAGGAATGCTACAGACAAAGTAATCATGGACTTTATTGAAGAAAACATCCTGAGTCGGTTTGGTTGTCCACAGAGATTACTAATAGATAATGCCAAGGCATTCAAGTCCAAGGCAATGGTGGCCTTTTGTGAAAAAAATGGCATCATTTTGAAGCACTCAACTCCCTATTATCCTCAGGGCAATGGTCAAGCTGAATCATCTAACAAAAACATCATTCAAAGAATCAAGAAATTGTTGAAACATAACAAAAGGTCTTGGGATTCAATGCTGAAGTATGCATTGTGGGCAGATAGGATTACTGTAAAGCAGGCAATTGGTACTTCTCCATATCAGCTGGTTTATGGTATAGAAGCAGTTTTTCCTGTTCAGCTGGGAATTCCAGTGATGAAATTCCTCCAGAATTCTCAAGAGGAACCAGATGACATGCAGAGAAGAATCTTTGAAATGATAGAGTTATAGCAAAATAGAGAGAAGGTGGATGAGAAAGCACAGTTGTACAGAGCCAAGGTTAAAAACAGGTTTGACAGAAATATTAAAGAAAATACTTTCACAGAAGGTGATATGGTTCTAAGATGGGATGCAAGGAAGGAGCAAAAGGGTAAACATGGTAAGTTTGACAATGTTTGGTTTGGCCCTTTTCTGATATCAAAAGTTTTAGAAAACAATACTTTTATCTTGCAGTCCTTGGAAGGTGAGGAGTTGTCCAGCCCTGTTAATGGACGATTCCTCAAACATTTTTACAGTTTATAAGGGCAATTTTCACTGATCATTGTACATACCGGTGTGACCGAGATAGAATAAAGACTCCATAGCCCAATGGAAGTTTGCAGATAGGTAGATAGAAGACATAAGGCACTGGTCTACAGGTTCTTGAAGCCTCCCAGGGAGGACTTCATCCCGCAGCTGGAGCCAGATGTTTAGTCAGTAATTGGTTTCTTCAAATTTTGGTTTTGTTTCTTTAATTTTGGTTTGATTTGCTTTTTATTTCAAGGCTTTCATTTACTTGATTTTGATTTTGCCCTCCTTTTGGGAAATTTTGTTTAGTGTTCATTTGAAATTTTGAGCTTGCTTTAGAAATTTTGAATTTTAAGCTATAGGTTTGTTTTGTTAAAGGGATTTTTAAAGTTATTTTATCAAATGGTGGGTTCACAAGGCATACTATGAGCATACCTATCACTCTAGCAACTTTAAAACTTCATACAAAGTGTCCAAAAGATGAAAACGAGTGAAAACATAGCACTAAAGATATTCTTGTAGCGCTGGAGTGAAAAATTACAAAGGGCGCGCTACAAGAATATCGCGGCCCTTCTTTTTCCCGATTTTTAAGCAAATTTTTGTCAGGTTTTCAAATGATGAATGATTAATCCCATGCTGATAGTTGTTTGCAACGTGTGAGCTACCAAATTTTCATGATTCCAAGTGTGTTCAGGTCGTGAAGCAAATCATGGCCATCATTACTCTTAAGGTGGTTTGGTTTGACAGTTAGCAGTGAGATTCGGTTTAATATGGCATGATTTGTCATTACATGCACTGTCAAAGGTGAAGGAGGAGATCAAGGGTAACCATAATCGCTAAAATACTAGATTGTGTCCCTGTAGAGCAGAAGCAAGGTTATAAAGACTAACGGGAAATTAGGGCTTTTCAATTCCACTACTTGCAGTCAAATGAATCATTGAGAGACATCGGTACATTCGAGGAGAAGCATTTGACAGCTCAGGACGTGAGATTAAACTATTGCAACATATCAATTGGCAGGTATTTCATGATATATCCCTATAATTGAAAATGTGGGGTTTTTATCGGTGAGGGTCGTTCTAAAGAAATTGATTGATGGAGAGGTTGAACTATGCTCTTAAATGAGATTTTAGCCCAGGAAATAGCTGTTTGAACCATTCTGAAAAGTTTCGTTCAACAGAGCACTGAAAAATAGCCCTAAGTTTGAACTATCCAGTCATTGAAGTTCGAAACGCTCTGAAGTGAAAGCTGTTTATGTTTTAGCACTCAAATTATACGAAAAGCTCTGATATTTATACACATTGAGTTTAAATGAGTTGAATGAATAGGATGGTTGGTAGACCTAATGTCATTTTCAGTGCTAATGATACAGGAAGCTAATGTGAATATATTGCAGAAGATCTTGTTTGCTCATCTACCTTACAAGTAGTCTCTAGTTGAGAAGCCTGTGTTGGTATTACATTTGCAAAGTCTAAAACTATGACAAAGTTAATGGTTTTGAAGAATGATGTTGGCATTGATGCACAGGGTTCGATGAGAGTCTCTTGTCGAAAGGAATAATATATATGATACCTAAAGTTGCAGGGAAAACTGGGTTGTTAGATATAGAAGTTAATTGTTTTTAGAAGCAGATGAAGGCAGCAAGGATTTGAATAGTAGATGAAAGCCTAGTATCAGTTTGATGAGCTGAAAGAGATAATTTTGAGATGAATAATATGCAATCAATCTAAAAGTGACAACACAGTTCCTTCATGAAATACCTTTATTATGCAGAGATGTTCATGAATCATGTTGATAGGTGGTAGATGCTGATATTCGGTTGTGCTCTACAAATTGAAGATGGTCCTTTGTTCAAAAACAGTCTGAATGGTAATTAGGTTTCAAATCTTGTGCAGTTAACCTATACACAGACCTAACTTGTATTGTTAAAACAAAAGAGCATTGAAGCCCTCGGTGATTTGAATTTTTTCCACTTTTGGGAAGATTTATTTTACCTTTTAAACAAAATAAACAGGTCTGTCAAGAATTAACAGAAAATAAGTTCATAGAGCATCTTCTGAATCCTAAGGCCAGACAGCTTCTAGTTTCTGAAGGAAAAAAGATGGGCAAAAGTGGTAAAAGTGGTAAAATCAACAGAGTAGAACCCACTGATTTAACTTGGATTGAAAAGCTCCCTGATTGTGCTGACATGTTCCAACAGGCAGGTTGGATGGATTTCTTCAGGAGGTTAGATGGGCATAATACAGAGGTGTCTTGTATGTTTGCTCAAGGTTTAAAAGATGATATGGTAACCTTTGATACTCTCAACTTCAAGCTGACAGTGGAGCTAATTTCAGAAGCAACAAGCATTAAAAATGAATGTGAATCTTGGTTCAAAAAGCTTCCTTTTGACTTTGAGCCAAAGAGATACTTATTACCCAATGTCACTACTGATTTTAATAAAGGCATCCCTATTCAGAATTTTAGAAAAGAGTGGGTTGAGCCAATCAGGATACTGTAGAGCTATGTGACTTGTGAGGGTAGGTATGGATATGTATTCAAGTATCACTTTAGATTCCTTCAACATATGGTGGGAGTCTCAAAAATGAACCTGCCTTTCTTCTTTTTGAAGAGCCTGCAAAAAATGTCCAGTAGGGTTAAGCAACATGAAGACCATACATCTCAGTCAAGTTTTCATCATGGACTAATCAAGTTAATCATCAGCAAGGTTTTTGCATAAGGAAGGGAGATCCTGGGACTTTTTTATCTTTTGGTCTAGTTTTCAAACCAAAGATGAAGATCAAAAACCTCAAAGGCAAGCTAACAAGGGTAAGGTTTTGATGAGGAAATTAGGTAAAAAGTATAAGCCTGAAGATAAGCTAGAGGTCAAAGTTGAGGAAGCATCAAAGCAGGTGGAAAAGGATGATAGACCCAAATTATTTTCAGCTAGTAGCAAAGGCAAGTACTCACTGTTTGAAGACCAAAAGCAGTTGCTACAGCCCATGGTACCAACAGAGGTCCCTCATAAAATGAAAACTGTTGATACACAAAAGGTGACTGTGCATGAAGAAGAATTGCAAGACAAGCAGAAAATCCCCATTACTGTATTGGCTGATGATGAAGGTTACCTTTTAGAAGAGGAACAGGTAGAAAAAACTACAATTGAAACTGAAACCTACAGAGAGATTCCTTCTTCAGGAAGCAAAGCAACAAAACCTAACAGAAAGAGGGGTAAGCTTGAAATAGTAGAGTTGGCTGCTATCTAGCATCAAGGAAGAGAGTTGAAAATGCCAGGAGAAAAAGCATCATATTTCATACCTAAAACTAGGTCGAGGAACAAGCTAAGACTGAACATGAAAAAATTGCTCAATCCCAGGTTATACACAAATGAAGTTACTGTGTTAGATGATGTATCCCCTGATGAAAATCCAGAAATCAAGAAAGCTAGCAGAAAACGGAAGAAGCGAGCAGCTGTAAAAGCTCCTTATGTACCTGCTGCAGAAGTCAAGAGTTCATCAAAATCATTAGAAGATTCAAGCAAGCCTGCATCTAAATTATCTGCAATAATTTTTGAGATAAAAGATAAACTCTTAAAACAGCAGCAAGAAGAAAAGGCAAAAGCATGTCCTGTTGAAAATCAGGATTGGGAGGAAGAAGATGAAGCTATACTCAGGCAAGCAGGAATTATAAATGAGCCTAGTATTCCCACTGATTTCTCAGATTTTTTTAATGCAGGATGCAAATATACTTGAGATCCCTAGTTTTGATGAAGAAAATTTGCAGGAAAGTATTCAGAAATACAAGCAATAGATGAAACACTTACAAGAGACTAATGATGGGTTATTGAAAGTCAATAGAGGGCTTATAGAGGAGCTGCAGGATGTCCATAATCATTTCCTGGAGCTATCAGAAGTGTCTAAAGAGGTGCTAAAAAGGAAAAGAGCTACTGACAGGTATTCCACAAAGCTGGAGGAAACAGTCCAGGACCTACATCAGAGAAATAAGGAGCTCATAAAGAAGATTAATGACATGGAGAAGGAACAAAAGAAAGCAAAGAGGAAGTCACAAGCGCTAGATGGTATTGCCTTGTTGGCAGAAGCAGCAAAATATCTTTAAGCGAGTTGTCATTTAGTTAGTTGTTATCTTTTGAGTAAACACATATGTTAATAATTTACTATTTTTAGCATATTTTGTAATTTTGTAAGTTTATACTTTTTACCTTACTCCAGCGAGTTGAGGGAGGCAGTTAGGATTTTAGACCCAATTGATTTTGTAAAGAAACTCTATTTAGAGAGATGAGAGAATCATTAGCAGGGTTCAATTTTTGAGAGCTTTCAGGAGGTCTTCAAGCTCAGTTGGTTTTCAGACTTGTTCATGAGCAAGGTACAAAACTCTTGTATGCAGTGGTTGATGAAACTATGAGATATATATGACTTTTACCCTTCATATTTATGTATTGGCTTCATTTTCATCTTTTCTAGTTGCTTAAATTGATAGATTCATTGACTAGTTTAAGTTATATTCTGGTAATGCCTGTCATTTATGTTTGAACCTCAATACTGTTTCTATTTTATCTTGTTACATATATCATGCATCTTCATCTTTTATTTCTTATGATTCAGTAGTTTCTTTACTTATGAATGTATTCCCTGATTGTTCTCAAAGTTCACAACCAAAAACACATTGCAGAAACCCTAAAAACCTTAATTTTATTGAGATTTATATTTGAGTGTGTGTTGGCTTGTTTCTCTGGACTTAGAAACAATTTTGGGCACAAACAGGTACTATAAACTTAATGAGGACTTATTTTTATTTAGGTTAGGTGAAATTACAAGGGCATCATTTTGTAAGGGGAATGATTGATTTGAATTTCCAGGGATCTTATATTCTAACCTTAGATGTATATATTGTCAATCCATATTTTTATTTTTACTAAATATAAAAGGGAACATGATGGATATAGAACTTAAAGAGTCAAGCTTAATAAAAGTTGAATTTGTGAACAAGACACCTTAAAGAAAAATTGTAGGAAGACAATTAAAGTTGAGAATGAGAGATCATAAATTTGGCCTCATTACGTGCAATGGCTTCATATTAATAACATCCTTCTTCTCTAAAACTCTCTTATTTTTTTGTGTTGTTTTTTGTTTATATTTTTTTTGTCAATATTTATTCTATAAATGTTGTGGCATATTTAGATGTTTTGTCCCTTCTAAGCTTGTCCTTTATGTTTTCCATCCTTCCATGATAAACATCGCTTGATTGTTCTCATAAAGTTTACATTTTGTATGTGCATATATATATATATATATCTATATATATATATATATATATATATATATATATATATATATATATATGTATGTATGTATGTATGTATGTGTCCATTTCTATGTATGAAATTTTCTTTTGTTTTGCTTGTATATGTCTTTGTTTGGTTGAAGTAAATCCACCCATGGAACTAGTACCCTTCCACATTACCCCCACACTAAAATATTTTTCAGTCGAGAAACGATATTTCTTAGAAATTGCGTTATTAAGTGGGTTTGGTTGAGTGTTTGTAACGAATTTTATGTAAAATCCTAAAATTAGAAATCTGATTTCATTATTTTTCATGTATATTTTGCATAATGTTCCATAAATCTTCACTTTCATCTATTGGACTGAGACCTTGGAACTTAAAATCCATTCGAAGGGCCCTTAAAATCCCCAAATTTTATTTCATCTCGTAAGAAATAGTGTTTCTCTTCGTCCTATCATCTTGAAACCTATTATCTACTTTGGAATTCATTTTGTCTAGCTTTGACTGACCATGCCATACATTGAACCATGTCCCATAAGCAACCATAAATTGAAATATTCGATTGGTGACATTACATCCATTGTATTTTTTCTTACCACATATGTTGTGGCACATTTGCATGTTTTGTGGGTTGTTCTCTTCTAATATTTGTTTTCCAACTTTCTAGGATAAACATCCCTTGGTTTTTGTCATGAAGTTTCCTTTTTGTGTGTGAATATAATATATCTTTATATGTATGTATGTATGTCCATTTGTACAAATGAATTTTGTTTTTGTTATACTTGTATATGACTTAGTTTGGTTGAAATAAATCCACCCTAGCTCCATGTCACATTATCTCCACACTAAAAAAAATTCAATCTAAAAATGATTATTTAAGAAAATTAAACGGTTATATAAGTTTGGTTAAACATTGTAACAAACTTTATATAAAATTTCAAAATTACAAATTTGATTTATGTATTTTTCTTATATATTTTTCACAACTTTTCATAAATCTAGACTTTCATCATTGTTAACTCACACTTTTGAGCTTTATAATCGGTTCCAAAGCCCCTTAAAATCTTCCAAATTTAACTCATCGCATAAGAAAGTAATTTTCTCCTTCATATTGGCTTCAAACCTACTACGTAATCTCGAAGTCCTTCCTTCATATTGTCTTGAAACCTCTTATGTAATCTGGAAGTCATTGGGTCCAGCTTTGACTGGCCATGTCATATGCTGATCCTGTACCATGTCATTATGGCCCTGGGCAGTGGTGGTGGGTCCTACCACCAGTGCTACACGCTAGGGCTTATCTTTGCAATTAACATATATAAATAATAATAGCCAGGGGTTTTCTACGGTATTCTGCAACATAGCATTTTTACCTTAATGTGGGAGAGGGGTTTTCTGCGGTATTCTGCATGATAGCATTCCTGCGAAGCCGTAGGATCTATTTGCCATTTTATTCTTTTCTTTCATTCATTCTCCCTTTCTCCAAACGCGTTGATAGGAGAAATGGAGAAACAGGTGTTCCAATATGGAGATCAGGAAACTGCTGACATCAGAGTAAAGACAGGGATGAAGAAAACCCTATTTACCTTCATTCTCGCATTCTCAAAAAATCTGAATTTTATGAAGCCCGTCTTTCTGATCGCTGGTATTTGCCAGATGAGCGCCCTCTTGAACTGAAGGTAAGAGCTTCTGTTGATCCAGAGATTTATGTTAAATTTTTTCAGCTCATGTATTCTTGTGAAGCACAAGAGCGCTTCCATTTCTCTGATGGTGTGGACGAAGACCTGGCTATTCTACCTGTTGTTTCTGAAATGTTGTTTCACGAGGGCATACAGAAATGCATGGAATATTTGGATGTTGTTCGTTGGAGTCCAGAGCAAGAAACCACACTTCAAGCGATGCTATCCTCTTTGTAGATAAACATTTTACCGGATCTAGCAGCCAGGCTCAGCCTTGGTATTAATATGGAGATTTAGAGATGCTGAAGCAGAGTTTAAAAGACATGTTTTCTGCGATTACTATGATTCCATGTAGATTAAAACCAAAACTAGGTCGCACAGAAGTGGAGCAATATATCGTTGCATACTTTGAGTCTGCAAATACATACTCAGCCAAGGCTATTGCAGATACCTGTAGATGTGCACTGTTGGAAGAGTTTCGTTCCACGGTATTCCGTATTACATTCTTTGAGTCTGCTATGCTGCGCATTCAATATTTAATACATGCATCGTTGTGGTATTCTCTATTATGGCTGTTTGATCTCATAAGGTGTTGTGATTGGACACTCTACGAAACATGTGTTGAACTGTTTTCGTCTGGATCCTCGCCTTTCTAGTTCAGTAAGTCAAGGTGGTGTCAAAGAAAAATTATGTATTTTGCTTAATCCGACTTTGAATCCAATGGCGAATGCAGAGATAATTACTCCTCACTCATTTAGGGTTTCTTTCATAACCAACTCGCTTGGTGAGATGGTGAGGCTCGCTATTTTCCTGGGTAGTGCGTAGACATTTGAGGCTTTAGAGAGAGGGCTTATCCATGTGGCCGACACCCTTCCACTAGGTCATCAAGAAAACATTTACAACATTTGGAAAGACGTTTATATAAAGCTAGAATTGGACTATAGTAATGCAATGAGGTGGTGGGCTGGAAAAGTCCAGGATGCCATCAACCATGATAAGATCATTTGATCTAACCCCTTGTTATTTTTTATTTTCTTATGATTCTTGATATTTATCTTAATGGCTAGGTGAAATGGTGAGGCTGGCTGTTTGCCTAGCTAGTGCTGCGAAATTTGAGGCTTTGGAGAGAGGGATTAACGATCCAGCTGACACCCTCGGTCATCAGAAAACATTTAATCGGATTGTGAATCCAATCGCGAAGGCAGAGATAATTACTAGTCACTCATTTAGGGTTTCTTTCCTAACCAAATGGCTGGGTGAAATGCTGAGGCTGGCTGTGAAATGGAGAGAGGGGTAGCTGTGTTACTAGAAGTTTGACAAGTTAGAATGTTATGCAAATTAGAATTGTAACAAAGATTTGGAAACTACAATGGAATGTGGATGTGCCCACATAGATTTCGGCTATAAAAAACAAAACTTTTAATTATCTTCCAAAACGCAAAAACAATCTAATATGGGTGATATTGTAATGTTCCTACCTAGCAAAATAATAAAAAATAAATAAAAAAATTTAATTATCTGCCATAAAAAATGTCGGTGAGAAAAACAACACAATATAGGGGAGATGTTGTAATGTTTCTACTTAACAAAATAATAAAAAATAATAAAAATAAAAAATTGAATTATCCCCCCAAAAAATGTTGGTCATGCACATGGTTTTAAAACCATGTGCAAGGTCTCTTAAAAACCCATGGTTTTATTGTACATGATTTAGGAGGGCCTTAGAAATGGTTTTGAAGCAATGTGCAAGGCCTCCTATGCAACCCATGGTTTTGTTGTACATGGTTTAGGAGGTAGTTGCAAATGGTTTTAATACCATGTGCAAGGCCTCCTAAACAACCCATGATTTTAGGAGGTCCTTGCGCATGGTTTTAAAACTATGTATGGGGAAGATGTTTTAATGTTTTTTTCTAACAAAATAAAAAATATTATATGCAGCCATAAATAGTATTAAATATTAATAATAAAAATATTATTTGTGGACCTTAAATAAAAAAATGTGCCTTTTGGTCTGAATCACATTAAAGCTTATAGTTGAGTGCAATACTTAAGAAGAGGTTTGCACCTCCAAATATTTGATCCCTCTCGGCGCTTAATAGAGCATGTGATTTGGATCTATGCTCATATAAGGTTGAAAGTGCAGTATGGGGGAGATCTTGTAACATTATGTAACGTAGCGTTACTTTTATTAATAAAAAATAAGTTTTTTAATTATAGGCAAAAATAAATGTCCGCCAAAAAAACAATCTAATATGGGGGAGATATTGTAATGGTTTTAAAACCATGTGCAAGGCCTTCTAAACAACCCATGGTTTTAATATACATGGTTTATAAGGGCATTGCACATGGCTTTAAAACCATGTGCAAAGCCTCTAAACAACCATGTGCGAGGCCTCCTAAACAACCCATCATTGTAGGAGGGCCTTGCATATGGTTTTAAAACCATGTATAGGGAAATTTTGTAATGTTCGTTCGTAAAAAAATAAAAAATAATAATAAATATTATATGTGGAACTTAAATAAAAAAGATGTGTCTTTTGGTTTCAATCAAATCAATGGATACCTAAGAAGAGGTTTGCACCTCGAGATATTTGATCTATTGCATTGTTCTAAGCAATATCCTCAGTGTATCCAATTTTGCCTCTTCTTCCTTAAGCTACATGTTGAGATTCTCTAATTGTTCATCCTAGATCACACTTCCCCAAAATTGTCTAGTCCCATCCGTAACTAGCTTAGCCTCTATTTCCATCTCTTCAAGATGTGTCATGAAGTATTCAATGGTTCTCTTGCATGAAACCTTCTCTCGTGGTGTTCCTAGGTTTACTAGTGTGTTCAATTCTTCAATGTCGAGTTTGAAGGCTGTAATCACCTCTCCTATCTTTTGCACTTTTGTCTCAGGATTCATGTCTTCTGTGAATTCTGGAACTTCCCGACATGCAACAGAAACCACCTTCTCCTGTGTTTTGTCGTCTCATAGCCCATCTTTTCTATAGTCAACATGTCCTACTCCTTGTTCAAATGTTCAATCTCTTTCTTTGTCATTGCTTACCTTTCCTGTGATTTCACTAGGTTTTCATCGACAATCTGCTCTTGGTCAACCAATTCTTGTGCAACAAATTTCTGTAGTCACAACAATGTGTGCACCAATAGATCATTGGTGTCTAGTACAATGGTTTCAAACTGATGCACGGACGCATCAAAATCCTTGCTCTGCATTTCAACTACCCATGGATGAATCGATACAATCCTAGTCTGCTTCCTCATACTAATCTCAGTCATCCTTTGCACCATATTTCCTTCGAGCACTCTTTCCAAAATTACATTAATTAAAGATGTGATTTGAGTCTTTACCTCTGTAAATACCTCCATCGATTATTGCTTCAGCTATGCTTCGCTTGCACTTGTCACCGCTGTAATTGTCACAACAATGCGGTCTACTTGTGCATCTGCCATTGGTGATTTTTCACTAGACTCTCTGTTCTCTTGCCTTCTCTTCGTGCGTGTTTCCTCATATTGTGTTTCTGCCTTTGAATCTTTCGGGGTCCTCAATGATGCATCTCTCGACTCCCGATCACTGTCATGCACTGGCGCTCAATCTACTGGCGCATCAGTTGGAGGACCTTCCTCGTCATCTAATACCTCCTCCAGACTTACCGGTGCTTTCAACTCCACAGGCCACTTAGCCACTACAACTTCTAGCTCATCCTCAGTTTGGTTATATTGTGTCACTAACCATTGTCGCTCCGGGTCACGTCGTGCTTGCACATGTATTGTATGCAGACCAATGGTGAATCTTATGACTCGTCGATACTCCACTACTACTTCCTCTATAAGCCATGGAATATTTGCGGCTACAACCAACAATGCTTCCCAATACAGCTAAAAATTTATGACGTAGTTCTTCAACTTGTCATGTTCACTAAGATGCCATAGGTTCTGATACATCGCACCCTTGTAGACTTGGGCGAGTGTACCATCCATTCCTTGGTAGTATATGGGCTCCATCCACATGAATAACACAATCAATATCAACAACCAACTGTATGTGAACTCCTGCTTCCCCTCTTGCACAATCATGGATTCCTCTGTCAATTGGTTTAATAAAAAGAGAGACCAGTTCATCTGTACGCTCGCAACACACATCTGAGTACATGCAATCACCCTCGAGGTGCATTGGTTAGGTCAATTATTCTACACCGCTTTAATGGAAAAAATCTTGGTTGCAATATGCATAACCTAATCATTAATTCTATCCATGACATATGCATGTCCATCATGCTCTAAGATAAATTTATTTTGGAGCTTAGCAACCAACTTCTTGTCATTATCTTTATTGTGAAAGAACTGTGAAGGGTTGGGACCCTACATGGGAAACCCTGTAATATGCGATATCAATTCTATGGTGACTGGAACTGGTCGGTCCAACCATAAGTAACCACCATGGAGGCATGCCAACAATTTCTTAGCTCATGCATTGACCTTCGTCAATCTACCAAAATGGGGAATGTGAATGAGGCCTAGAAGCCTCGACTGCTGCAACCCCTTATCCCACTCATGCACAGTGCACACTGTGAGATCACCCTCTTATCATGTCCTTTTCTCAAAGGGTTCTGCGGTACACTCAGTGTATGCCAACATGTCATGGTCCTCATACTTCATTTTCAATAAGGAGGGCGCAATCCGAAATGTGCATTTCATCCCCTTTAGTATCGCTAGCATCTTTATGGGGTACCTCTAGTTCTTGGTGGGCTTCCGCTCCTTGGCACTAGGTTTGCATGGTGGAAAAATCTAGGGATGTCCACCGCAATCACCCTTGCCCTCACCATGGAGGCCTTAGCCGCTTCTGCATTCGCTCTAGTCAAAATTTTCATGCTTCTCTTCTTCTACATCGGAGACTTGGGGAAACTAGCCTCCCTCTTCTTTCGTGTGATTAGTGGTGAGCCCACCAGCATACTAGCTACCTCTTCCTTAATTGGGACATCGATGATTGTTGATCCCCGAGAACTCCCACTGGAAATATCATGCAAAGCTACGACACTCTACATAACTCCCAATTACACGGCAAACTCGTGACTATGCTCTTCACTATGTCACTCAACCTTACTCAACATTGCAACTTAACCTATGCAACTTTATCTCTACAACTCAGTATGTGTAACTCAATCTCAATCCTAACAATGGTGACTTCAAATCGTGCCCCGCCAATTCTTATAGTGCGGGATTGACTGTAAGAAATATTTCCCAATCATTTTGACCAAATCCTCCATTCATCATCCAAATCCACCGTCGATCCTCCCTATCTAATGATCGGATCCGCCATTAATTCGTGTCTCTCCCAACATTTCCTCTACATAACTGGTTTAACTATTTCATTTACTACCGATTTGACTCTATCGTGTCCCTACAAACATCATGACATTGCTCCCTAACTATGAACTTGACATATCTATTTGTGCTTCCACTTGCTCCTAGTGTGCCAGCCTCCTCATTACCACCTCATGCAAAAAAAAAATCTAGTCTGCACAACGCCTCATGCATCGTGTTGCACCGAACCCTCTCTGTAGGGATTTAGTCGACTTCCATTCACTAAATTTGGTAGCATCACACCACTAAAGTTGTTTCAACTGTACTTTTCCTCCCTCGGTAATGAAATTAATAACATAAGGACCTAGCGAATGCATTTGCAAGTTACCTATATTTTCTCGAACTTACTATCATATAACAACACCAGGTGTCCTTGCTGAAAGTGATTATTCTTGATGTGGCAGTCATGCCATTCTTTTTGCCGGTTCTTCTCAAGGTGCTGATGAAATCCTATGACAAAGTGACATTCCTCTAGCTGCACCAACTGAGCTAGATGTTCTTCCAATGCTCCTTCATCATCCATCCCTGTCACTGTTTTGATGTGCAAACTTGCAACAATGTATTCCATTGGCATGATTTCCTCCTTCTCGTATACCAACTTAAATGGTGTCTTCCCTGTCAACCTTTTGCAGGTAGTGTGATAAACCCATAAGACTACCAAAATATTCAAATCCTAGTCATCATTCTTTGCATTGTATACCTTTCTTAGTGCATGCTCCAACACTTTATTGAACGCTTCAACTGGCCCATTAGCTTGTGGATGATAAGGGGTACTCTTCTTGTGTTGTATCTCGAACTCCTCTGTCAACGCATTGATGGTGCAATTGATGAAGTGACTCCTATGATCACTTATCAAGATATTTGGACAATGAAAATGAGTGACAACATTGTCAAAGAGAAACCTTGCTATTGTCGCAGCAGTGCAATCTGCAACGGGTACGACTTCTGCCCACCTTGTCAAATAATATGTCGTTGTGAGGATATATCACACACTGGTTCTCTTTCTCGGTGGGTTGATTGGTCCCACAAAATCCACTTCCCATTTATCAAATAGGTGTAGCGTTACCTGAGTTACTAATTCCATATCATCACTTTGTTATGGTTTCCCATTACTTTGGAAAATATCGCAATTGCATGCATAGTCTGTCGCATCCCCATTGAGAGTTGGACACCATAGTCTTGCGTGGAGTACCTTCCTAAAAGTAGTGAAACCTCTGTAGTTTCCACCTGTAACTCCCGCATGTGCTTCTTCCAAGACCCTTTCATGTTCATGTGGTAGGAGACATCACTGTAAGATCTCGTCAGGTCCCATCTTATAAATTTCTCTAGCAATCAACTCAAAATCCGTGGCCAAATAAAGTTAAGTTGAATTGTATTGGTTGCACTCTAAGTAAAAACCAACATTTGAGATTGTTTCTTATTCTCAAGGACTGGATTACTTGAAAGAATCCCTCGTAGGTCTCATCACTGAAAAACTTAGTGTTTATAGTAATTCATAGTTCAGATCATGGTATTCCATATCTAGTTTTCACACTCAAAACCACTATGAGATGTTTGGATAGATAGGTATTGTGCCTAGTTCTAACACTCAATCCTACCTCTTTGAGATATCTTTCCATTGGAGGTACAACCATGCACTTTTTCCATCACATTGCATTTGATAGGAGAAACATCATGGATTTACAGTCATGACTCAAGTTTCAAAGTCCTATCAATCTACAATATGAAAACAAAAGAGCCTAAGAGACACCCAGATCCTAGAGTCGGAGAGAGAGTTGGAGTCGTATCCAGAAGAAAGAGTTAGAGCCATGTTTCATAGCTCCCATTGATTTATCGTCATCCTAAAACTACCTTGTTGGTTTGTGGTCAACCAAAAACTACACATTTAGTAGAAGACTTATAAAATATGCTAGACATCAGTGTGTGGTGATCCTTCAAGAACCATTTTCCCGAGGGAACCGCTAAGCCTTAGAGACAAGTTCTAAAGGGAACCCCTCAGCCATTGCTTGAGTAAGAGCTAAGTTCCATAGGGGACCACTGATCTAGAATTAGAGTTAGTTCCAAGTTCCATAGCTTTTGGTTAGTCTAAAACCACCATTTAGTAGAAAATGTCAACCTTTGTTGCTTATGTAACATTTTTGGTTTGTGGTGATCCAAAACCACCAAATTTGTGGTCATCCTAAAACTACTGATTTAGACAGAACTTATTTTTACCACTTAGGAAAATATGTTAGCTTATGTTATCTTACTTGGAAAATTCAAATTGTAAAGTAGGAAATGTTTATCATTTGGCAGTTGTTTGCTTCCTACTTTTAGCTCTATTTCATAAGACTCTTGGGCTCACATACACCCATTCATATTAAAGAGGGAATGTTGAAAACCCAATCCATTAAGTGAACATGAAGATTTTTTGAAAGTTTAAAACAACACTTGAGATATAAAACCAAGGGTCACATCAGTGTATTAATACGTATACTATCTTATGAAAAAAATGCATTCATGTTTATCTTTTAGGTAAAGAGAGAGGAATGTGATGGTTTGTGGTAGATGTATTTCGATGGTTTGCATCAAGTAAAGAAGGGGAAGGTGCAAGAGTATTATTGATTTCAGCTGGAGGTGAGGCTATTTCCTTTATGTACAAATTGGAATTTAAAACAACAAACAATACTGCTGAATATGAGGCTTTGATCCTTGGGTTAAAAGCAACAAAAGACTTGGGAATTAAGGAACTTGTTGTATTTGGTGACTCTGAATTAATAATCCAGGAAGTAAAAAATGTGTACCAAGTAAAGCAGCATTTATTGAAACTTTAGAGGAATGAGGTTTGGGATCTAATTGAAAATTTATTCATAGCCTTTAATATCACCTTTGTCCCAAGCGAATATAACGAGACATCTGATTCCTTAGCCTTAGCAACAACCTATTTCAAAGTTCCAAAGGTCACTCATCTGAAATATCCCATTGATGTGAGGTACAAACCTACTGTCCCAGATAATATTAAACATTGGAAGGTCTTTAATGATGATCATGAAATAAAAGAATTTCTGGAATTGGTAGGTGAATTTTTAGATGATACTATTGATCATGAACAGGATTCAGAATGGGTAGACAATGAACCCTGCATAAATAATTCGATTGCTGATCACAAAATTGTTGAATTAAAAGGGAATTTCATTCCTAAGGGACTTGTTCCTTTAGAAAGATTGTTTTCAAAAGATGATACACTAATAAAACCCACCTTGCAAAATACTGAAGAAAATGTTATGGAGTATAACATTGGTTCTAAAAATCAGCCTAAGATGATAAAATTGTCAAAATTGTTGTAGATGATGAAAGAAGAAAATATCTTAGTTTGCTGAAAGAATATAAAGACATTTTTGCTTGGTCATATCATGATTTAAAAACATATGATACCGGTATAATTCATCACAAGATCCCTCTAAAACCAAAAACTAATCCTTTTAAACAGAAGCTTAGAAGGCTAAATCCAGCATTGCTGCTAGTGCGTTAGTATTTTATTCTTGGTGTCTTACTTGATTTGCGTTTTCTTCTTGCTGTAGAGGCTGATAATTTTAATGAGTTTTATTATGTTTTCATTATTTGATATTGAAAATAAGAAATAATTCTATAGTTGCATACTTAATTGCATCACACATATCCATCTAAGGAGGTACTTGCATTGGGTTGTGTCACATCCCCTCTCATCCACCAGAGAGAGAAAGCGACCAAAGTGTTTCTAATCGAGGTAATCTAGCCCCATAAACGTAAATATAAAACTGTTTTTTATTTTCAATATAAAATAACGAAAACACAATAAAACTCACTAAAATTATCATCCTCTACAGTAAGCAGCAAACGCAAATCAAGTAAGACACCGAGAATAAAATACTAATGCACTAATGGAAAAATAAAAAATGAGATAACTCAACAAGAAAAAAATTTCAGAGAAAGAAAAATAATAAAAAAGCGTTTTCTAGTCACAGAGGGAGAAGTCAATATACAATATTGGTACCCAGGAGGACCCAGCCACATTCACAACCCACCCAAAAAATTGCCGCATCAAGAACTCAACCAAAAAGGAGGATGTGCATGACTTTTCAAAGAACAACAACGTATGTACACGACTAGACAAAGTATTTCCCGCGCAGATACGTGACTGCATATTCTTTGAACTAGGTATACAGAGAATAAGGTGGTAAAAGGAAGGGAAGGATTAAAACCACTCTAGGTTACTATCAGTGAATGAACATACTACCAAATGTGACACCTAAACATGGATAAATAGAGAGCAAAGCAAGCAAAACAATGCACCCACAAACCCACCAAAAAGGAAATTCCCAAGTGGACTCACCAATTTTGTTATGGAGAAGATCTCATATTGTTTGGGGTGCACCACAGCAGAAAGGATGACACCATAAATAAACCCATTTCCAATCATGCTAAACATATAAGTAAAACTAACACTACATAGATGCATAAATTATTAACATACAACAAAATCCAAATTCATTCATTCACAACAGTTAACATGTTCATTTAATTCATAAACACATTTGCAATTGTAGAGATAAAATAGATAAGAATACTTATCTTGAAAGAAGCTTGTCCCACAACCAACTGCATCATTGCAATGTTCCACCCAACCATAGAAAAATGTGCTCATGAATCTCTCGACAACATTGCCACCCCCGAGCTGGTCATGATTCCCACGAGGAATAAGGGAACACTAGGAAGCTCATATGTAGCAAAATTTATATCAAAATTCAGCCAATCCAAACAGAGTTGGGTTTATCAAGCTACAAAGGAGCTGGAAAGGCTGACTGCTAAGCGAGTGAGCTCAACCATGGTGCTATGGACACCTGCACCAGATATAGCATGGATTCTAAAACATATACACACCTGACACTAGGAAGCATCCCCTTCTCTACTGCACAGTCCCTTAGGATATGCCTTCTCTTCCATGTTCTTACCTTTCATCTTACCGCTCCCCCGTCACCAGCGTATTGCTAAACTTCATAATGGGATTCTACTTATTCTACCTTATAGAACAACTCCCCAAGAACGACACCAAAAATGTTGGATGTTATAATGTCTTAATTAATTCACCAAACATTCAATTATCGACCGAGGTTTGTAATCTTAGAGATGATATAAAATATATGCAAAGGTAGAAGGGTTCCTAAGGTGTCATGGAAATATTTTAATAAAGAAAAGATCGAAATATATTTCAAAATGAAAAATTGAGTCAAACTCTAGAAAATCAACTACTAAGGTAATTAGGTTTGGATACATTTACTAGATTAGAGCAGTATCAAGGTATACTACTTTACTTTATCAATCATAAATTATGTATTTTATAAGTAACACTATTCTAAGAAAGTAAACTACTCCTTTGCAACGTACTAACTATTTTGCTTCTTAATTTGTGAATTAGAAAGGTTTAGAAGAGATTTAGAACTCTTACAAAAGATAATGTTATTTAATTCAATATTATGATTATTTAATTAATCTAAGAAACCCAATAAATAAACTATACAGGCGGTTTGACAAATATACAATGATTGAAACAATTTATCTAGCTCCACTCTCCTTGATTGTTCTGAGGATATGCATTCATGGTTATCGGTACTCGAGAAGGAGGTGTATCAAAATGGCTTTCAAAAGAAGTAAAGAAAATGAATGTGATTAAATCTAATTTAACTTTCACAAATATATGCAAACTAAGTAATGTCCAATTACATGTGATAGTAAACATTGTGATTTATTCCATAAGCAAATGACTTTAACGAAAAAAGATATTATGAACAACCAATCTATTAAGCAAGAAACAAAACTCTTTTAGCAACTACTTGAAAGCTAAAGGTATACTACTCTTATATGAAACCCATGTGAGGAAAATATGACTTAGAAACAAGTAGAAAACTTAATAAAGAAAAATCCTCTAAAACCTATTCTATGAATATTTTCAATAACCACACAATGAAGAAACAAGTCCTATGCTATGATCAATTTACAAAGTACTTGTGTGTTTCTCTAGAGATTAATATGTTTAATACTAAATTCAATATACACAAAGATAAATTAAACTGAGCTAGAGATATAATTCCCAAACGTTAGAATAATAAAGAATGAAGAAATAAAAAACAAAAGAGACATAACAAAACACAATTCAACACATACTAAGGTAAAAGGAAGTGAATGATAGGGATGGAACTTGATAGATACATTAAATGATCTAGACTAAGATCCTAATTATAGATATAATCATTGTATAATTACAAAACAGAAAGTGATTTAAAAGCCAAAGAAATAGAACTTTAAACAGGTTTGAAACATAATGGGAAATATTAAAGGTTGGATGAAGGGCTGAATGACAATCTGAATGGACGGTCTGAATGACAATTCATATGAGGAAAACAATGGGAATTAGGAAATAAATGGACTAAATGATCTAAATATCAGGTGATTTTGTGCATATGAGAATAGGATGCATAAAGGATAGTAATTGAACCTAGTTAATAATTGAAATAGGCACGACATTATTGGTACTAACTTATGGGTGTAAGAGACTATTCCCTATTATGAAATGAAACAAACTAAAATATAGCTAAAACTAGTTCATAACTAAAAAGAATTGACATAACTAATTCTAACTACAAACTGAACCTAGGATACTAAATTAACTAAATTCTATCTAATTGCAAACATAGCATTTGATATTAAGTCGAAAAGGAAACTAGAAGCAAAACTAAAAGGAAAACTAGAAACAAACTACGTGCGTTACCGATTACTTTAATTCAAGAAATAGAAATTATATTAATAGCATGACATTACTCATAATAAAGCATATGCTACAGGAGACAAGGAAATGAACAATATCACCTAACAAGAAACCAATTTGCATAAATAAAGTGTAATACCCCCGGACAGTTTCCTATTTTTAATTGTATTATTTTAATTTCTATTTCAGCATGATAAATTATGGCTGTTAATGACCTAGCCAAAGAGTCTAGGGAAGGACTGATGTAATAAACACCTGGTGAGTTTTGACAGTGATTGATAATAAAAAAAAATATTATGCATGTGGCGAATATAGTGGAAGCAGCCAGGTTAAAAGAGGAAACCTGCAGAAGATAGTGTGGGCAGGGACCAGCTAACACCAGGGACTGATTAATGAAGTGTTAGATGTGCAAAAAAATCAGCACAGACACATCCCTGGAAAAAGGGGGATTACCATTAAGCCCTGGGAATTCTGGGAAGGAAGGGGAGAGGGCTAATGGGAAAAGACCTAGGCAAAGAAAAAAAAGGGATCCAAGGTAGAAGACAAGAAAAGAGAGCATCGGTGTAGGCAAGATGCTGCTGAGTATGCTGGGCAAGAGGACTCTGTAGAGAGTACTTGTTGTGGGCAAGATTGCCTGTGTATGATCAAATTTTTTATTTATGGAGTTAGGGGTCTCGACTGTCTTCTGGGAGGTTTTGCTCGGGGGTGACTAGAAGGAAAGGGAGCTGAACTTAGTGTGCGGTTGGGAGGAACGTGGTTGCTTCCACTGTAGTCGGCGTAGCAGATCCACAGGTTTAGTGTATGAGTGAAGAAATTGACTTCTGTTCTGTCAAATGTGTATATGTCTATTTTATGTTCTGTTATTTAGAAGAAAGCTAACCTGGTTATGCTGGAATAGATTCATTTTATTTTGTAAAAACGATCAAGAAAATCCTGATGCAAATGATTATGTATATTTATATGTATTCTGTTTTGTTGGGCTTCAATTAACCGAATCCTATACCTTTTTTGTTTTTCATCTGACCGATCTAGCTAGAGGATCGATGGTACTACCTGAGTTTATGATTTGTAGCTAGTTTAGGATAGAGTAACAAATCCAGACTTGTAAGCCTAGTACCCGAGTGGAACCCAGTTTTTTATCCTCCCTGTGAGACTCAGTTCCTCCTTGAGGAGGTTGTTAGGACAACTAGCTCCTGGGCCAGCCTATGGAAGGTCTGTAATGGCCTTGAACCCCCTTGACGATAATCAACGTTTTTGCCCAGTCTAGCCCAACTACTCACCAGCATTTCTACCATTTACCTTTCAAACAAGGATGACATGCTTGGTTTGCATTTGGTTTTAGTTTTCGGAAGAGGTCGTTAAAAAAAAACCTAACTCCCATCCTTGGGTGCATTAGTATGACGTCTAATGCTTCTTTTTAACTATTTTCTCTTGGGACATTGGGTATCAAAAAGCCAAGTGCAACCGGCTAATTAGTTTTGAGCAAAATCAAGAACTCATAGGAAGAAAAACTGGAAAAGCTTGTAATAACTATATTAATATATTTATGGTAGCGCCTTATACCGGCCATCTCTAGAGGCAGCTTTAAAGGCAAGGTGAAAACTTGTTGACTTAAACGCTTCTCTCGTTGGAATTAGATGTTAATCTTTAGCAGCGGTAACAGTATAGCCGTGAAGAATACTTGGTTTGTGGCATGAATCTTCGGTGACCCCTTCGACTTGTATTAGACTGTCAAAAATATGATTAGGTCAAGGCTATGACTCGCCTGGATTTTTCTTGTTGTTACAGGGCATAAATAAGATTCCTTAAAGGTTTAACACTACCCTCGATTTGCAAACAAGAAAACCTCCTAAATTGTTAAGCATGGTAGGGTTTGAAGACTCATCTACCTGAACGATTTGATAAGAGATCGGTTGCTACATAAAACTTTAACATCAACATAAATTTAAGAATTACATTAACAATATTCATTTTACAGTAAACATTAATGGAGGAAGTGACATAATTGTGTCGCAATAGACAATACATAAACCATTAAAAGAGACAGGAATTAGTTAACCATAAAAACAGTCCATCCTTTTTACACAGTAATAATTTAAAGGCGAAGAGCATTCCACTTTGTCATTCGAGCCACGGTCCTCGGCTTAAGGCCATTAAATAAAAGAGGCATTTTATAGAAAGGAGGGCTCACAGCCCGTCCGCAAGTTTCAAGCCTTACCACAGAGAAGGAGACATTACATTAGCGAGTCTGCCATGACGTGGTGTGGGTGTCCCGCACCTCCGAAAAACCCCAAACTTATTCCTTTATGAAGTAGATCACAAGAAGAAAAACTCGCTGACTGATGAACCACAGGTCAACAGACATCACCACGAAGGTTGATAACACCACTTTCCAAAACTGCCACCCACTCGTGCTATCCCAATCCTGCTCTAGATACCTTCGAGAAAATTACAAGGGTTAAATCCCTTTAAGGAAGAAAGTGTAATCATGATAATAGAGACATAGGTAGCCAAATCAACGACCAATTTACCTGAGGCGATAGGGCTCGAGCTATGAGCTCCTATGCCGCTACCTCTTTCGAAAACCCCAGAGGAGTTTTTAGCACCAATCCCCAAAGCCTTGAGCAGAACAATGATCCGACAGAGCCTTCGAGAAGGCTTTTCTTCCTTCCAAAAGTCGTGAAATACAGTTTCTTTAAGAAGCTTAGTAAAAGCAAACGTACCATGCTAGAGCGACACCTCACCACAGATTGTGTGAACTTATGGACTGCCAGTCTCGTAATCATCATGATTTGATGGAAGCAAGACAATCCCAACCACGCTGGACACCCCGTCATGTGCTTCACCACCTCTACATGGAATAATCTCAACCATCCCTGTGGCCCATGACATTAGGATCGCGTATCACGTGGAACTCTCCTTAGGAACCCTGCGACAGCCATATCACTTGCTGTGATCTTAAAACCTTGGATAAGCCGGACTGTAAAGTCCATTTCATTTGAAAAATAGAATGTCGCGATTTGGACTTTGGGTTAACCCACGATACCATAGGTAGGTTTCATGCAATCCTTTCCTTGGAGAGAGCCTAATACTTGGACTATGCTAGTCCCTTGTTTTTCTTTTCTTAAGCCTTGGACCCTTGTTTTCTTGGGAGGACTTGGCCTTTAGAATTTTTTGCACCTAGGAATGCTTGGTGCCAAGTCTTGTTGAAGCACCTGTCATCAGAAGAAAAGTGGTCAGCCGAAGCTCTGTAAGTGACATTATCAGCCCTCTGAACCAATCTGCTGTCTATGGAATTCCACTTGTAAAGCTTTTCTAATTCTATATCATCTAGACATAAAGCCGTGAAGTCAAATTACATTTCATTTTGGTATTTGACCAATAAATTACAAATGAGACTAAACTAACTCTTAATGCCAAGACATTTACCTCTCAGGTATTTAGGAAGCTATAATAAATTTATGCCTTGATTTAAAGACCCCAAAAAATAGTACATATATTTATACCATAATAATTGGGAAAATTTGGAGGTAGTTCACATAAAGCATAAATAGAAACTACTTATCTGTGAGAAAGGAGATAACAAGAACACACACATGAATGGAAACCACTGGTTGTTGAGGATCCCTCTCAACAATCAGGGTGGTGTTTCAATCAATCACTCACAGGAACAAGAACATGTATACACAGTGAAAATAGAACATATATTAACATTTAGAACATAGTTTCCATAGAGCTTCCTTTCTAATGTTGACTGATAGATTTACAAACTAGCTAACTAACTTTGCTTTTGCTTGGTGAGGACTATATATAATGTTTAAAGGATGAGTGGGTCGACCGTCTCAGTGGTTGATCGCTCCTAAAATAGTCAAGCTTTATCACGAACAAACAACCATATGACAACACACGATATTCCTCCTGCTGTTTCACGCGTTGGTTCTCCATGCGCATACTTCGGCCTATAGATTCTCATTTACATGCACTTGGATTGTGGTTTCGAATGGAGAAGCCAGGATGGTTGGCTTTCTCATAGCAACGACCATCGTAGCATCAAACATGTGGACAAGAAAATAGCTGAAGACCATTTTGCACTTTAATGACTTGGGAATATGCCAACTAACAGTGCGTAGGATGATCGGGAGGCTGAATGGCAAGTTGGATATGCTTTGTGTATATCTAGCGTGCATTCGTGTCCAATGTTGGCTCATTTAAAGACTATGATCTACAAAACAAATTCATATATCAGACATATTTCCAATTATAACATAATTGCTTGGTAAAATCATTAAATAATAAAAATAAACCAAGACTTGCATAAATTCCTAATGTGCTCGTACCTGAGGCTGAATCATAGGCTGTGTGACAAGAAACATGTCAAAAAGGTCACAAAATAGATGCCAAAAGAGTAAATTACAAGCCAAGAATAGTGACAAAACTAGGATCAACACAGACACTGAAAGAGATGCCACAGTGAAAGTAACACTCCCCATGTGTGAACGATGAGGAGAAACCACTCATGCAGAGCTTGGGTGAAACTTGGGCATGTTTTCACATGGATTATCGGTTATGGGTGCACACCAAATCCACAACAAAACGTAAACGTTCCAAATTTTCCATACTTGGCAGTCCAACTACACTCACGACAAAGAGAGAGAAAGGAACAAACCACTGGCAAACCCTAATGTGAGCCAAAGAGAAAAACAAGCAGCCATTGGCAGGTAGATGGGCACATCTCAGAGAGTTCATGTAGCATTAAGGCAGTCCACACGTAGAGAATCACCAAGAAGAAATCCATCCGATCATTTATTACCACCAAAAATCCATGCATCCATTTATTACCACCGTATATCTTCACGCTTGTGTAGTTCTGGGTGTAATGGAGCTAGGAATTCTCTGCTACTTTACTCCTTTGGGATTTTGTATCAGCCACTATCAAAAGATCTATTTAACGATATTTAACATCAGAAATATTGTTACTTCTGAGTTTAAGAGAAACTGTGGTGTGATAAATATTTAGAGGCTAAAATAAAATAAAGATATTATAAGGAGATCATGAACCCTACTCTATAATATCAAAACTATTTCTCTATTTTAACGAGTTCAACTCGAAAAAAACTAATATAGCCAAGATAAGAACGAACTCTCATGAGCTCCATAGTGAAACTGGTCATCGAACTCTTCCTAAAACACCATGGGTGGAAAGGATCTGCATCTCTCTGAGAATAGGAACATTGAAGATGAAAATCACTTCCTCTTAGAGTTCCCTGCGTACACCCACATTAGATCTCATTTTCATAATCTTTCTTGCAATACCGAGCTTCGTAGCTTTTTAACTTGTCAAAATTATAGTGAGCTTGGGAGGCTTCTCACCTAGCTCTTTGAGCATACAAATACAATTTTAAAACATACTAATTAATTGGTTTCTTTAGGTACGATAGACCAAAGTCTGTTAGTGGATGTTAACCATCATCATCATCATCAACCGAGACATATTTTAAATGCTTGGTGTCAAAGGAGTTAAAGGCTATTTAACTAGGCATATTAAAACTCACGTATGGTTTTGCAATTAAAACTTGGGAAAGTTTTTTGCATTAATCCAAGAGATCGCAAGGAGCTAAATTTAAATTGAGATTAGTATTTTTATTAATGGTTGACATAATATTTGTCATATAGTTAGGTCCATATGAGATTATTATTTTTATTAATGGGCATTCTCTTCTCTTTTCCGTGTTTTATAAATTTTTATGTAGTTTTTGTATTATCACTTGGTGTTTATATAGTCATTGATTTCTAACATCTTTTTCAAAATACATGTTGTTTTAAATTTAATTTTAATTATTTTAAGTTTAATTGATATCCCACAAAATATATTTATTACATTTTACTTTTTAGAAGTAAAAAGTAACTTTACAACATCTACATCATAATCCACAAGTAAAATGTATCATTACAACATCTCCCTCATACTCGTTACAACATCTCCATCAAAATCAACAATGTTATTTATAGTCGACATTTACAAGAGGAACGTTACATGATGAATGTTAAAACATCTCCCTTATACTGGGCTATAAAGTCCCTTTGAGCGCAATAAATCAATAATAAAAATAATATTAATTTTATATAAAAATACACAAATTTTATTGCTTTTCAATTATATATAATATGTGATAGGAAATTCCTAAAACACCATAGGAAGAGAGGTTCGGCCAACTTTGTGAGTCTATGGGCATGGAGGACAAATCTAGCTTTCTTTTAGAGTGACCTCGGTACATCTACATTCCATCGTAGTTTCCAAATCTTTGCTACAATTCTAATCTTCATAACATTCTAGCTTGTCAAACTTATAGTAACATAGCTACCCTTCTTTCTCATGTTTTCAATTTTTCAATTATAGGAATCATTTTTTATATAAATCCAAATAATTTCTCTTGTTTATTAAAATGGAATGAACCAAATAGGTTGAGGTCAATCTTCATAATGATGGTAATCATAAAATCTTTCAAATATTCACACATCATGTAGGGTGGAAATTATAAGAGTCTCATGGAGTGGTCTACTTGGAATTTATTTATAAATATTAATTATCATAATATTTATATTTTAATAAATTAAAACTTTTAATTCAACATTAATGTTTCATTTAATTTGTTAAACACGTTTACGAATACAAATACATCAATTACAATAAATTAATGCTTACCAACTATCCCTTACATAAAAACATAATTCAATACAACCCAAATACCTTAAATACTTTATAAAAAGAATAAATAGTAAATTATTGTGAAATAGCTAAATTAAACAAAAAAACCATCATACACAATGGTTACTTCTTATTAATTAGTGAAACTAGAAAACTAAAAATTTCTACTCTTTTTCCATCATATAAATAAAATTAATTTTACTCATAATCATTATTAACATCAATAATTATCTACTCAAATTTAAACTTTGTCATATTAGAACTCTATCAATCTAAACTATTTAAGTTAAACAAAATAAATTAAGCATAATTATGAAATTAAAAAAATGATCAAATTAATAATATTATACATTAGTTATTTAAAATGCAAAATAGTTTTTATTAAATGTTTTCAATACAAACTATTAAATTTTTAGAAATAAACTAAATATAATTATTAAATTAAAAAGTATTTAAGTTGATAATATGAATTAGCATAATCACCTAATTTATGGTTGGTGCAAGCTTATAGACACCAAATTAAGTACCGTGAAAGTATATGTGATCCATCCTTCATTTATCTATTCATGCATAAACTAAGGGTTATCCATTTTTCACATTCTTCTAGTTATGTACCATGAGCTCTTGGTTATCTTTTCATAAGAACAAGTTACTTTTTAGATTCTTTTTTTAGAAATGTTTATTTAGAATTTCAAAATGCTTCCACAAAAAATTTATATAGGGTATTCCATCCAAAAATTCTAAGATACTAACACAACCATGAACTTGTGGCTAGTGAACACCAATATTTCACAAGTGTGACTAATAAGTTATTGAAGTTATTAGTTACTTGTGCTAGCCTTATTTCAGTTAAATGAGTTATCTCTCACAAAATGCAAATTATCCATGTATCACCTAACCCTTATGGAAGGATCAATTATACTTTATATATATATTTTTAATAATTGTAAATATTTTGAATTTATAACCACTGCCATAAATTCAAAGCAATGTAGAAAAAGCAAAAATACTTATGCACTTCAAAATCTCAAATAAAAACACCTATTATATAAAAATACCAAGTAATTTTTTTCAAAATTTTATAAACTTAACAAATTAACATTTTAAAATTAAATAAACACTAACAAACAAAGAAATAAAATAAACAACAACCTAAATAAAGAATGACATAGTGATAGATCAAATGATATTAGCATGCTTAATGATATCCAGATACATTTTCACCATGCATCCTCGTCTTTTCCAGTCCACCACCTCATGGCATTACTATAGTCCAATTCTAGCTTTATGTAAACGTCTTTCCAAATGCTGTAAATGCTTTTCTGATGACCGAGTGGAAGGGTGTCGGCCAGATCGATAACCCCTCTCTCCATTTCACAGCCAGCCTCACCATTTCACCCAGCCATTTGATTAGGAAAGAAACCCTAAGTGAGTGACTAGTAATTATCTCTGCCTTCGCCATTGGATTCACAATCTGATTAAATGTTTTCTGATGACGGAGGGTGTCGGCCGGATCGATAAGCCCTCTCTCCAAAGCCTCAAATTTCGCAGCACTAGCCAGGAAAACAGCCAGCCTTACCATTTCACCCAGCCATTAAGATAAATAAGAATCATAAGAAAATAAAAAATAACAAGGGGTTAGATAAATGATCTTATCATGGTTGATGGCATCCTGGACTTTTCCAGCCCACCACCTCATAGCATTACTATAGTCCAATTCTAGCTTTATATAAACGTCTTCCAAATGTTTTCTTGATGACCTAGTGGAAGGGTGTCGGCCACATGGATAAGCCCTCTCTCTAAAGCCTCAAATGCCTCCGCACTACCCAGGCAAACAGCCAGCCTCACCATCTCACCAAGTCAGTTGGTTACGAAAGAAACCCTAAATGAGTGAGGAGTAATTATCTCTACGTTCGCCATTGGAACAAAACTCTCCCAACAGTGCATATCTACAGGTATCTGCAACAGCCTTCGCTGAGTATGTATTTGCGGCATCAAGGTATCCGACGATATATTGCTCCACTTCTGTGCGACCTAGTTTTGGTTTTAATCTACCTGGAATCATAGTAATCGCAGACAACATGTCTTTTAAACTCTGCTTCAGCATCTCTAAATCCCCGCTATCAGTACCAAGGCTGAGCCTGGCTGCTAGATCCGGCAAAATGTTTATCTGCAAAGAGGATAGCATCGCTCGAAGTGTGGTTTCTTGCTCTGGACTCCAACGAACAGCATTCAAATATTCCATGCATTTCTGTATGCCCTCGTGAAACAACGTTTCAGAAACAACGGGTAGAATAGCCAGAGCTTCGTCCACACCACCGGAGAAATGGAAGCGCTCTTGTGCTTCACAAGAATACATGAGCTGAAAACATTTAACATAAATCTCTGGATCAACAGAAGCTCGTACCTTCAGTTCAAGAGGGCGCTCGTCCGGCAACGACCAGTGATCAGAAAGACGGGCTTCATAAAATTCAGATTTTTTGAGAATGTGAGAATGAAGGTAAATAGGGTTTCCTTCATCTCCATCTTTACTCACTATCTGTAATTTGATGTCAGCAGTTTCCTTATCTCCAAATTGGAACACCTGTTTCTCCATTGCTCCTATGGACGCGTTTGGAGAAAGGGAGAATGAATGATAGAAAAGAATAAAATGGCAAATAGATCTAACCGCTTCGCAGGAATGCTATCTTGCACAATACGGCAGAAAACCCTCTCCCACATTACGGCAAAAATGCTATCTTGCATAATACAGAAGAAAACCCCTGGCTATTATTATTTATATATGTTAATTGCAATGATAAGCCCTAGCGTGTGGTAGGACCCACCACCACTGCCCAGGGCCATAACTATATGGTACGGGATCAGCGTATGACATGGCCAGTCAAAGCTGGACCCAATGACTTCCAGATTACATAGGAGGTTTCAAGACAATATGAAGGTTAAAATTACTTTCTTATGCAATGAGTTCAATTTGGCGGATTTTAAGGGGCTTTGGAACCTATTATAAACCTCAAAAGTGTGACTTAATAATGATGAAAGTCTAGATTTATGGAAAGTAGTGCAAAATATATAAGAAAAATACATAAATCAAATTTGTAATTTTGAAATTTTATATAAAGTTTGTTACAATGTTTAACCAAACTTATATAACAGTTTAATTTTCTTAAATGACCGTTTTTAGATTGAATTTTTTTAGTGTGGAGATAATGTGACACTGAACTAGGGTGGATTTATTTCAACCAAACTAAGTCATATACAAGTATAACAAAAACAAAATTCATTTGTACAAATGGACATACATACATACATATAAAGATATATTATATTCACACACAAAAGGGAAACTTCATGACAAAAACTAAGGGATGTTTATCCTAGGAGGTTGGAAAACAAATATTAGAAGAGAACAACCCACAAAACATGCAAATGTGCCACAACATATGTGGTAAAAAAAAAACACAATGGATGTAATGTACCCAGTCGAATATTTTAATTTATGGTTGCTTATGGGACATGGTTCACTGTATGGCATGGTTGGTCAAAGCTAGACAAAATGAATTCCAAAGTAGATAGTAGGTTTCAAGATGATAGGACGAAGAGAAACACTATTTCTTGCGAAATGAAATAAAATTTGGGGATTTTAAGGGCGCTTCGAACGGATTTTAAGTTCGAAGGTCTCGGTCCAATTGATGAAAGTGAAGATTTATGGAAAGTTGTGCAAAATATACATGAAAAATAATGAAATCAGATTTGTAATTTTAGGATTTTACATAAAATCTGTTACAAACGCTCAACCAAACCCACTTAATAACACAATTTCCTAAAAAGATCGTTTGTAGATTGAAAAATATTTTAGTGTGGGGGTAATGTGGAAGGGTGCTAGTTCCATGGGTGGATTTACTTCAACCAACCAAAGTCATATACAAGCATAACACAAGAAAATTTCATACATAGAAATGGACACATACATACATATATATATGTATATNACGTGTCTTCTCCACAAATTCAACTGTTTATATATCCATCACGTTCCCTTTTATATTTAGTAAAAATAAAAATATGGATTGACAACATATACATCTAAGCTTTGTATATAATATCCCTTGAAACTCAAATCAATCATCCCCCTTACATAATGATGCCGTGTAATTTCACCTAACCTAAATAAAAATGAGTCCCCATTAAGTTTATAGTACTGACATGCTTAAAAATTACAAATTGCCAATTAAACAAAACCTTTTGTATGGTAGAAATATATTATAGTATATGTGGTAAAGTTTTTTATAATGGGTGTTACGTACACAATTAAATATTTCAACCATGGATACCACGTGGTACTCAAATTCTATAAATCTCAACTCACCACTTATATCCAAATGTATTTTCGTCATTTTCAATATTAGGTTATAAAGGAAAATAAATTTATGTTCACCGAGATTGGCATATTCATGCATTAACAATTTAAAGCAAATTCAAGTAAATAATGCACACATAAGATGACATGTCATTCCATGAATTTAGATGTTCACGTAATAGTAAATTAACAAAGATAAACACATATATATCAATGGAATCTCATACACAGTAAGACACTTATCTTTTAATTATCCAATTGATTGTAGGTGAAGGACATTTCTCCAACCCATGTACTCTGTCAAGCCATACCTTTCTTTGATAGGCCAACCCAATCTAGCGCTATCAATCAACAAGAAAAAACCTCTTTCCCACTACCTCTACTCAGTTCAATATCTCATGTAACCCACTGGTGTGTAAATACCCTCCACATCTATGCCAATCTTCAATAATATTTCCCCACCAACTTACACAATGCTAAGAATTGGCCTCCTTCTCTAAGCTAACACTCCCTCGAGCATCCTCCAATTTCCTTCTACCACTCCAACACAGGTTGGATAGGAAGTACCTGAAATGGGACTCTATGGCACAAGCTATATGCCAGTTTTCTCTCACACACTAGTCTTATAGGGTCGATGTCATGTAAAGTTTAAATTCAACTATGGCAGCTATGGTCCTTTGTTACAAGTATCAATCCCCAATTGTAATTATTAGGTTTATTTTGCCAACATCCTTAAAAAATTACCATTTTTCAATGAAACAAAACATTTAGTTTGGCTGACCCAAACCATTGGATTTGTGGATGACCCATATTTGAGGTGTGAGTGACTATCTTTCTAGGGATCTCTATTATAAAAATATGTGGTAAAAAATTGCAATGGGTGTAATGTACCCAATTGAACCTTTCAACCATGGAGATCACAAGGTACTCAACTTATATATATTGGAATTCATCACTTATATCCAAATGCATTTTTCATCGTTTCCATTATTAAGTTATAAAGGAAAATAAATTTATGTTCACCCATATTGACATATGCATACATTAATAATTTATAGGAAATTCAATCAAATAATGCACGCATCAAATTCCATTTGATTATGTGCATTTAGAAATTCACGTAATAGTAAATTAAACAATATAAACACATATATAACCATGGAATTTCATACGCAATTATTCCGCTCTCTACTTTTTTCCTCCTGCATGCTTGTGAGAATTAGTTTGTAACTAGATCTACATCATGTGTTTATACATAGTACCAAATATTCAATTTCTACATGGCATTAGAGCCTTCAGGTTGTCAAGCTCCAAAGAGCTAAGGAGCTATCAATACTCTACATGCAGCATCCTCTCCCTCTCTGAAGAAGAGCTTGAATTGAGCTTACAAGTATTCCTCCTAGTTTATATCTGTGTATGTTCAATATAGCATATCCATGAATGCAACAAAAACTAAGCATGGATTCCTCTTCATCAATTATCCTAACTCCCTTCAACTATCATGAATTGAAGGCCAAAATTGGAATTTTGTTGCGCAGTAAAGGGCTATATAGAGTTTCTTTGGCTTTAGAAAGTGATCCCAATGCTATTGTTGAGAAAGCTAATTGGAATAATAGGTTGGCTGAAGCCTATGGATTTCTTTGTCTCTCAGTTTCTTCCGGTCTTCTTTTTTCATCTCGATGGTTTGACCACTCCAAACAAAGTATGGTCCAAACTTGAGACTCTCTTTGCAGTACAAGATGAGATAAGAGTGCATCAATTGGAGAATGTGTATTCTCATTGAGTCCAAGCAGTTTTGAATCCATTGAATGGTTACTCAGTAAATTCAAGTCACTTTTTATCTTTCTCAAACAATGTAAGACTAAGAAGAAGGAAGATGAATTGATCTTTCAATCCTTTCAAAATTGGGTGATGAATACTCAGTTTTTGTGTCAACGTTTCCTAATATTAGGCGGTATATTTAAAATTGGAAAATGCCTTCTTTGAGTACATTATCTGATTTAGTGGCAAAAGAGAAAGATAAATTGTTCTAGATGGGAGATATTAGAATCTCCAATCTATGATATCTCACCATGATTCGGGTTGGAAGCTAATCTCTTGTACAAGACTATGTGTGTCATTTGATATACACTCAACAAATTTGAAGCCATGGAGAACACATACTAAACATCATAGAAGCTGTCATGTTCAAGTTTTATAGTACCTTTCCTTTCAAAATGATTTGAGAATCATCTCCCATGTGGATGGGAATGGTGTTGTCGGAGTCCAGGAATGGAAAGGATTCTTTGCTTCCCACCATATCGTGTGAAGCACCAGAGTCTATGAGGAGAGCTCAAGGCTTTGAAACATTTTCCTTGAGGGCATGTCCTCTTTTGGGCTGGATGTTCCGATCTTGACTTTATCTCTTCCTTGTACCTTCAGGAATATTGATGTTATTATTTTCAAGGAGAAGAGTCATAGCATCAAGTTGTTTCTTCATGTAGGAGCATTTAGGGTGAAATCCCTTTCCGCAATAGGAACATTTGACCTTTATTTTTCCCTTCTTTTCCTTCGTGCTTGTTCTTTACTGAGCCTAAAGGCTCATCAAGATGCTGAGGTTTCTCCTCTGGCTTTGGAGCATCCAACTTAGTATTCTAGGTATTTTGATTTCCCTTTACATTTGTAGCCTTGGGTCCTCCAACAAACATATCTTAGTGCTTGGAAGATATGATGATCCCCATTTGGACAAGCTTTTCATGCTCGTTTATGAGAGACTAAATGAATGCATTGAGGGATGGCATTTTCCAATTTGGAATTGTGATATTCCTAGTATGGAATGTGGAAAAAAATACTAAATAATCCATACCATGTTTTGAGAGGATGGCTAGGATGAGATGACCATCTTCCTTGTCAAATTTGCATTGTTTCAACTGAAGCACCAGGTGCTTGAAATTGGTCAAGAAATAATTCATGGCTTCGAAGTTTCTTGGGTTTAGAGAAATCAACTCATTCTCTAGCTGATAGAACCTCAAGACATCTTGCTGATCAAACAGAGTAGAAATTTGATCCCAAATCTCCTTAGGTCTCTTCAATCTAGTGATGTCAAAGAGAAAATCTCTAGATATTGAAAGACACAAAAAACCATATGCCTCATCAATCTTATTACAATATTTTTCTTTGTTGACAACATCATTAGGCTCTATTTATATGTCCATTGTGACTCTGTAGAGTCCTTTGGAGTGTAGTTGAATGTCCATTCCCTCCTACAATTGGGTGTAATTGAAAGGAGTGAGTAGATTCACAAAAGAGGCCATGATGATCGTGTAGCGAATCCAGTGAAAAACATTGCAAAAATTGCAAAAACACAAAGAAGGGCACAGGAAGCTTGAACGGCCTGCACTTTCCAAGTTTTCATCACACCCGGCCTAATCAATCAACAAATCTTGATAAACAATTCCTTTGCCTATGAATTATGTGGTAATTTTCCGCTTCTAGTGCAGGGCTGAAATTTTTGAACTCTTTGCTCAAATTGCATCATAGATCCATCAAGAAATCTTGCTAGAGAAGAATACCTTTTTCTCCTGATAGCTTTGATACCATATCAAAATTGAGTCACAATAATCTGTGAAAGAAGGCACAGCTTGCAGAATATTCAACGATCAATTACATAGAAAAATGACATGAAAGTGTTGTGATTGGAAGTTGCAACTATAAATTATCAATAATCAATCAAAAGTAGTGACACGATGTCATACACTTACATGAACAGTAAGACAATTCGAATTCCAAGGATTCCTTTCAAATTGCACACATGAGAGTGGTTTAACTGTCAATCGGGCACACTAAACACACCCGTTAACCACTGATCACAACAATAATCAGCTCTAACTGAATCAGAGCCAGTTATGAAGCCGGACTGTAAAGTCTGTTTCATTTGAAAAATAGAATGCCGCAATTTTGAATTTGGGTTAACCCACGATACCATAGGTAGGTTGCATGCAATCCTTTCCTTGGAGAGAGCCTAATACTTGGACTATGCTAGTCCCTTTTTTTTCTTTTCTTAAGCCTTAGAGCCTTGTTTTCTTGGGAGGAATTGGCCTTTAGAAATTTTTGCACTTAGGAATGATTGGTGCCAAGTCTTGTTGAAGCACCTGTCATCAGAAGAAAAGTGGTCATCCGAAGCTCTGTAAGTGACATTATCGGCCCTGTGAACCAATCTGCTGTCGATGGAATTCCACTTGTAAAGATTTTCTAATTCTGTATCATCTAGACATAAAGCCGTGAAGTAAAATTACATTTCATTCTGGTCTTTGACCAATAAATCACATATGAGACTAAACTAACTCTTAATGCCAAGACCTTTACGTATCAGGTATTTATGAAGCTATAATAAATTTATGCCTTGATTTAAAGACCCCCCCAAAAAAGTACATATATATATACCATAATAATTGGGAAAATTTGGAGGTAGTTCACATAAAGCATAAATAGAAACTACTTATCTGTGAGAAAGGAGATAACAAGAACACACACATGAATGAAAACCACTAGTTGTTGAGGATCCCTCTCAACAATCAGGATGGTGTTTCAATCAATCACTCACAGGAACAAGAACATGTATACACAATGAAAATAGAACTTATATTAACATTCAGAACAGAGTTTCCGTAGAGCTTCCTTTCTAATGTTGACTGATAGATTTACAAACTAGCTAACTAAATTTGCTTTTGCTTGGAGAGGACTATATATAATGTTTAAAGGATGAGTGGGTTGACCCTCTCAGTGGTCAATCGATCCTAAAATAGTTGAGCTTTATCGCGAACAAACAACCATACGACAACACACAGTATTCCTCCTGCTCTCTCGCGCATCTTTTCTCCTTGCGCGTACTTCGACCTATAGATTCTCATTTACATGCACTTGGATTGTGGTTTCAAATGGAGAAATTAGGATGGTGAGCCTTCTCATAGCAACGACCATCATAGCATAAAACATGTGGACAAGAAAACAACTGAAGACCATTTTGCGCTTTAATGACTTGGGAATATGCCAACTAACAGTGTGCGGGATGATCGGGAGGCTGAATGGAAAGTTGGATATGCTCTGCGTATATCGAGCGTGAATTCGTGTCCAATGTTGGCTCATTTAAAGGCTACGATCTGCAAAACAAATTCATATATCAGACATATTTCCAATTATAACATAAATGCTTGGTAAAATCATTAAATAATAAAAATAAACCAAGACTTGCATAAATTCCTAATGTGTTCATACCTGAGGCTGAATCATAGGCTGTGTGACAAGAAACACATCAAAAGGGTCACAAAATAGATGCCAAAATAGTAACTTACAAGCCAAGAATAGTGACAAAACTAGGATCAACACAAACACTGAAAGAGATGCCAGAGTGAAAGTAACACTCCCCATGTGTGAAAGATGAGGAGAAACCACTCATGCAGAGCTTGGGTGAAACTTGGGCATGTTTTCACATGGATTATCGGTTATGGGTGAAAACCAAATCCACAACAAAACGTAAACGTTCCAAATTTTCCATACTTGGCAATCCAACTACCCTCACGACAAAGAGAGAGTAAGGGATAGACCATTGCCAAACCCTAACGCGAGCCAAAGAGAAAAACAAGCAGCCATTGGAAGGTAGATGGGCACATCTCAAAGAGTTCACGTAGCATTAGGGAAATCCACACATTGAGAATCACCAAGAAGAAATACATCCGATCATTTATTACCACCAAAAATCCATGCATCCATTTATTACCACCATATATCTTCATGCTTGTACTGTTCGGGGTGTAATGGAACTAGGAATTCTCTGCTACTTTACTCCTTTGGGATTTTGTATCAGCCACTATCAAAAGATCTAATTAACGATATTTAACATCAGATATATTGTTACTTCTGATTTTAAGAGAAACTGTGGTGTGATAAATATTTAGAGGCGAAAATAAAATTAAGATATTATAGGGAGATATTATATATATTATATGCACATACAAAATGTAAACTTTAAGAGAAAAATCAAGGGACGTTTATTGTGTAAGGCTGGAAAACATAGATGACAAGCTTAGAAGGGACAAAAGATGTAAATATGCGACAACATTTGTAGAATAAATATTGACAGAAAACATATAAACAAAAAACAACACAAAAAAATAAGGGAGTTTTAGAGAAGAAGGAAATTATTGATATGAAACCATTGCATGTAATGAGGCCAAATTTATGATCTCTCATTCTCAACTTTAAGTGTCTTCCTACAATTTTTCTTTAAGGTGTCTTCTCCCCAAATTCAACTTTTTATATATCCATCATGTTCCCTTTTATATTTAGTAAAAATAAAAATATGGATAAACAATATATACATCTAAGCTTAGAATATAATATCCCTTGAAATTCAAATCAATCATCCCCCTTACGTAATGATGCCCGTGTAATTTCACCTAACCTAAATAAAAATGAGTCCCCATTAAGTTTATAGTACCAACATGCTTCAAAATTACCAATTTCCAATTAAACAAAACCCTTTGTATGGTAGAAATATATTATAGTATATGTGGTCAATTTTTTTATAATGGGTGTTACGTACACAATTAAATATTTCAACCATGGATACCACGTGGTACTCAAATTCTATAAATCTCAACTCACCACTTATATCCAAATGTATTTTCGTCATTTTCATTATTAGGATATAAAGGAAAATAAATTTATGTTCACTCAGATTGACATATTCATGCATTAAAAATTTAAAGGAAATTCAAGTAAATAATGCACACCTAAGATGATATGTCATTCCATGAATTTATATGTTCACGTAATAGTAAATTAACCAAGATAAACACATATATAGCAATGGAATCTCATACACAGTAAGACACTTATCTTTTAATTATCCAATTGATTGTAGGTGAAGGACATTTCTCCAACCCATGTGCTCTGTCAAGCCATACCATTATTTGATAGGCCAACCCAATCTAGCGCTATCAATCAACAAGAAAAAACCTCTTTCCCACTACCTCTACTCAATTCAATATCTCATGTAACCCACTCGTGTGTAAATACCCTCCACATCTATGCCAATCTTCAATAATATTTCCCCACCAACTTATACAATGCTAAGAATTGGCCTCCTTCTCTAAGCTAACACTCCCTCGAACATCCTCCAATTTCCTTCTACCACTCCAACACAGGTTGGATAGGAAGTACCTGAAATGGGACTCTATGGAACAAGCTATGTGCTGGTTTTCTCTCACACACTAGTCTTATAGGGTCGATATCATGTAAAGTTTAAATTCAACTATGGAAGCTATGATCCTTTGTTACAAGTATCAATCCCCAATTGTAATTATTAGGTTTATTTTTCCAACATCCTTAAAAAATTACCATTTTTCAATGAAACAAAACATTTTGTTTGGTTGACCCAAACCATTGGATTTGTAGATGACCCATATTTGAGTAGTGAATGACATTCTTTCTAGTGATCTCTATTATAAAAATATGTGGTACAAAATTGCAATGGGTGTAACGTACCCAATCGAACCTTTCAACCATGGAGATCACTAGGTACTCAACTTATATATATTGGAATTCATCACTTATATCCAAATGCATTTTTCATCGTTTCCATTATTAAGTTATAAAGGAAAATAAAGTTATGTTCACCCATATTGACATATGCATACATTAATAATTTATAGGAAATTCAAGCAAATAATGCACGCATCAAATTCCATTTGATTATGTGCATTTAGAAATTCATGTAATATTAAATTAAACAATATAAACACATATATAACCATGGAATTTCATACACAATTATTCCGCTCTCTACTTTTTTGCTCCTGCATGCTTGTGAGAATTAGTTTGTAACTAGATCTACATCATGTGTTTATACATCGTACCAAATCTTCAATTTCTACATGGTATCAGAGCCTTCAGGTTGTCAAGCTCCAAAGAGCTAAGGAGCTATCAATACTCTACATCAAATCGCATCCAGCATCCTCTCCCTCTCTAAAGAAGAGCTTGAATTGAGCTTATAAGTATTTCTCCTAGTTTATATCTGTGTATGTTCAATATAGCATATCCATGAATGCAACAAAAACTAAGCATGGATTCCTCTTCATCAATTATATTGAATCCCTTCAACTATCATGAATGGAAGGCCAAAATTGGAATTTTGTTGCGCAGTAAAGGCCTAGATAGAGTTTCTTTGGCTTTAGAAAGTGATCCCAATGCTATTGTTGAGAAAGCTAATTGGAATAATAGGTTGGATGAAGCCTATGGATTTCTTTGTCTCTCAATTTATCCCGGTCTTCTGTATTCATCTCAGTGGTTTGACCACTCCAAACAAAGTATGGTCCAAACTTGAGACTCTCTTTGCAGTACAAGATGAGATAAGAGCGCATCAATTGGAGAATGTGTTATTCTCATTGAGTCCAAGCAGTTTCAAATCCATTGAATGGTTATTCAGTAAATTCAAGTCACTTTTTATATTTCTCAAACAATGTGAGACTGATAAGAAGGAAGATGAATTGATCTTTCAATCCTTTCAAAATTGGGTGATGAATACTCAGATTTTGTGTCAACGTTTCCTAATATTAGGCGCTATATTTCAAATTGGAAAATGCCTTCTTTGAGTACATTATTTGTTTTAGTGGCAAAAGAGAAAGATAAATTGTTCCGAATGGGAGATATTAGACTCTCCAATCTATGATATCTCACCATGATTCGGGCTGGAAGCTACTCTCTTGTACAAGCCTGTGTGTGTCATTTGATATACACTCAACATATTTGAAGCCACGGAGAACACATACTAAACATCATAGAAGCTGTCATGTTCAAGTTTTATAGTAACTTTTCCTTTCAAAATGATTTGAGAATCATCTCCCATGTGGATGGGAATGGTGTCGTCGGAGTCCAGGAATGAAAAGGATTCTTTGCTTCCCACCATATCGTCTAAAGCACCAGAGTCTATGAGGAGAGCTTAAGGCTTTGAAACATTTTCCTTGAGGGCATGTCCTCTTTTGGGATGGATGTTCCGATCTTGAATTTATCTCTTCCTTATACCTTCAGGAAGATTGATGTTATTCTTTTCAAGGAGAAGAGTCATAGCATCAAGTTGTTTCTTCATGTAGGAGCATTTAGGGTGAAATCCCTTTCCGCAATAGGAACATTTGACCTTTATTTTTCCCTTCTTTGCCTTTGTGCTTGTTCTTTATTGAGCCTGAGGGCTCATCAAGATGCTGAGGTTTCTCCTCTGGCTTTGGAGCATCCAAATTAGTATTCTGGGTATTTTGATTTCCTTTTACATTTGTAGCCTTGGGTGCTCCAACAAACATATCTTGGTGCTTGGAAGATATGATGATCCCCATTTGGACAAGCTTTTCATGCTCGTTTATGAGAGACTAAATGAATGCATTAAGGGATGGAATTTTCCAATTTGGAATTGTGATATTCCTAGTATGGAATGTGGAGAAAAATACTAAATAATCCATACCATGTTTTGAGAGGATGGCTAGGATGAGCTGACCATCTTCCTTCTCAAATTTGCACTGCTTCAACCGAAGCACCAGGTGCTTGAACTTGGTCAAGAAATAATTCATGGCTTCGAAGTTTATTGGGTTTAGAGAAATCAAATCATTCTCTAGCTGATAGAAACTCAATACATCTTATTGATCAAACAGAGTAGAAATTTGATCCCAAATCTCCTTAGGTCTCTTCAATCTAGTGATGTCGAAGAGAAAATCTCTAGATATTGAAAGACAGAAAAAACCATATGCCTCATCAATCTTATTCCAGTATTTTTCTTTGTTGACAACATCATTAGGCTCTATTTATATGTCCATTGTGACTATGTAGAGTCCTTTGGAGTGCAGTTGAATGTACATGCCCTCCTACAATAGGTTGTAATTGAAAGGAGTGAGTAGATTCACAAAAGAGGCCATGATGATCCTGTAGCGAATGCAGTGAAAAACATTGAAAAAATTGCAAAAACACAAAAAGGGCACAGGAAGCTTGAACAGCCTGCACTTTTCAAGTTTTCAACACACCCGACCTAATCAATCAAGAAAGATTGATAAAAAATTCCTTTGCCTATGAATTATGTTGTAAATTTTTTGCTTCTAGTGCAGGGCTGAAATTTTTGAACTCTTTGCTCAAATTGCGTCATAGATCCATCAAGAAATCTTGCTGGAGAAGAATACCTTTTTCCCCTGCTGGATTTGATACCATATCAAAATTGAGTCACAATAATCTGTGGAAGAAGGCACAACTTGGAGAATATTCAAGGATCAATTACATAGAAAAATGACATGAAAGTGTTGTGATTGGAAGTTGCAGCTATAAATTATCAATAATCAATCAAAAGTAGTGACACGATGTCATACACTTGCATGAACAGTAAGACAATTCGAATTCCAAGGATTCCTTTCGAATTGCACACATGAGAGTGGTTTAGCTGTCAATCGGGCACACTAAACACACCAGTTAACCACTAATCACAACAATAATAAGCTCTAACTGAATAAGAGGAAGTTATGACTGAGTATAACTGAATAGAACTCAACTGCATGTCAATCAGTGGGTGAGGGTGCATATTTGACTTCAGTTAGATAAGATCAAGTGAACTGAACTGAAATGAGTCACCAGAAGTTGTTGGAGGTGCCTTAAATCACTCCAATTAACCAGAATATAAACAAAAATACGAAAAATAATGATGGAGGTGAATTTATATTTGCATTTTAACTGAAAGTAGGTGGAATAACCATCAGTTAACTGATTTGGGGTTCTTAGGTCACGTAGATCAACCCATATTTGCTCCTTGATTGAAGGAGGATTATCGAGTTGATGATGTAGTCACATATTTAACCCAATAACTTAGGATAAGTGGTAAAATAGGAAAATTAGGCCAAATAAACATGTGTGTGTTAGATAATGACCCCAACATGATTATGTATTGGAATATATCATGATAGATTAGGTACTAATTCTTTACATATATCATGTTTGTATATCTTATTTTTGTGGAGAGAAATGTGTAGGTAAAAATTTGATTGAAAGCACAACTGGGATCTACTTCAAACATCCAGAAAAAGGTATGCCCCCTTGGTCCCTTAGTGTTATTTTTACTTATATGTTTAGCATGATTGGAATTGGTTTTATTTATGGTGGCATCCTTTCTTTTGTGGTTCACCCCAAACACTATGATATTTTCTCTGCAACAAAATTGGTGACTCCACTTGGGAATTTATTTTTTGGTGGGGTTGTTGGTGCATTGTTTTTCTTGTTTTTCTCTCTATTTATCCATGGTAATGTGTCGAATTTGGTAGTATGTTCATTCATTGATAGTAACCTAGAGTGGTTTTACACCTGGCCTTCCTTTTACCACCTTATTCTATGTATACCAAGTTTAGAGAATATGCGGTTGCATATATATGTGAGAAATACTTTTTCTAGTTGTGTACATACATTGTTGTTCTTTGAAAATCCACGTACATCCTCCTTTTTTGTTGAGTTCTTGATGTGGGAATTTTTTGGGTGGGCTGTGAGTGTGGCTGGGTCGTCCTGGGTACCAACATTATATGTTGACTTTTCCCTTTGTGACTAGAAACCCCTTTTTTCTTATTTTTCTTTCATTGAAATTTTTTCTTGTTGAGTTATCTCATTTTTTGTTTTTCCATTAGTGCGTTAGTATTTTATTCTCGGTGTCTTACTTGATTTGCGTTTTCTTCTTGCTGTAGAGGCTGATAATTTTAGTGAGTTTTATTGTGTTTTCATTCTTTGATATTGAAAATAAGAAATAATTCTATAGTTGCATACTTAATTGCATCACACATATTCTTCTAAGGAGGTACTTGCATTGGGTTGTATCACGTCCCCTCTAAGGAAATCTAGCCCTATAAACGTAAATATAAAACTGTTTTTTATTTTCAATATAAAATAATGAAAACACAATAAAACTCCCTAAAATTATCATCCTCTACAGCAAGCAGGAAATGCAAATCAAGTAAGACACCGAGAATAAAATAATAATGCACTAATGGAAAAACAAAAAATGAGATAACTCAAAAAGAAAAATTTTCAAAGAAAGAAAAATAATAAAAAAGGGTTTTCTAGTCACAGAGGGAGAAGTCAATATACAATATTGGTACCCAGGAGGACCCCGCCACACTCACAACCCACCCAAAAATTTCCCGCATCAAGAAATCAACCAAAAAGGAGGATGTGTGTGACTTTTCAAAGAACAACAACGTATGTACACGACCAGACAAAGTATTTCCCACGAGAATAAGGTGGTAAAAGGAAGGGCAGGATTAAAACCACTCTAGGTTACTATCAATGAATGAACATACTACCAAATGTGACACCTAAACATGGATAAATAGAGAGCAAAGCAAGCAAAAAACTGCACCCACAACCCCACCAAAAAGGAAATTCCCAAGTGGAGCCACCAATTTTGTTATGGAGAAGATCTCATACTGTTTGGGGTGCACCACAGTAGAAAGGATGACACCATAAATAAACCCATTTCCAATCATGCTAAACATATAAGTAAAACTAACACTACATAGATGCATAAATTATTAACATACAACAGAATCCAAATTCATTCATTCACAACATTTAACATGTTCATTTAATTCATAAACACATCTGCAATTATAGAGATAAAATATACAATAATACTTATCTTGAAAGAAGCTTGTCCTGCAACCAGCTGCGTCGTTCCAATGTTCCACCCAACCATAGAAAAATGTGCTCATGAATCTCTCGACAACACTGTCACCCCCGAGCTGGGCATGATTCCCACAAGGAATAAGGGAACACTAGAAAGCTCATATGTAGCCAAAGGTATATCAAAATTCAGCCAATCCAAACAGAGTTGGGTTTATTAGGATACAAAGGAGCTAGAAAGGCTGACTACTAAGTGAGTGAGCTCAACCATGGTGCTATGGACACCTACACCAGATATAGCATGGCTTCTAAAACATATACACACCGAACACTAGGAAGCATCCCTTTCTCTGCTGCACAGTCCCTTAGGATATTCCTTCCCTTCCATGTTCTTACCTTTCATCTTACCACTCCCCCTTCACCAGCCTATTGCTAAACTTCATAATGGGACTCTACTTATTCTACCTTACAGAACAACTCCCCAAGAACGACACCAAAAATGTTGGGTGTTATAATGTCTTAATTAATTCACCAAAAATTCAATTATCGACCGAGGTTTGTAATCTTAGAGATGATATAAAATATATGCAAAGGTAGAAGCGTTCCTAAGGTGTCGTGGAAATATTTTTATAAAGAAAAGATCGAAATATATTTCAAAATGAAAAATCGAGTCAAACTCTAGAAAATCAACTACTAAGGTAATTAGGTTTGGGTACATTTACTAGATTAGAGTAGTATCAAGGTATGCTACTCTACTTTATCAATCATAAATTATGTATTTTATAAGTAACACTATTCTAAGAAAGTAAACTACTCCTTCGCAATGTACTAACTATTATGCTTCTTAATTTGTGAATTAGAAAGGTTTAGAAGAGATTTAGAACTCTTACAAAAGATTATGTTATTTAATTCAATATTATGATTATTTAATTAATCTAAGAAACCCAATAAATAAACTATACAATCGGTTTGACAAATATGCAATGATTGAAACAATTTATCTAGCTCCACTCCCCTTGATTGTTCTGAGGATATGCATTCGTGGTTATCGGTACTCAATAAGGAGGTGTATCAAAATGTCTTTCAAAAGAAGTAAATAAAATGAATGTGATTAAATCTAATTTAACTTCCACAAATATATGCAAACTAAGTAATGTCCAATTACATGTGATAGTAAACATTGTGATTTATTCCATAAGCAAATGACTTTAACGAAAAAAGATATTATGAACAAATAATCTATTAATCAAGAAACAAAACACTTTTAGAAACTACTTGAAAGTTAAAGGTATACTACTCTTATATGAAACCCATGTGAGGAAAATATGACTTAAACAAGTAGAAAACTTAATAAAGAAAAATCCTCTAATGCCTATTCTATGAATATTTTCAATAACCACACAATGAAGAAACAAGTCCTATGCTATGATCAATTTACAAAGTACTTGTGTGTTTCTCTAGAGATTAATATGTTTAATACTAAATTCAATATACACAAAGATAAATTAAACTGAGCTAGAGATATAATTTCCAAATGTCAGGACAGTAATGAATGAAGAAATAAAAAACAAAAGAGACAGAACAAAACACAATTCAACACATACTAAGGTAAAAGGAAGTGAATGATAGGGATGGAAATTGATAGATACTTTAAATCATCTAGACTAAGATCCTAATTATAGTTATAATCATTGTCTAATTACAAAACAAAAAGTGATTTAAAAGCCAAAGAAATAGAACTTTAAACACGTTTAAAAGATAATAGGAAATATTGAAGGTTGGATGAAGGGCTGAATGACAATCTGAATGGACGGTTTGAATGACAATTCGTATGATGAAAACAATGGAAATTAGGAAATAAATGGACTAAATGATCTAAATATCAGGTGATTTCGTGCATATGAGAATAGGATGCATAAAGGATAGTAATTGAACCTAGTTAATAATTGAAATAGGCAATACATTATTGGTACTAATTTATGGGTGTAAGAGACAATTCCCTATTATGAAATGAAACAAACTGAAATATAGCTAAAACTAGTTCATAGCTAAAAAGAATTGAAATAACTAATTCTAACTACAGACTGAACCTAGGATACTAAATTAACTAAATTCTATCTAATTGCAAACATAGCATTTGATATTAAGTCGAAAAGGAAACTAGAAGCAAAACTAAAAGGAAAACTAGAAACAAACTATGTGCATGACCGATTACTTTAATTCAAGAAATAGAAATTATATTAACAGCACGGCATTACTCATAATAAAGCATATGCTATAGGAAATAAGGAAATGAACAATATCACTTAACAGGAAACAAATTTGCATAAATAAAGTGTAATACCCCTAGACAATTTCCTATTTTTAATTCTATTATTTTAATTTTGATTTCAGCATGATAAATTATGGCTATTAATGACCTAGACAAAGAGTCTGGGGATAGACTGATGTAATAAACACCTGGTGATTTTTGACAATGATTGATAAAAAAAAAATTATGCATGTGGCGAATATAGTGGAAGCAGCTAGGTTAAAATAGGAAACCTGCAGAAGACAGTGTGGATAGGGACCAGCTAATTGCAGGGACTGATTAATGAAGTGTCAGATGTGCAAAAAAATAAGGACAGATACATCCCTGGAAAAAGGGGGATTACCATTAATCCCTGGGAATTCTGGGAAGGAATGGGAGAGGGCTAATGGGAAAAGACCTAGGCAAAGAAAAAAAAAAAGGATCCAAGGTATAAGACAAGAAAAGAGAGCATATGGTGTAGGCAGGACACTCCTGAGTATGCTGGGCAAGAGGACTCTGTAGAGAGTACTTGCTATGGGAAAGAATTGAATTTTTGATTTCTGGAGTTAGGGGTCCCGAATGTCTTCTGGGAGGTTTGGCTCGGGGGTGACTAGAAGGCAAGGGAGCTAAACCTAGTCTATAGTTGGGAGGAACGTGGCTGCTTCCACTGTAGTCGGCACAGCAGATCCACAGGTTTGGTGTATGAGTGAAGAAATTGACTTCTATTCTGTCAAATGTGTATATTTTTATTTTATGTTCTGTTATGTAGAAGAAAGCTAACCTAGTTATGTTGGAATAGGTTCATTTTATTTTGTAAAAACGAGCAAGGAAATCCTGATGCAAATGATTATGTATATTTATATGTATTCTATTTTGTTGGGATTTAATTAACCGAATCCTATTCCTTTTTTTATATGACCGATCTAGCTGGAGGATCGATGGTACTACCCAATTTTATGATTTGTACCTAGTTTAGGATAGAGTAACAGATCCAGACTTGTACTCCTAGTACCCGAGCGGAACCCAGTTTTTTATCCTCCCTGCGAGACTTAGTTCCTCCTTGAGGAGGTTGTTAGGACAACTAGCACCTGGGACAGCCTGCAGAAGGTCTGTAATGGCCCTAAACCCCCTTGATGATCATCGGAATTTTTACCCAGTCTAGCCCAACTACTCGCGAGCGTTTCTACCATTTACCTTTCGAACCAGGACGACACGCTTGGTCTGCGTTCGGTTTTAGTTTTGGGAAGAGGTCGTTAAAAAAAAAAACCTAACTCCCATCCTTGGGTGCATTAGTATGAGGTCTAATGCTTCTTTTTAACTGTTTTCTCTCGATACATTGGGTATCAAAAATCCAAGTGCAACCGGGTAATTATTTTAGAGCAAAATCAAGAACTCATAGGATGAAAAATTGGAAAAGCTTGTAATAAGTATATAAATATATTTATGGTAGCGCCTTATACCTGCCATCTCTAGAGGCAGTGTTAAAGGCAAGGTGAAAACTTGTTGACCTAAACACTTCTCCTGTTGGACTTAGGTATTAATCTTTAGCAGTGGCAACAGTATAGTTGAGAAGAATACTTGGTTTGTGGCAGGAATCTTCGGTGACCCCTCCAACTCATATAAGACTGTCAAAAATATGATTAGGCTGGGGTTATGACTCGCCTCTATTTTTCTTGTTGTTACAGGGCATAAATAAGATTCCTTAAAGGTTTGACACTACCCTCGATTTGAAAACAAGAAAACCTCCTAAGTCGTTAAGCATGGTAGGGTTTGAAGACTTATCTACCTGAATGATTTGATAGGAGATTGGTTGCTACATAAAAATTTAACACCAACATAAATTTAAGAATTACATTAACAATATTCATTTTACAGTAAACATTAATGGAGGAAGCGACATCATTGGGTCGCTATAGACAATACATAAACCATTAAAAGAGACAGGAATTAGTTAACCGTAAAAATAGTCCATTCTTTTTACACAGTAATAATTTAAAGGCAAAGAGGGTTCCACTTTGTTAGCCGAGCCATGGTCCTCGACTTAAGGCCATTAAATAAAAGAGACACCTTACAGAAAGGAGGGCTCACAGCCCGTCTGCAACTTTCAAGAATTACCACAGAGAAGGATACGTTACCATTAGAGGAATTTTGGGGTCTAAAATGGGCCTCCTAAGGAAAATAATAAAATAATAGTTAAAATAATAAAATAATAGTTAAAATAATAAAATAATATTGATTAATTTTGGAGGAATAAAGAAAAAAACTACTTTTTGTGTTCGTATTTTCGACATATCGCCCTGTGTTTTTACTCAAATTTTGATCGGGAGAGCTCATTGGATGTGGAATTTGATTCCGCATCCAACGAGTACCCACATTGCATACTTTTGACGGACCCCTCTACCCCAAAAACAAGAAATACCTGAAAAAATGTGATGATGATGTCATCATCACATTTTTAAGGTATTTCTTGTTTTTTGGGTAGCAGGGTCTGACAAAAGTATGAAGTGTGGGTACTCGTTGGATGCAGAATCAAATTTCGCATCCAACGAGCTCTCTCGATCGAAATTTGAGTAAAAACACAATGAGATATGTCGAAAATACGAAAAAAAAGTTGTTTTTTTTAATGACAAATATGTCAATTCAACCATTATGGTTGACTTATTTTATTGAAATTCTATTGGTTCTTGAATTCCAACTCACAAAAACTTATTTTGGCACGTTTTATTATAAGGCCCATTTTAGACCCCAAATTTCCTCTAATGATTAGCGAGTCTGCCACGACGTGGCGTGGGTGCCCTCGACCTCTGAAACCCCGAACTTGTTCCTTTACGAAGTAGATCACATGAAGAAAAACCCTTTGACGGATGAACCACAGGTCAACAAACATCACCACGAAGGTTGATAACACCACTTACCAGAACTTCCACCCACTTGTGCTATCCCAATCCCGCTACGGATACCTTCGAAAAAATTACAGGGGTTAAATCCCTTTAAGGAATAAAGTGTAATCACGATAATAGAGACATAGGTAGCCAATCAACGACCAGTTTATCTGAGGCAATAGGGCTCGAGCTATGAGCTCCTGTGCCACTACCTCTTCCGAAAACCCCAGAGGAGTTTTTAGCACCAGTCCCCAAAGCCTTGAGCAGAACAATGATCCAACAGAGCCTTTAAGAAGGATTTTCTTCCTTCCAAAAGCCACGAAGTACAGTCTCTTTCAGAAGCTTAGTAAAAGCAAGCATACCATGCCAGAGCGACACCTCACCATGGACTGTGCAAACTTATGGACTGCCAGTCTCTTAATCATCATGATTTGATGGAAGCAAGATAATCCCAGCCACACTGGACACCCCCTCATGTGCTTCACCACCTCTACGTGGAAGAATCTCAACCATCCCCGTGGCCCATGACAGCAGGATCGCGGATCGCACGGAACTCTCAGGAACCTTGCGATATCCATATCACTTGCTGTTCACAATACCATAGGTAGGTTGCATGCAATCCTTTCCTTGGAGCAAGCCTAATACTTGGACTATGCTAGTCCCTTGTTTTTCTTTTCTTAAGCCTTGGACCCTTTTTTTCTTGGGAGGACTTCGCCTTTAGAAATTTTGGCCCTTAGGAATGCTTGGTTCCATGTCTTGTTGAAGTACCTGTCATCAGAAGACAAAGTGGCCAGTCGAAGCTTTGTAAGTGACATTATCAGCCCTGTGAACCAATCTGTTGTCTATGGAATTCCACTTGTTAAACTTTTCTAATTCTATATCATCTAGACATGCCATGAAGTCAAATTACATTTCATTCTGGTGTTTGACCAATAAATTACAGATGAGACTAAACAAAATCTTAATGCCAAGACGTTTACCTCTCAGGTATTTATGAAGCTATAATAAATTTATGCCTTGATTTAAAGCCCCCCCCCCAAAAAAAAAAGTACATATATTTATACCATAATAATTGGGGGAATTTGGAGGTAGTTCACACAAAGCATAAATACAAACTACTTATCTGTGAGAAAGGAGATAACAAGAACACACATATGAATGGAAACCACTGGTTGTTGAGGATTCCTCTCAACAATCAGGGTGGAGTTTCAATCAATCACTCACAGGAACAAGAACATGTATACACAGTGAAAATAGAACTTATATTAACATTCAGAACAGAGTTTCCATAGAGCTTCCTTTCTAATGTTGACTGATAGATTTACAAACTAGCTAACTAACTTTGGCATCAAACACGTGGACAACAAAATAGCTGAAGACCGTTTTGTGCTTTAATGACTTGGGAATATGCCAACTAACAGTGCGCGCGATGATCGGGAGGCTGAATGGCAAGTTGGATATGCTCTGCATATATATAGCGTGAATTCGTGTCCAAAGTTGGCTCATTTAAAGACTATGATCTGCAAGACAAATTCATATATCAGACATATTTCCAATTATAACATAATTGCTTGGTAAAATCATTAAATAATTAAAATAAACCAAGACTTGCATAAATTCCTAATGTGTTCATATCTGAGGCTGAATCATAGGATGTATGACAAGAAACATGTCAAAAAGGTCACAAAATGGATGCCAAAAGAGTAAATTACAAGCCAAGAATAGTGACAAAACTAGGACCAACACAGACACTGAAAGAGATGCTATAGTGAAAGTAACACTCCCCTTGTCTGAACGATGAGGAGAAACCACTCATGCAGAGCTTGGGTGAAACATGGTCATGTTTTCACATGGATTATCGATTATGGGTGCACACCAAATCCACAACAAAACGTAAACGTTCCAAATTTTTCATACTTGGCAGTATAACTACAGTCACGACAAAGAGAGAGCAAGGGAGAGACCACCGCCAAACCCTAACGCGAGCCAAAGAGAAAAACAAGCAGCCATTGGTAGGTATATGGGCACATCTCGGAGAGTTCACGTAGCATTAGGGCAGTCCATACATAGAGAATCGCTAAGAAGAAATCCATCTGATCATTTATTACCACCAGAAATCCATGCATCCATTTATTACCACCATATATCTTCACGCTTGTCGAGTTCTGGGTGTAATGGAGCTAGGAATTGTCTGCTACTTTAGTCCTTTGGGATTTTGTATCAGCCACTATCAAAAGATCTATTTAACGATATTTAACATAAGAAATATTGTTACTTCTAAGTTTAAGAGAAACTGTGGTGTGATAAATATTTAGAGGCTAAAAGAAAATTAAGATATTATAAGGAGATCATGAACCCTACTCTATAATATCAAAAGTATTTCTCTATTTTAACCAGTTCAAAGAAAAAAAATAATATAGCCAAGATAAGAATGAATTCTCTACTACTTTACTCCTTTGGGATTTTGTATCAGCCACTATCAAAAGATCTATTTAATGATATTTAACATAAGAAATATTGTTACTTCTAAGTTTAGGAGAAACTATGGTGTGATAAATATTTAGAGGCTGAAAGAAAATTAAGGTATTATAAAGAGATCATGAACCATACTCTATAATATCAAAAGTATTTCTCTATTTTAACCACTTCAAAGAAAAAAACTAATATAGCCAAGATAAGAACGAACTCTCATGAGCTCCATAGTAAAACTGGTTGTCGAACTCTTCCTAAAACACCATGGGTTGAAAGGATCTGCAGCTCTCTGAGAATAGGAACATTGAAGATGAAAATCGCTTCCTCTTAGAGTTCCCTGCATACACCCACATTAGATCTCATTTTCATAATCTTTCTTGCAATACCGACCTTCGTAGCTTTTTAACTTGTCAAAATTATAGTGAGCTTGGGAGGCTTCTCACCTAGCTCTTTGAGCATACAAATACAATTTTAAAACAAACTAATTAATTGGTTTCTTTAGGTACGATAGACCAAAGTCTGTTAGTGGATGTTAACCATCATCATCATCATCAACCCAGACATATTTTAAATGCTTGGTGTCAGAGGATTTATTTAAGGCTATTTAACTAGGCATATCTTAAATGCTTGGTCTCCAAAAAACACATCCTTAAAACTCAGGTATAGTTTTGCAATTAAAACTTGGGAAAGGTTTTTGCATTAATCCAAGAGATCGCAAGGAGCTAAATTTAAATTGAGATTAGTATTTTTATTAATGGTTGACATAATATTTGTTATATAGTTAGGTCCAAATGAGATTATTATTTTTATTAATGGGCATTCTCTTCTCTTTGCTGCGTTTTATAAATTTTTATGTAGTTTTTGTATTATCACTTGGTGTTTATATAGTCATTGATTTCTAACATCTTTTTCAAAATACATGTTGTTTTAATTTTAATTTTAATTATTTTAATTTTAATTGATGGCCCACAAAATATATTTATTACATTTTACTTTTTAGAAGTAAAAAGTAACTTTACAACATCTACATCATAATCCAAAAGTAAAAAGTAATGTTACAACATCTCCCTCATACTCGTTACAACATCTCCATCAAAATCAACAATCTTATTTATAATCGACATTTACAAGAGGAACGTTACATGATGAATGTTACAACATCTCCCTTTTACTAGGCTATAAAGTCCCTTTGAGCGCAATAAATCAATACTAAAAATAATATTAGTTTTATATAAAAATACATAAATTTTATTACTTTTCAATTATATATAATATGTGATAGGAAATTCCTAAAAAACCATGGGAAGAGAGGTTTGGCCAACTTTGTGAGTCTATGGGCATGGAGGACAAATCTAGCTTTCTTTTAGAGTGACGTGGGTACATCCACATTCCATCGTAGTTTCCAAATATTTGCTACAATTCTAATCTTCATAACATTCTAACTTGTCAAACTTATAGTAACATAGCTACCCTTCTTTCTCATAGGTACCCTTCTTTCTCATGTTTTCAATGATAGGAATCATTTTTTATATAAATCCAAATAATTTCTCTTGTTTATTAAAATGGAATGAACCAAATAGGTTGAGGTCAATCTTCATAATAATGGTAATCATAAAATCTTTCAAATATTCACACATCATGTAGGGTGGAAATTGTAAGAGTCCCATGCAGTGGTCTACTTGGAATTTATTTATAAATATTAATTATCATAATATTTATATTTTACTAAATTAGAACTTTTAATTCAACATTAATGTTTCGTTTAATTTGTTAAACATGTTTACTAATACAAATACATCAATTACAATAAATTAATGCTTACCAACTATCCCTTACATAAAAATATAATTCAATACAACCCAAATACCTTAAATACTTTATAAAATGAATAAATAGTAAATTATTGTGAAATAACTAAATTAAACTAAAAAACCATCATACACAATGGTTACTTCTTATTAATTAGTGAAACTAGAAAAATAAAAATTTCTACTCTTTTTCCATCATATAAATAAAATTAATTTGACTGATAATCATTATTAACATCAATAATTATCTACTCAAATTTAAACTTTGTCATATTAGAACTCTATCAATCTAAACTATTTAAGTTAAACAAAATAAATTAAGCATAATTATTAAATTAAAAAAATGATCAAATTAATAATATTATACATTAACTATTTAAAATGAAAAATAGTTTTTATTAAATGTTTTCAATACAAACTATTAAATTTTAAGAAATAAACTAAATATAATTATTAAATTAAAAAATATTCAAGTTGATAATATTAATTAGCATAATCACCTAATTTATGGTTGGTGCAAGCTTATAGACACCAAATTAAGTACCGTGAAAGTATATGTGATCCATCCTTCATTTATCTATTCATGCATAAACTAAGGGTTATCCATTTTTCAAATTCTTCTAGTTATGTACCATGAGCTCTTGGTTATCTTTTCATAAGAACAAGTTACTTTTTAGATTTTTTTTTAGAAATGTTTATTTAAAATTTCAAAGTGCTTCCACAAAAAAATTATATAGGGTATTCTATCCAAAAATTCTAAGATACTAACAACCATGAACTTGTGGCTAGTGAACACCAATATTACACAAGTGTGACTAATAAGTTATTGAAGTTATTAGTTACTTGTTCTAGCCTTTTTTCAGTTAAATGAGTTATCTCTCACAAAATGCAAATTATCCATGTATCACCTAACGCTTATTGAAGGATCAATTATATTTTATATTTTTTTTTAATAATTGTAAATATTTTGAATTTATAACGAGTGCCATAAATTCAAAGCAATGTAGAAAAAGCAAAAAATACTTATGCACTTCAAAATCTCAAATAAAAACACCTATTATACAAAAATACAAAATAATCTTTATCAAAACTTTATAAACTTAACAAAATTAATATTTTAAAATTAAATAAACAAACTAAATAAACACTAACAAACAAAGAAATAAAATAAAACATAACCTAAATAAACAATAACAAACAAAGAAATAAAGAATAACATAGTGATAGATCAAATGATATTAGCATGCTAAATGATATCCAGATACATTTTCACCATGCATCCTCGTCTTTTCCAGCCCACCACCTCATGGCATTACTATAGTCCAATTCTAGCTTTATGTAAACGTCTTTCCAAATGTTTTTCTGATGACCGAGTGGAAGGGTGTCGGCCAGATCGATAACCCCTCTCTCCACCATCTCACATAGCCATTTGGTTAGGAAAGAAACCCTAAATGAGTGACTAGTAATTATCTCTGCCTTCGCCATTGGATTCACAATCCCATTAAATGTTTTCTGATGACGTAGGGTGTCGGCCGGATCGATAAGCCCTCTCTCCAAAGCCTCAAATTTCGCAGCACTAGCCAGCCAAACAGCCAGCCTTACCATTTCACCCAGCCATTAAGATAAATAAGAATCATAAGAAAATAAAAAATAACAAGGTGTTAGATTAAATGATCTTATCATGGTTGATGGCATACTGGACTTTTCCAGCCCACCACCTCATACCATTACTATAGTGAGGAGTAATTATCTCTGCGTTCGCCATTGGATTCAAAATCAGATTAAGCAAAATACATAATTTTTCTTCGACACCAACTTGACTTACTGAAGAGTGTCCAATCAACTTGACTTACTGAAGAGTGTTCAACACACGTTTCGTAGAGTGTCCAATGACAACGCCTTATGAGATCAAACAGCCATAATAGAGAAGACCACAACGATGCACATACTAAATATTGAATGCGCAGCATAGCAGACTCAAAGAGTGTAATTCGGAATACCGTGGAATAAAACTCTTCCAACAGTGCATATCTACAGGTATCTGCAACAGCCTTGGCTGAGTATGTATTTGCGGCCTCAAAGTATCCGACGATATATTGCTCCACTTCTGTGCGACCTATTTTTGGTTTTAATCTACCTGGAATCATAGTAATCGCAGACAACATGTCTTTTAAACTCTGCTTCAGCATCTCTAAATCTCCGCTATCAATACCAAGGCTGAGCCTGGCTGCTAGATCCGGCAAAATGTTTATCTGCAAAGAGGATAGCATCGCTCGAAGTGTGGTTTCTTGCTCTGGACTCCAACGAACAGCATTCAAATATTCCATGCATTTCTGTATGCCCTCGTGAAACAACATTTCAAAAACAACGGGTAGAATAGCCAGGGCTTCGTCCACACCACCGGAGAAATGGAAGCGCTCCTGTGCTTCACAAGATTACATAGCTGAAAACATTTAACATAAATCTCTGGATCAACAGAAGCTCGTACCTTCAGTTCAATAGGGCGCTCATCCGGCAAAGACCAGCGATCAGAAAGACGGGCTTCATAAAATTCAGATTTTTTGAGAATGTGAGAATGAAGGTAAATAGTGTTTTCTTCATCTCCGTCTTTACTCACAATCTGTAATTTGATGTCAGCAGTTTCCTGATCTCCAAATTGGAACACCTGTTTCTCCATTGCTCCTATCCACGCGTTTGGAGAAAGGGAGAATGAATGATAGAAAAGAATAAAATGGCAAATAGATCTAACCGCTTCGCAGGAATGCTATCTTGCACAATACCGCAGAAAACCCCTCTCCCACATTACTCTCCCACATAACGGAAAAAATGCTATCTTGCACAATACAGCAGAAAACCCCTGGCTATTATTATTTATATATGTTAATTGCAATGATAAGCCCTAGCGTGTGGTAGGACCCACCACCACTGCCCAGGGCCATAACGATATGGTACAGGATCAGCGTATGACATGGCCAGTCAAAGCTGGACCCAATGACTTCCAGGATACATAGGAGGTTTCAAGACAATATGAAGGAAGGACTTCAAGATTACATAGGAGGTTTCAAGGGGCTTTGGAACCTATTATAAACCTCAAAAGTGTGACTTAATAATGATGAAAGTCTAGATTTATTGAAAGTAGTGTAAAATATATAAGAAAAAACATAAACCAAATTTGTAATTTTGAAATTTTATATAAAGTTTGTTATAATGTTTAACCAAACTTATATAACAGTTTAATTTTCTTAAATGACCGTTTTTAGATTGAATTTTTTTTAGTGTGGAGATAATGTGACATGGAACTAGGGTGGATTTATTTCAACCAAACTAAGTCATATACAAGTATAACAAAAACAAAATTCATTTGTACAAATGGACATACATACATACATATAAAGATATATTATATTCACACACAAAACTGAAACTTCATGACAAAAACCAAAGGATGTTTATCCTAGGAGGTTGGAAAACAAATATTAGAAGAGAACAACCCACAAAACATGCAAATGTGCCACAACATATGTGGTAAAATAAAACACAATGGATGTAATGTACCCAATCGAATATTTTAATTTATGGTTGCTTCTGGGACATGGTTCACCGTATGGCATGGTCGGTCAAAGCTAGACAAAATGAATTCCAAAGTAGATAGTAGGTTTCAAGATGATAGGACGAAGAGAAACACTATTTCTTACGAGATGAAATAAAATTTGGGGATTTTAAGGGCCCTTCGAATGGATTTTAAGTTCCAAGGTCTCAGTCCAATAGATGAAAGTGAAGATTTATGGAAAGTTGTGCAAAATATACATGAAAAATAATGAAATTAGATTTGTAATTTTAGGATTTTACATAAAATCCGTTACAAACGCTCAACCAAACCCACTTAATAACGCAATTTCCTAGAAAGATCGTTTCTAGATTGAAAAATATTTTAGTGTGGGGGTAATGTGAAAGGGTACTAGTTCCATGGGTGGATTTACTTCAACCAAACAAAGTCATATACAAGCATAACAAAAGAAAATTTCATACATAGAAATGGACACATACATATATATATTATATGCACATACAAAATGTAAACTTTAAGAGAAAAATCAAGGGACGTTTATTGTGGAAGGCTGGAAAACATAAATGACAAGCTTAGAAGGGACAAAACATGTAAATATGCCACAACATTTGTAGAATAAATATTGACAAAAAACATATAAACAAAAAACAACACAAAAAAATAAGAGAGTTTTAGAGAAGAAGGATATTATTGATATGAAACCATTGCATGTAATGAGGCCAAATTTATGATCTCTCATTCTCAACTTTAAGTGTCTTCCTACAATTTTTCTTTAAGGTGTCTTCTCCACAAATTCAACTTTTTATATATCCATCATGTTCCCTTTTATATTTAGTAAAAATAAAAATATGGATTGACAATATTATACATCGAAGCTTAGAATATAATATCCCTTGAAATTCAAATCAATCATCCCCCTTACAAAATGATGCCCCTTTAATTTCACATAACCTAAATAAAAATGAGTCCTCATTAAGTTTATAGTACCAACATGCTTAAAAATTACCAATTGCCAATTAAACAAAACCTTTTGTATGGTAGAAATATATTATAGTATATGCAGTAATTTTTTTTATAATGGGTGTTACATACACAATTAAATATTTCAACCATGGATACAACATGGTACTCATATTCTATAAATCTCAACTCACCACTTAATTTAAAGGAAATTCAAGTAAATAATGCACACATAAGATGACATGTCATTCCATGAATTTAGATGTTCACGTAATAGTAAATTAACCAAGATAAACACATATATAAATATGGAATCTCATACACAGTAAGACACTTATCTTTTAATTATCTAATTGATTGTAGGTGAAGGACATTTCTCCAGCCCATGTGCTCTGTCAAGCCATACCTTTCTTTGATAGGCCAACCCAATCTAGCGCTATCAATCAACAAGAAAAAACCTCTTTCCCACTACCTCTACTCAATTCAATATCTCATGTAACCCACTCGTGTGTAAATACCCTCCACATCTATGCCAATCTTCAATAATATTTCCCCACCAACTTATACAATGCTAAGAATTGGTCTCCTTCTCTAAGCTAAAACTCCCTCGAACATCCTCCAATTTCCTTCTACCACTCCAACATAGGTTGGATAGGAAGTACCTGAAATGGGACTCTATGGCACAAGCTATATGCCAGTTTTCTCTCACACACTAGTCTCATAGGGTCAATGTCATGTAAAGTTTAAATTCAACTATGGCAGCTATGGTCCTTTGTTACAAGTATCAATCCCCAATTGTAATTATTAGGTTTATTTTGCCAACATCCTTAAAAAATTACCATTTTTCAATGAAAGAAAACATTTTTGTTTGGTTGACCCAAACCATTGGATTTGTGGATGACCCATATTTGAGTTGTGAATGACAGTCTTTCTAGTGATCTCTATTATAAAAATATGTGGTAAAAAATTGCAATGGGTGTAACGTACCCAATCGAACCTTTCAACCATGGAGATCACAAGGTACTCAACTTATATATATTGGAATTCATCACTTATATCCAAATGCATTTTTCATCATTTTCATTATTAAGTTATAAAGGAAAATAAATTTATGTTCACCCATATTGACATATGCACACATTAACAATTTATAGGAAATTCAAGCAAATAATGCATGCATCAAATTCCATTTGATTCTGTGCATTTAGAAATTCACGTAATAGTAAATTAAACAATATAAACACATATATAACCATGGAATTTCATACACAATTATTCCGCTCTCTACTTTTTTCCTCTTGCATGCTTGTGAGAATTAGTTTCTAACTAGATCTACATCATGTGTTTATACATAGTACCAAATCTTCAATTTCTACATGGTATCAGAGCCTTCAGGTTTTCAAGCTCCAAAGAGCTAAGGAGCTATCAATACTCTACATCAAATCGCATCCAGCATCCTCTCCCTCTCTGAAGAAGAGCTTGAATTGAGCTTACAAGTATTCCTCCTAGTTTATATCTGTGTATGTTCAATATAGCATCTCCATGACTGCAACAAAAACTAAGCATGGATTCATCTTCATCAATTATCCCGACTCCCTTCAACTATCATGAATGGAAGGCTAAAATTGGAATTTCGTTGCGCAGTAAAGGACTATATAGAGTTTCTTTGGATTTAGAAAATGATCCCAATGCTATTGTTGAGAAAGCTAATTGGAATAATAGGTTGGATGAGGCCTATGGATTTCTTTGTCTCTCAATTTCTTCCGGTCTTCTTTTTTCATCTCGATGGTTTGACCACTACAAAAAAATTATGGTCCAAACTTGAGACTCTCTTTGCAGTACAAGATGAGATAAGAGTGCATCAATTGGAGAATGTGTTATTCTCATTCAGTCCAAGCAATTTCGAATCCATTGAATGGTTATTCAGTAAATTCAAGTCGCTTTTTATGTTTCTCAAACAATGTGAGACTGAGAAGAAGGAAGATGAATTGATCTTTCAATCCTTTCAAAATTGGGTGATGAATACTCAGTTTTTGTGTCAACGTTTCCTAATATTAGGCGCTTTATTTCAAATTGGAAAATGCCTTCTTTGACTACATTATTTGATTAAGTGGAAAAAGAGAAAGATAAATTGTTCCAGATGGGAGATATTAGAATCTCCAATCTATGATATCTCACCATGATTCGGGCTGGAAGATACTTTCTTGTACAAGCTTGTGTGTGTCATTTGATATACACTGAACAGATTTGAAACTATAGAGAACACATACTAAACATCATAGATGCTGTCATTTTCAAGTTTTATAGTACCTTTTCCTTTCAAAATGATTTGAGAATCATCTCCCATGCTGATGGGAATGTTATTGTCGAAGTCGAGGAATGAAAAGGATTCTTTGCTTCCCACCATATGGTTTGAAGCACCAGAGTCTATGACGAGAGCTCAAGGCTTCGAAACATTTTCCTTGAGGGCATGTCCTCTTTTGGGCTATATGTTCCGATCTTGACTTTATCTCTTCCTTGTACCTTCAGGAAGATTGATGTTATTCTTCTCAAGGAGAAGATTCATAGCATCAAGTTATTTCTTCTTGTAGGAGCATTTAGGGTGAAATCCCTTTCCGCAATAGAAACATTTGACCTTTATTTTCCCCTTCTTTTCCTTTGTGCTTGTTCTTTATTGAGCCTGAGGGCTCATCAAGATGCTGAGGTTTCTCCTCTAGCTTTGGAGCATCCAACTTAGTCTTTTGGTTATTTTGATTTCCCTTTACATTTGTAGCCTTGGGACCTCCAACAAACATATCTTGGTGCTTGGAAGATATGATGATCCCCATTTGGACAAGCTTTTCATGCTCGTTTATGAGAGACTAAATGAATGCATTGAGGGATGGAATTTTCCAATTTGGAATTGTGATATTCCTAGTATGGAATGTGGAAAAAAAGACTAAATAATCCATACCATGTTTTGAGAGGATGGCTAGGATGATTTGACCATCTTCCTTCTCAAATTTGCACTGCTTCAACTGAAGCACCAGGTGCTTGAACTTGGTGATGAAATAATTCATGGCTTCGAAGTTTCTTGGGTTTAGAGAAATCGACTCGTTCTCTAGCTGATAGAACCTCAAGACATCTTGCTTATCAAATAGAGTAGAAATTTGATCCCAAATCTCCTTAGGTCTCTTCAATCTAGTGACGTCGAAGAGAAAATCTCTAGATATTGAAAGGCACAAAAAACCATATGCTTCATCAAGCTTATTCCAGTATTTTTCTTTGTCGACAACATCATTAGGCTCTATTCATATGTCAATTGTGACTTTGTAGAGTCCTTTGGAGTGCAGTTGAATATCCATGCCCTCCTACAATTGGTAGTAATTGAAAGGAGTGAGTAGATTCACAAAAGAGGCCATGATGATCCTGTAGCAAATGAAGTGAAAAACACTGAAAAAAATGCAAAAACAAAAAAAAGGGCACAAGAAAGCTTGATAAACAATTCCTTTGCCTATGGATTATGTGGTAAATTTTCCGCTTCTAGTGCAGAGCTGAAATTTTTGAACTCTTTGCTCAAATTGCATCATAGATCCATCAAGAAATCTTGTTGGAGAAGAATAATCTTGTCCCCTGGTGGCTTTGATACCATATCAAAATTGAGTCACAATAATCTGTGGAAGAAGGAACAACTTACAGAAGATTCAAGGATCAATTACATAGAAAAATGACATGAAAGTGTTGTGATTGGAAGTTGCAACTATAAATTATCAATAATCAATCAAAAGTAGTGACACAATGTCATACACTTGCATGAACAGTAAGACAATTCGAATTCCAAGGATTCCTTTCGAATTGCACACATGAGAGTGGTTTAGCTATCAGTTGAGCACACTAAACACACCAGTTAACCACTAATCACAACAATAATCAGCTCTAACTGAATCAGAGGCAGTTATGACTGAGTATAACTAAATAGAACTCAATTGCATGTAAATCAGTGGGTGAGGGTGCATATTTGACTTCAGCTAGCTAAGATCAAGTGAACTGAACTGAAACGAGTCACCAGAAGTTGTTGGAGGTGTCTTAAATCACTCCAATTAACCAGCATATAAACAAAAATTGGAAAAATAATGATGGAGGTGAATTTACATTTGCATTTTAACTGAAAGTAGGTGGAATAACCATCAGTTAACTGATTTGGGGTTCGTAGGTCATGTAGATCAACCCATATTTGCTCCTTGATTGAAGGAGGATTATCAAGTTGATGATGTAGTCACATATTTAAGCAAATAACTTAGGATAAGTGGTAAAATATGAAAATTAGGCCAAATAAACATGTGTGTGTTAGATAATGGCTCCAACATGATTATGTATTGGAATATATCATGATAGATTAGGTACTAATTCTTTACATATATCATGTTTGTATATCTTATTTTTATGGAGGGAAATGTGTAGGTTCAAGTTTGATTGAAAGCACAACTGGGATCTACTTCAAACGTCCGGAAAAAGGTATGACCCCTTGGTTCCTTAGTGTTAGTTCTACTTATATGTTTAGCATGATTGGAAATGGGTTTATTTATGGTGTCATCCTTTCTTTTGTGGTTCACCCCAAATAGTATGATATCTTCTCCGCAACAAAATTGGTGACTCCACTTGGGAATTTCTTTTTTGGTGGTGTTGTGGGTGCATTGTTTTTCTTGTTTTGCTCTCTATTTCTCCATGGTAATGTGTCACATTTGGTAGTATGTTCATTCATTCATAGTAACCTAGAGTGGTTTTACCCCTGTCCTTCCTTTTACCACCTTATTCTATGTATACCAAGTTTAGAGAATATGCAGTTGCATATATACGTGAGAAATACTTATTGTAGTTGTGTGCATACGTTGTTGTTCTTTGAAAAGTCACGTACATCCTCCTTTTTGGTTGAGTTCTTGATGTGGGAATTTTTTTGGTGGGTTGTGAGTATGGTTGGGTCGTCCCGGGTACCAATATTGTATGTTGACTTCTCCCTTTGTGACTAGAAACCCCTTTTTTATTATTTTTCTTTCATTGAAATTTTTTCTTGTTGAGTTATCTCATTTTTTGTTTTTCCATTAGTGCGTTAGTATTTTAATCTCAGTGTCTTACTTGATTTGTGTTTTCTTCTTGATGTAGAGGCTAACAATTTTAATGAGTTTTATTGTGTTTTCATTCTTTGATATTGAAAATATGTGTAACGTCCCTCTCGCAAGAACCCTATAGATTCTAATGTTATTGTATTCATTTTCTAGTGAGGATCTCAAGGCAAAGGCCCCACCAGAAACGAGACCTGTATGTTTATTTATTGCCTAAGTAGTAAAGCTTAGGAGACTGATGGCCTTGGCACACCCTAATCGAAAGATAACTGAATCCACCAGGGGAAAACAAATATATATATATATATATATATATATATATATATATATATATATATATAGTAATATGTGTGGGACTAAAATGATGATGGTGGAAGAGATTCACCAAGGGAAAGGTAAAAATGTTTAGTTGAGCATCAACAATCGAGAAAATAGAAAAAACCCCCTCGACGACGTGAACTCCTAAATTATTGACCTATAATAATGTAAGTCATAGAGAGACTAGTTACTTCAGTTAGCAAAATAATGATCGTTATGATCCGTTTTGAGGGAAACATGATGTCCTACCTTACACTGGTCATGATATCAAATAATGAGCTACGAGTTGGAATGATAGAAATAACATACAAAGGATACATTAAGTCTTTTTATAAAGAAAGACATAAAGTATTAAGTCCTTTTATAAAAAGGAATACATCAAGTATTTTAAAGTCTAAGTATAGATTTATTCCTTCTAGTCATAAGGAAGATGGATGAAGTCCTTTTGATGTGAATTAATATACCTTAAAAACCGCAGTGATGGTTCAAATCTTCTTATAAAAAGAGAGCTATATTATGAAATGGAAATCATTCACGATTCACCTCAACCCTGCATATATTGAGGACCTAAAGGGATGGAAAAAGAAAAATTAACCTACCTTTGAATGGAGCAACTTTAATGTCTTCTCATTCGACCATGGAGTGGAGAACCTATCATATTCTCTTTTATTCCTTATTTGTTACCAGTCATTAGTCATATCATATAGACTCTAATGGATGGTGTATAGTCATATATGTATTATTTAGCCAATGAAACTCCGTGTAATAAAGGGAGAATTATAAAAGAAGAAGTCACTTTCTGGTATTAAATTTTGGATAGCATAGATTAAGGAAGCATTATTATTTTGGAAAAAGTCACAGAAGCATTTCAGTTTAGCTACCAGCATAGGTTATGGGGGACGTTAATCTTTGTTTTTCACAGCCACTAATTGCGGGGGCATTACAATTCAGGAGAAAGCACTGTTTTAGGAAGGTGTTAATTAGGTTTTGTTTTCAGAAGAATTTGGAAATAAAGGGGGGGGGGAACTTGGCATTCTTTGGGGGCATTACCTACCTTTCATAAAAGTTTTGGCAATTTTGTTTAAAGGGAGTTTTCTCTTGGGAAAGAGGAGCAGGTGAACATATTTCAAGGTGCAGGTCTGCGATCAAGTCATTGGACAAGTACTCCCATCCCAGGTTATATTATACTGATAAAAAAAAGGGTAAGCATGAATGTATTATCTTTGTTCTGTTTCATATCATTATTTATCCATCTGCGATTGTAGTTCTGAGCTTATTGCATTTTTAGGCATCAATGAGATATATAGGGTCCAATATGTGACCAGACTCATTGGAAGGGTCGAGCCAATCCTCATAACTCCACTTATGCACACAAATAGGGTGATACCTGCTTGCTTCATGCTGTATATCTACAATGTTCGTAGTGACAATCATACCTAGAATCTGGATCTACACCCTCCAAATTGCAATCTGGAGTTAGTGTGAATTTTTGAAGTGTTCCTCAACAATGTTGGCCATCTATTGGCCTGAATATTATACCCTAACCATGCCGATCTAGGCAGAGGTCTATCCATGGTCTTGATTTTTCGTACGACGCAGTTCTTTTGCTAAGGAACGCATGGATATGAAGCCAAGTTTCGCCCTTGGAATGCCACTACCATTTACTAGCATTGAATGTTACATCCTAGTAGCATTTGGTATAGGCCTAAAGGTATAGGATTTTGGTTTAATATGATCCATGTTTTAAACATCGAAACGTATGGGCGATCCAGAATGGTAACCTTGTTGAAATTTTTATAAATATAGAAGCACACATCCTGGGTTGATATAAAATCTCGATCGTAGTTCTTTGATAGAAAATACGTTATATCCTTTTTAAATCAATGATTACAACCTTCGTATTAGAGCACAAAATTTTGGAGATTCCGACAGCATCACGAGACCTAGAACGTGGTTGCTTATGACACAAAACCATGTTTTTTACTTTTGTAAAATGAATGATTACTTCCCAAGTTGGATATTGAAATCCATGGAAATCCAGACATGCCAATACGTCTTAGTTTCATACCGAAGGTAGGGACTAATTTTTTGACATGCGAGATCTAGATAGATCATGGCTGCACTTTGTTTTTACCTTAGGTAGCTGAAAATAATAACATGCTCCTTTTGTCATATTTTTTGTTCACTATGAATCCATTGGGACAGTCCCCCTTAAACTAACTGAGTTATGTTTTAAATCATGGATTTATTGAAGGCAAATTTCTAGCTTAACTAGAGCATCCTTGTATTTTAATTTATGCCAGGATAGGTGTTGTGTTTTGGAGAAATTTAAATGGTGTATCGGGATGATGTGTTGATAAGGATGAGGGTTTTCTTGGAGCAATTGGAGTATCTATGTGTGCCAACCTTTCTCGAATATTCGAGAAAGCCCCTTTTGTTTCCTTCCAGCATTGTTTTATTGAAGAACATATTTAAAACCATACCTATAGTCTCTATAAGAGAATTCGCAGCATGGTATGGGGTAGGTAAATTTATTTATATCTATGTATGTACATTGCATTTAGCTATTTCTATTCTTTATAGATATGCAGTTCAGTCTGAATCGTACCTGGTTGGTGATGGAAATATAGATATATTTCATGAATATAAAATAAGCAGTATCAATATGATTTAGTACATATTTGTTTAAATAATGAAATCATATTTATATTTGCATGGGAGTAAGGCTGGGTTAACAAACCTGGTGATAAACCAAGGTACCTTACTCTAGTAAGGGAATTTAGTGTTCTGGATTTAACCTACTAGATTTTCATGTATCGGTTTGATTTTTCATAGTCTGGAAAATACTCTCCACGGGAGAGTGTGTAAACTAAAAACAAGCTGAAAACAAAAGGGAATATGGCAACATTGAAGTTGTTGTTTGTAACTCTTTTAATAATTAAATGTTGCATGATGCAACCAATTTGGTGGACGTAGCCCCAAGTTTGGGGTGAACCACGTATATGGTGTCTTTTATTGGTGGCTCTGTTGTATTTGTACTTTATGATGTGCAATTTCGTTTAGTGATTGGTCTACTCACGTTTTTTTCCCTTTTGATACAATCTTATACACTGCAGTAATTGATGTTTTAAAAAGTACTAATGGGCTACGCATCTTGATCTATCATCATCAAGATTGTGGTGCAATTAATTACATAATGGATAGTGATATTTAAAATCCCCTTCTCATATTTCTGTTACAAATGATTTAACTACATGGGTTGAATATTCCATAGATGAAGGGAGTGTCTTGTCATAAACAAGTCGAAGGAATTCAGATTTTTCTCTTAGTGATATAGGGGGAATGTTACATGGATGGAAATGGCTGACCTTATAGATTTATGTTATTTTTATTGATTTGTGTCAAATGGAAATTTTGGGTCAATTAATAAGTATCCCTCTATAACAAGGAAAAGATGGTTACATAGAACTCAAATGCATCATGTGTATGGATTTTAGAGTTATGTTATTATTGGCATTCACATTACAAATAAAGCTACGTCCCATTATAGTCAGAAGGTAAACATTCCATTGGAAGGATTTAGACTTATGGTGAGAACAAAATATATGAAATATTTTTACTTTGGATTATGCTTGCATATAAATATATGTGTCGTAAAAAATTGAAATATTACAGAGTTATCTTTATAGTTAGAATGAACTCGAGTGGAATGTTTAAAGAAAAAAAAAATCATAGCAGTAGCATGAGGATGTACCAAAGACATGTAAGTAGTTTCAGTTGATTTCAATTTTGCTAACTTGGGGACGTTACATTATAGTATCAGAGCGAGAGTTGAAACGCTCGGGCCTATTGGGCTCAAAATGCTTCCGCATGCTTTGTTTAACTAATGATTGAGTTTTTCTCTGTGATATAGAAAATCAACAAGTTTGCATTGTTCAAAGAAATCCAGGTACCTTAAGTTGTACCCAATACAAATGTTTATTGAACTTGTAGTTGTGTAGGAGAAGGAGGAACCTCTTCTGAGATCACAAAAGATGGTCATTGTTTTTCCACTTCTGTGTTAAGTCGACGATGTAAGTACACAGGTAGCTGGTCCTTTCCTTGATTTTCTTTCAAAAGAATTATACGATTGTTTTGTCTTTATTTTAAACTTCACAATTAAGTTTTTGGTAAGATATAGGATTCCTCTTAGACAGACTCTTGGTGGGTGAAAGTACCTTCTACCATAATAATAATGTGGGAGTTAAATTATTGTAATGACGTGATGTATAATTCTTAGAGTTCCATGTGGATTGTGATAGGTTACATTGTAACAATCAATAATTACTGTTGTCAAAGTTAGCATTAAAGAGTTACCTAATTACCTACAGACCTAAAGAGTCACATCCTCTACTTTTGTAATTATTCCACAATCCTAATATTCTAGTTAAAATAATTTGATGAACAACCAAAATGTAAGTATCATGGATTGTGCTTCTGACATGAACATTGGTTACTTGATATATTGATTGTAACATTTGGGTGGATTGATGACAACCTTGCCTCACGTCTGAAAACTAGGCTTGTCTTACCATGAAAATCTTGTTCCCTATGTAATCTCTTTAGACATTAATACTATTGAAGAATCATTGTCATCGAGTATATGAATCTGGAAAGTAAATGTCGTCAGTCCTCCGACAACTTTTCACTTAACATTGAGTTCATTGTCCTTGGAAATTTGAATGGATAACAATGACAACAAACATTGATTATGTTGGGTTTCTCACATTGACCCTTGCTAGTTGAATATTTAAATTAAAAATGATATAAATTCAGATCAGATTATTGATGAGCTTCCTCTTGACACTTATTTTAATGCTTAAGGAAGGTTTGACACATTACTTGACCTGGTAGAAAAATGAAGGGTTGAAGGTTGGTAATGATTTTTTTTTGGTTAAGTCCATTAATAAAAGTAATGAAGTTTTGTATTTCAAACCTATTACTTGATCACTAAAGTAACATATATATATAAACACAAGTTAAACACCATCTCCTTATATTCATGATAATGCTGGATTGATAGATTGACGAATTGTTTCTTGATATTAATGAATGATGTGTACATACCTGAAAGTCTTGTATAGCCACAAAATACCAGCTTCATACTTGTTAAGTAAATAGAAGCATGCTCCTATTGGTGAAATGTTCTAGAAATGGTTCCTTGTGCTTGGGTTAGAGTTTTGAACTATCTTATGCTTTAAATTAGCTCATGAATGGTATTTTCATTTTGGCTAGCCTAATAGAATAATTGTCGGAATGAATACTTACTAATATCTTATGTCTATTGGCAGAGTCTCGTAAGAACCCTAGAGTCGATTCTAGTGCTAGTGTTGGTAGTCTTATGAATTGAATCCATGGAGAATTTCATAACATTGTTGTCACTTGGTTTGTACTAAGATTGACATTTTTAAGAGCTTATGTGGGTCTCATCATCTAAGGTTATTGAAAGTAAGTGAATTCGATGAAGGCTGTATAATTTTATATGCTAACCTGGTAGGATGTGACTCGAACACTATCAGTCGGAATTGACTATTAGGAAAAAAAATGATTACTACCACAGATAATGAGGTTAAGTATGGGTGTTGTTTTCACATAATATAATTGACGAATATTGAGTTTTACAACCAATGACTAACTATGGGTGATGTTCACATACTAGCCTTGTAGGATTCACCGATATTATGACAATTGCTACAATCGACATACATTATGGTATATAAATATGCCTACGTATGTAAGTTGCGCTCAGAAAAGGGTAAGGAGTAATTTTCTATATGATTTACAAGGTTACATAACTCGTGAATAGAAATCAAATCAGTGCAAATTAGGAAACTTTGATAATTGATATTTGGGGTTATCCACAATATGATAAATTGAGACCTATAGAGTGCTTGCAGGCATGGGAAATTATGGCCATGAAAAAGGGATAAAGCTTCAGGACTGTAATGAGTTAAGAAAATATGAGAGATATCTCATGTGCATAGATTTTTCACCACGAGGGAGTGGTGGTGGAGGTAGTGGTTGAAAGCTACCTTGTTTTCCCTGGGCCAGCAAGGGACCACTATGCATTCGAGGGACGCCTATATGTAAGAAATTTTGGTTAAGACTCGTTCCACACATATTAGAGGACTATCACATGAGTGGGGGACTCTGTGAAGAGAATAACCTCTAGGCGCTATGGGGGTGTGCGAGAACAGAGGTGCCTCAGCTTGGTGAAGCACCCTCAAGAGCACAAAAATGAGATACACCTTAGGAAGGGTGTCGTCCTTGAGTTGGGTGGCTTGAATTGGTACTTAAAGTACTATTAGCACTTGGAGTGTTGGGATGGAGGAAATCCAGAGAAAATATTAGTGGTGAAGCACCCTAAATGGCATAAGAAGGAGATATGCCTTAGTAAGGGTATCGTCCTTGTGTTGGGTGGCTTGAATTGGTACTTGGAGTACTGTTAGCACTTGGTGTGCTGGGATGGAGGACATCCAAAGAAAAGAACAATGCTGGAAAAGGTATGTGCATTACAAGTAAACTTGTACCTATGAGGTAATATGCTCATTTATTGACAAATAGAGCTAACAGGTATATTGGAACCACAGTGGATAATTAAAATTGTATAATTGGATTTCTACATTGTCTCAATGTCGATGCTAGTAATCATGTAGTATTGATGTACCAATTGCATTATCAAAATGATTGAGTATTATGGCACCAATGAACACTAGAAAATTGCATATGGTTACAATGCAAAAGAATCTATGGCTGATGTTTAAGTTGAATTATAAATTTTGTACGTGATGTACTGAAGAAAGATTGTGATAGACCCAAACATGTTGCAGGGAAACTACAGGTTTTGGACAATAGCAACTAGAGAAGGTACGAAAAGATCATAAATGAATCAGGATGAAGAGGACGAGGAGGAGAAAAGATGACAAAATGGAAGGAGGAAATTGTTTGAAAATAGGAACACCGAGGACAGTGTTATTTTTAAGGGGGAGAGGATGTTACGTCCCTCTCGCAAGAACCCTATAGATTCTAATGTTATTGTATTCGTCTTCTGGTGAGGAGCTCAAGGAAAAGGCCCCACCAGAAACGAGACCTGTATGTTTATTTATTGCCTAAGCAGTAAAGCTTAAGAGACTGATGGCCTCGACACACCCTAATCGAAAGATAACTAAATCCACTGGGGGAAAACAAATATCTATATCTATATCTATATCTATATATATATGGGTAAAAGTATGGTAATGTGTCTCACTTTGCGGCAAGAAAATTTGTTCTATTTTTATAAATTTATTTAAAGTATTTATTATAATAATTAAAAAATGTGCTTTAAAAAAGTTTCAAAAAATAATTTTAACAATCACTTATATATTATTTCCATAATCATATGAAAAAATATTGACTTTGATGTCTTAAAATGATACTTTTTGGGGTCACGCTTTTACATACTAAAAAAACTTCTTATTCATATTGATAACTTAATAATAATTAAAATATATCATAAAATTAAATTAAAAAATGTGTACAACAATCTTAAAAGTGTCGATAAAAAACTTGTTCAAAAAATTTGGAATTAAAAAAGTAAATGAAGATAGATATGGGGGGTCGTGGTTTTGTGAGTACTTATAAGATGCTTGAAATAATAGTAAATGACCTTTAAAGAAACTGAAATAAATAAGATAAAAATAATTTTTTTAATTTAAAAAAAATACCATATAATAGCTCATTCATAATGAAAACTTTTGTTTCATTACATTATTATCTCATTCTTGATGGATTTGTATATTTCTAAACAAATACTTTTAGTTCATAAAGTTCATCACTGCAAAAGGGGAAAAAGTGAGACACATTACCATGCTTTTACCCATATAGTAATATGTGTGGGACTAAAATGATGATGGTGGAGGAGATTCACCAAGGGAAAGGTAAAAACGTTTAGTCGAGCCTCAACAATCGAGAAAATAACAACAACCCCGTCGACGACCTGAACTCCTAAATTATCGACCTATAATAACGTAAGTCATAGAGAGACTAGTTACTTCAGTTAACAAAATAATGATCGTTATGATCCGTTTCGAGGGAAACATCATGTCCTACCTTACACTGGTCATGCCATCAAATAATGAGCTACGAGTTGGAATGATAGAAATAACATACAAAGGATACATTAAGTCTTTTTATAAAGAAAGACATAAAGTATTAAGTCCTTTTATAAAAAGGAATACATAAAGTGTTTTAAAGTCTAAGGATAGATTTATTCCTTCTAGTCATAAGGAAGATGGATGAAGTCCTGTTGATGTGAATTAATATACCTTATGGTCTGTAGTGATGGGTCAAATATTCTTATAAAAAGAGAGCTATATTATAAAATGGAAATCATTCACGATTCACCTCAAACTTAAATATATTGAGGAGCTAAAGGGATGGAAAAAGAAAAATTAACCTACCTTTGAATGGAGCAACTTTAATGTCTTCTCGTTCGACCATGGAGTGGAGAACCTATCATATTCTCTTTTATTCCCTATTGATTACCACTCATTAGTGGTATCATATAGACTCTAATGGATGGTGATGGTATCATATATATATATATAAATATATATATATATATATGTTCCATCTTAGTAGGATGTCTATGATCGAAATAACTATCACCGACCACGCATAGCTATATAGGTCGCTACGAGACACGACATGTGTATTGGAGGAAGTAATACATATATTACTTTTAAACTATATTATAAAAGGAGAATTATAGTCATATATGTATTACTTAGCCAATGAAACTCCGTGTAATAAAGGGAGAATTACAAAAGAAGGAGTCACTTTCTGGTATTAAATTTTCGACAGCATAGATTGAGGAAGCATTATTATTTTGGCAAAAGTCACTGAAGCGTTTCAGTCTAGCTGCCAGTGTAGGTTATGGGGGACATTAATCCATGTTTTTCACAGCCACTAATTCAGGGGGCATTACAGGTCAGGAGAAAGAACTATTTTAGGAAGGTGTTAATTAGGTTTTTTTTTACAAGAATTTGAAAATAAAGGGGGGGGGCGCCTGGGGGGGGACTTGGCATTCTTTGGGGGCATTACCTACCTTTCATAAAAGTCTTGAAAATTTTGTTTAAAGGGAGTTTTCGCTTGGGAAAGAGGAGAAAGTGAACAGATTTCAAGGTGCAGGTCTGCAATCAAGTCATTGGACAAGTACTCCCATCCCAGGTTATATTATATTGATAAAAAAAAAGGTAAGAATGAATGTATTATCTCTGTTCTGTTTCATATCATTATTTATCCATCTGCGATTGTAGTTCTGAGCTTATTGCATTTTTAGGGATCAATGAGATTTATAGGGTCCAATACGTGACCAGACTCATTGGAAGGGTCGAGGCGATCCTCATAAATCCAATTATGCACACAAATAGGGTGATACCTGCTTGCTTCATGATGTAGATCTACAATGTTCGTAGTGACAACCGTACCTAGAATCTAGATCCGCAGCCTCCAAATCGCAGTCTGCAGTTAGTGTGAATTTTTGAAGTGTTCCTCAATAGCATTGGCCATCTATTGGCCTGAAGATTATACCCTAACCATGCCGATCTAGGCAGAGGTCTATCCATGGTATTGATTTTTCGTACGGCACAGTTATTTTGCTAAGGAACGCATGGATCTGAAGCCAGGTTTCACCCTTGGAACACCACTTCCATTTACTAGCGTTGAATGTTACAGCCTAGTAGCGTTTGGTCTAGGCTTAAAGGTATAGGATTTTGTTTTAATATGATCCGTGTTTTAAACATCAGAATGTATGGGCGATCCAGAATGGTAACCCTATTTAAATTTTTATAAATCTAGAAGCACGCATCCTAGGTTGATATAAAATATCGATCGTAGTTCTTTGATAGAAAATAAGTTATATCCTTTTTAAATCAATGATTACAGCCTTTGTATTATAGCTCAGAATTTTGGAGAGTCCAACAGCATCACGCGACCTAGAACGTGGCTGCTTATGACACAAAACCATGTTGGTTACTTTTGTAAAATGAATGATTACTGCCCAAGTTGGATATTGGAATCCATGGAAATCCAGACATGCCAATACGTCTTAGTTGCATACCAAAGGTAGGGACTAAGTTTTTTACATGCCAGATCTAGATAGATCATGGCTGTAGTTTGTTTTTACCTCAGGTAGCTGGAAATAATAACATGCTCCTTTTGTCATATTTTTTGTTCACTACAAACCCATTGGGACAGTCCCCCTTAAACTAACTGAGTTATGTTTTAAATCATGGATTTATTGAAGGCATATTTCTAGCTTGACTAGACCATCCTTCTATTTTAATTTATGCTGTGATAGCTGTTGTGTTTTGAAGAAATCTAAATGGTGTATCGGGCTGATGTGTTGATAAGGACAAGGGTTTTCTTGGAGGAATTGGAGTATATGTGTGTGCCAACCTTTCTCAAATATTTGAGAAAGCCCCTTTTGTTTCCTTCCAGCATTGTTTTATTGAAGAACAGATTTAAAACCATACCTATAGTTTCGATAAGAGAATTCGCAGCATGGTATGGGGTAGGTAAATTTATTTATATATATATATATATGTACATTACATATAGCTATCTCAATTATTTATAGATATCCAGTTCAGTCTGAATCGTAGCTGGCAGTTGATGGAAATATAGATATATTTCATGAATATAAAATAAGCAGTATCAATATGGTTTAGCACATATTTGTTTAAGTAATGAAATCATATTTATGTCTGCATGGGAGTGAGGCCGGGTTAACAAACCTAGTGATAAACCAAGGTACCGTACTCTAGTAAGGGAATCTAGTGTTCTGGATTGAACCTACTAGATTTTCATGTATCAGTTTGATTTTTGATAGTCTGGAGAATACTCTTAGTGGGAGAGTGTGTAAGCTGAAAACAAGCTGAAAACAAAAGGAAATATGGCAAAATTGAAGTTGTTGTTTGTAACTCTTTTAATAATTAAATGTTGCATGATGCAACTGATTTGGTGGACGTAGCCCCGATTTTGGGGTGAACCACGTATATGGTGTCTTTTATTGGTAGCTCTGTTGTTTTTGTACTTTATGCTGTGCAATTTCGTTTAATGATTGGTCTACTGAAGTTTTTTTCCCATTTTCATAGCATCTTATACACTGCAGTAATTGATGTTTTAAAAAGTACTAATAGGTTACGCATCTTGTGACGTCCCTCTATTACATCAATGTAAATTGTGAAAAAAAAATCGAGCTTTTTAATTACCTTTGTTTACATGTCATGCTAAGTTGTAACTTAAAATTTAGAAGGTTATCCTTAATAAAGATCAACACATAATAGTTTAGGAAGGAACCTTAAGGATAAATAATACCTTTACTCAACTTAAAAAAACAAGTTGTTTCATACTCATCAAGATATCAATCTTCATTTTGTCACGCTAGCTGCAAATTACGTACATCAATTTTTATTACCAATCTACTTAGGTACTACTAAATTTTTCATGGAAAAACAATACATACCTTCTTTACAAGTATTCATCTATATTCTACTATCCAAACGTTCCCCTTCAGTAATCAGTCTTGCTATTCATTTGCAGTGTTTATTGATTACTTATGAAAATATATATATACACCTAAAATTGTAGATCAATTCGATTATATAGCCTTACAACTTAATGGACAGTCCAATTTTCTTTAGATAGAACCTGAGGGGTGTGCCTTCATGTGTTCTAAAGTCATACAATTACCATTACAAATCTAACAACACACCATTCATAAGGATGCAATGTCAAAACATACTATTGTTTAGCATTAATTTTTATGTTACTTTAAACAACTTAGTGTGCATAATATGATTACTTGACTTGATCATTCTCCGTGCAACATCAATTCAAACAATAACAGCACATAACATGATACAAGAAAATGGACACATTGAACACAAACCAAGAAGGACAATAATGTACATGGTTCGCCCACGTCCCTGGGCTACGTCCACCAAACTGTCACATCTTGTGACATTATTTTATTAAATGATTACAACTGCAACAACTAGATTGTTGTCATACATTTTGTTACATCACTCTTCAGAGAGTGATTTATATGATGTTGGAATGTCATCCCATCATTCTACTCTCATGAATATCCTCCTATTTATAAGTGTATGAGTGGTTTTAACATATAGTTATTAAATAATTAGAATATTACCTCATTTCAAATGATATCAAATAAAACGCCATCATACAAAAATTATTTATTCAGCTGACCAATTTGTATTCCTGAAACCACAACTTGTATACCCAGAACCACCCTCTTAACCACCCTCTTAACCAGACACGGTGGTAAAATCAATTATAGGGTTTGGTTTCTCATGACTGAAATGTCATTCTTTTGCTCAAAAGTCATGCTTTATAAATACATATGTATAGTTTATTTAGAAGTATAAACTCTTACATTAATAGATATTGTGGTATATTGGATTGACCTTGCAAGTCAACTCTCGTTATTCTCTGAGATATTTTATTAGCATAAAATGAATATAAATCCAAATAGAAAGCAAAAAGAGGTTGACAATATGTTACCAGTTTGAATGAAAAAGGAAACAAGTATGCCATTATTAGGATCTCTAGAAGCTACGATATATATATATATATATATATATATATATATATATAGAATAAAACCCAACTGTTCTCATTGAATTGTGGACAAGGAAATACCCAGTGATTTTCAACAATTCGTGGGTCTATTTTCTCACTCCAATTTCATAGTGAATTCCAATCAAAAGAGGGTAATGAAATACCCAGCGAATACAAGGAAAGGTGGATCTGTTCCTTTCACAAAACACAGAGTGATATACAGGTTAATGCAATATGCAATGATATGCCTAACTAGTGGATTCAGTTTTCTCTTTTAATGGTTACAGTGTAAAATACCTCATATACCTCAATGCTGAATGTGTGAAAAGGGGGTAAATATTTTGTTTATCGCTGTTACCACAAGTGAGTCAAACATGTTAGCGGAAGAATTTTCTTTCATCAAATGGCATTTTAATGAAGTATGTTAAATTAAATTTGAAATATGTCAAAATTGCACGTATTGTAACACAATCATGTGATAATTTACAACCATTTTGCAGAAAACAAACATGCCATTGAATACTGTAACATCCCCTAAAATTAGTAAACAATACAAGACAGTTAAAACCTTCCTTGTAAGTACACCAACTAATGCTACTTCCAAAAGACTCTAGAGTTCAATCTAACTCTCACGAGGAACTTGTAACATTGCATTCAATCATGCCACCTCCATTCATATAAATGCCTAATCTTTGACACAATCATTTATTTCATTTCTCTGACCATTCTTTAGGAATTAGCTTGGCCATGAAGGGATTATTTTGGTAATTCATAACACAATACACGTGCGCTTGCTCTAAAATTCAGATAAATACTAACGTAAAGTTTGGTGACCCAAAATATCATTCATATGACTTATTCTAAATTTTACATAGGTAAGTTTTCCTCCCAATGGGGAATACTTACGTGTGGCTTGAGTTTCACCTTGTAACGTACCCATATTCTTTAGCCATGCTTCTCTCGGTGCTTAGATTTACTATTTTAATCATACATTTTTAATCATAAAGTACCTATCATCAAAGGTGCTGAGTCAGGGTGTTATTCATTTCGACTAATGAAAACATCAAAGGAATATTCATAGCATAAGTCTTTTACAGTCTTCCAACACTCATTTATTAATTTGATTCTGAAAAAAATTCTTATCCATGACCTGCAATCAATTCCTTATCATAGTATAACACTTTTTACCTTCAGAAATTGCAAGAGTTTTCATCATCTAATGCATTTAACACAACACTATATGTGGAACAAAACTGATTAGAATAGTTTATTGATTCTATGGTAGCAAAATCCATTACAAGGTGGCAGAACAGCATCACACGTACCCAAACAAAATGAGGAAAGGAAAACATTCAAGCACATGAAAATGAGACAACACAAATGTACGTGGTTCGCTCAATCTTTGGGTTACGTCCACCAAAAGGGTCACTTCCTATGACCTTTTCATTAAAAGGGGGTTACATCCTGCAACATCATTGTTGCCACAATATACCTTGTTTACCTCAATAGATTCTCTCACATATTTTTTCTAACTATTCAAAGCTACCATCGAATAAGAGAATACAAGGTTACCCTCCACGATTTTAGAGTTACTTGGTTGGTCATTCTTACAATTACACAATTCCTTCCCTCCTGGTTATAGGAAGGGGTCCCCTGTACAAACAAACCACTCTATCCAAAGCATGGACATGTACTGGATTCTTTAGAAAAGAATTCATTATTTCCAATTGTATTAATAATCCAAAATTTTTTTGTTAAAAGATCTTGTCCGTAGCCATCTTTTAATAAGCTCTTAAATAGGAACTAGTTCTTTCACAAAAAGGAGTTCGTACTCATTCGTATCCTACTCGTAAACAAAGGCAAATAATCAATCGATTTACCAATGTAAACAAAGGTAGTTACTCATTCAATTCGCAATGTAAGAATACATAATTCCAGGTCAAAAGAAGACATGAACAAAGTTATAAGAAACAAGTAAACCGAATAAAAATCCGAAGGAAAAACCCTGATCAATTTCAGATACGGACCCACAAGAAACAAGTACAAGCTTAGGGTTTATCAAATCGAAATAAAACTAAAACATGCTCCCATCTAATCAACATGGGCAAGAGTACATACTTAGATCCATCAAATCGCTAGAAACCAATACATGCTAATAGTTTTTTTTTCCTAAATCCCCAAAGACAATGCAATGTTCCAAATATTTATCATACGAAGGCTACCACTACCAGTTTCCAATCTTAATGCAGGAACCAAATAATTCATGAACTCTTTTGATGAAGTCATGAAAATGCAGGCAACAAATGCAAAGATCACTCCCCGGATTTCCCAAAATCCAGACAAATAAATAAAACATGCGCCATGCCCGGGTCGTCCTTCCAGTGTACCCCGGTCACTCCTAAAATAACCCTTGAGAAGATCGCAGACCGATCTTGGAGTTGGAACTTAATCAAAAGATCGCAGGTAGTCATAGAGTATAACCCAGGATTCCCTAGCAGATCGAGATAGTAAAAAAAACAAAACTGAACATAAAGTAGTCGGTTTTCTTTTCCTTCATTGTGTAGATGACGCCATCAAATTATTATGTGAACTACCCACCAAACACAGATAAATATGGAAGTAAAAGGGTGTTTTGGACCAAGGCACCGAAAGAGTTCAAACGCAGCAATTTATCGATGTTAGGTCTAAACATTGGCTTAATCATAGCAATCATGGATATCATTATATAGGGTCAAAACACATTCAGATCTAGATAACATAAATCCATGGAAATAACCTGACTCTCAGACAGATTACGACCCATACTCTGATCCTATCCTCAGAGAGATCTCGATCAGTTGGGGCAAGTTTACCAGGCATTAAAAGGTAAAATGACACATATATAAAACAATATAATGTGCAGCTCAACCATGAGTATTTTGAAAGAAAGGGCTCACAGGTTCCCGCTGCAAACCCAAGGCACAACCATGCAGAAACGAAACATACCTCGACCTCTTCCCCACGCTTTGGATTCCAGTGATCATCCAAAAGGCCCATACGATTACCATCGGGTGAGGAGGCAGCTGGTTCTTCCCCATAGAGGTAGCAGGTACGCACAAAACTCCTTTTTTCTACTGTTCTCCTCTCAAACGTAGACAGGGTACCCTCTAAAGCATAGCTCCCTACTACTTATAGTAGAGCTGCATTTTCTCCCCTTCCCAAATTGGTTTTTAACAGTAAAAAATAAATCTTGTAAAACCATAATGTCTCCATAATTAATGGTCAGGAATTTCTAGTAATGCTTCCACCGTCGGCAACTAAAAATCAGGGTAAAATTTAAAACTCCCCCTCCATAATCAACATCTCTCTCCAAGTCAAAGTCAATCGTGGAAGGTAATCAATAACTCCTTAGTTATTGGTCGTAATTCAAGAAACTACATCCACCTTCCTCGCCTGTTTTCCATAATGGAAGGAAATTTAATAATAACTATATGATATGTCAATTGGTAATGATCTTCGTACATATCCATATATGTAATTGTATTTTTACCTAAACTTGAATTGCAAGTTTAAGCCATTGCTTTTATGTAATGTCCTTTATATAAATTATACAAGGGGATCCTTCTTTTAGTATATATATAATACTCTCATATATATATAATATAATGCTCCACCCCCATCCATATATATACTTTTACCTGAAGTTATTTTAGATTAAGTCCCTTGGGGTATTTTCTTTGTTCTTTCCATTTTATAATTAACCGACCATTTTGTTTCAAAGTCAATAAGATGGTAATTCTCCTATGTCATAGGTTAATTATACTTATAGCCAATGGCAAGGCTATGGTAGTTATTTTGGGCTAATTCTGGAAGTAAATTAGGAATGCCTAACCATACTCTTTTTCTCTTATATGTTCAATTTTTTCGTCATTAAGATGTGTTTAAACCTCTGACTTGGAACTTAGGCTGTATTAATTTCAAGGTCTTACTGGTGGGGCCTTGGCCTTGGGCTCCTCACCAGAAGATGAATACAGCTTGAGTGGGCCTAATGGTTAAGAGCATGTGTTTCCTCCTAGGAGGTCACAGGTTCAAATCCAAAGGGGGTAGGGTATCTACACCTCTATAGACTTTAGCCATTAAATCATTGCGTAGAGGTGGGTCCCTTGTCCCACAAACAAGGGGGTCTCATACACCAATTGGTGTCTCGCTTAGCGGTGACCTTAAAAATATATTATTATTATTATTATTATTATTACAATAATATTCAAAAGTTTATAGAGCATTTAGGGGTTTACAAGAGGGACATTACATACGGTCTCACTGAAACCGAATTCACCTGTTTCCAAGAAAACGTGGATTGGTTCTATACATCTAAAATACCACGCAACTTCAAACAACGCTGATCCAAAACTTAATTTACAATCCGAGCGACTAGCACCAAAAGGAGTGTTTTCATGAATACATGGATTTGGTTCTTATAAGTGTAAAGCCTATCGAACTCAAGTAAGAATAATGGTAATAACTATTGCAGTCAAATGATCAATATCCCAACACGCATATCCTAAGTAAGGACTCTCATCTACAAGTATTTAAATATACTCTCAGGCCACTGGCGAAACACCTAAAAACTAACTAGCTCTTCATGAAACTCACAGCATATAAAGGATATAATTTTCCAGATGACAAGTAAAGGAGCATGCAACCTAGTTGAAAACCATGATCTGCTTAAATCGGATCCCCAACAAAGGATTTGCGATCTAAGTCTTATAGAAGTTTTGGTACCGTCTTGAATCAGATCTTAGGGTGAGGCAGATGATATTCTTTTCCAAGAAAAATTCAAAACTATAGAGAATCCCATAGAGGGAAGATCCAAAGCATAAGAAGATCGCTACATACCTAGTTTAGTCTTTATGATATCGAGGTCTGCATTTTGAAAAGAGATCCACGCATAAGGTGGAAACGCTTACCAGGTCCATTTGTACAGGGGTCGAGATCTGCTTTACTCGAATAAGAGCAGAGGCAACTTAATCATTTTTCCAAATCCAGCTGATAGAGTCCCACACTCTTAGAGCCCTACCCTCACACCTCTTTCCCCTGGGTGCATACATTGTCTTTCATAAAAGAAAATGACCCAGAGCCCACTCCTCTCCAAAATGGGGAGATTTCTCCCTCAAAGCACTCAGTTTTTCCTCCTTTCCCTCAATAATGGAAGAGATCATATCAGAAATTTCAGAAATTGATGCCAATAAAGGGCGTAGAGTTCAAACTTCTTCCCCCTGTCACAAAGATTGACTCCCCATAGAAATGCCCGTTCCCTCCCCTTATCATATCTAGGGTTTTTAAAATGGGAAAAGACATGGCCGGGAATGCTATTATGACAATATTGACAATATTCTCATTCTGAATATTCCCCCCCTATTGGTGCACATTCCTCTCCTTAAACAAAGGTATTAGCTAAACAAACTCCCTCGATAGGTAGGATTTTTCTCCTCGTTGGAGGAATATCTTTTTGGTTTTTCTTTAAAGACCACTACTAAAAATCATAGTTCCTATTATGATGCTGGCTCCACTTAAATGTTTCCCTTTTTATTAAAAGAAAGTTGGGGGTAACTGCCCTATCGCTCATTAGAAAAAGGCAGACCCTCCCCAACTTGCCCTCTTATTATTGTATGACTAATATTCATCATGCGAGGAACACCTAAAAGGTAGCATCGATTTATATCAGGGTTTGCTTGTTTGTATAGGTATATAGAGTATATATGTACCTATACTTACTAAATCGCCATCAATGCCTTTCTTATTAATTATGGAGTTTCACCTTTTGGAAAGGCTTCATCTCTAGTTATCTTTAAGATGATTAGAATGTCACATATATATATATATATATATATATATATATATATCTTATTTGAGATGAAGCTTAATCTACTTAGTATGAGTTGAAGGAGGAACCCCTCAACATATGGTGCCCTTTAGGCGAAATAGGTCGAACTATCCTTAAGGACCAAAAGGTAAGTTAATCTACTCATGCTTACTTCGACCTAGATTGTCACTTAAGACCTTATGCCGATTAAGGAAGATGCCTTTTTTTCCTTCCAATTCTCGACATCATTTAACTTTCCCTAGTGGATTTAGCTGCTTGTTGCTTAAGTTATGTCCAGGTCTCAAGTCTCCCAGTTTTATAACCTAGGAAAGTCACATCACCTAAAATACATGGTTCTGCTGGTGGGGCCTTGGCCTTGAGCTCCTCACCAGAGAACAAATACATTTAGTAATTACAAAATATTTAGAGGCATAAAAAGAGGGATGTTACATTCTCCCCCCCTTAAGATAACACCGTCCTCGGTGTTCCAGCATTTTCTTTGACCATCTTTCCTTCTTCTATTTTGTCCTCTTTTCTTCTTTTCTTCTCTTTGTTATTAATCCCTGGAGATCTTTCGATGCTCTCAAGACCCTATCATTGAAGACCTACAATTCCCTGCAACCAGTTCGGGTCTAGCCCCAAATTTTTTTTTTCAGTGCATCGTGTCCAAAATTAATTATTTGACTAAAACATAAACCATAGATCATTTTAAAATGTGACCTAAATATTCATGTCTGCTAATATCAACATTGATAACAATGTCTAACTCAGAAATTCAACACTATACCATTTCCATAATCCATAGTGGTTCCAATATTCATGTCGGTTCTATTTGCCAATAAATAGACATATAACCTCATAGGTACCAGTTTACCTATAATGCACATACTTGTTCCTGGCATTATTCTTTTCTTTGTATGTCCTCCATCCTAGCACACCAAGTGCTAAGAGTACTCCAAGTACTGATTCAAGCCACCCAACACAAGGACGATACCCTTCCTTAGGCATATCTCATTTTTGTGTTCTTCAGGGTGCTTCACCAAGCTGAGGCACCTTTGTTCTCACACACCCCCACAGTGCCTAGAGGTTATTCTCTTCACAGAGTCCCCCACTCATGTGACAGTCCTCTCAATGTGTGCGGAACAAGTCTTAACCAAAATGTCTTACATCTAGACATCCCCATAATGCATGGTGATCCTTCGCTGGCATGGGGAAAAAACAAGGTAGATTTCAACCACTACCTCCATCACCACTTCCTCATGGTGACAAATTTATGCTCATGATATTTTTCTCATATCGTCTTAACTCTTTATAGTCCTAGAGCTTTAGCACTCCTCAGGGCCACAACTTCCCATGCCTACAATCAATCCATAGGTGGTCAGTTTATCAAAAGAACATCAAATTTTTAGCATAAGTCATGTCTTACTTCATTTCTTATTCATCAGATAAGAGCCTTTTCAATTTCTTTTAACACCAGAATTAACAAGAAGGCATTCACAAGAAGCCACAAAAACCTTTTCAAATTCCTACAACAACACAATTCGCAAGAAACCACATAAAACATTCAACCACTCACAGTAGCCCACTAGGTTGTCTTCAATGGTAAATATATCCAACTATCCCTAACAATGTGTGCCATTCCAAAAGAAAAAAATGAAAATATGCTTCTTATAGCAATGAATCTATACTGTAACTATATACCAATTAGCAAGTGCCATAATACAACTATATTATCTAGCAATTGCCTACATGGTTATGATGCACATGTTTAAAACTGTAATTTATTTAGCATATACAATTCCTGTTGTCACTCGTCATGGGTGATTGACCCTCATTGACCAAAAGAAAAGGATGCCTTTCACCATTGTCGAGTTACACAAGCAACATGAGGCTGTAAATGTTCTTCACCCTTAAGTGTCGAATGTATAACCAAGTATATAAGAGTCTACGTGGAATGATCAAACATCCACGAAACTGAGACTTACCCATCATGCATCTTGCACCATAAACAATTAGAAAGTTAAAAGTGGGGCCATCCGAAACTAAATGTGACTAAAAATATAGAAAAACATATATCCAAGAGTAGGGAGACATGTCTACAGTAGTACTTATTCCAAAACAAATGCACCTCGCTAACATCACTGGCTCCCATGGAAGCAAAAGAGGTATCATCTTAACCGCATACAATGCAAAAATTCTGAAAATATCATTCACATTATTCCACATAGGAATTCATTCAATCTATATCTAAAAGAATAAATTCGAAAAAAAACCCCGAGCAATGATATCATTCATAGGAATCCACATAGGAATTCATTCAATCTGTAAATTAAAATTATGAATTCTGGAAAATCCTTGTGAATTTTTTATCAAGCAAATATCTATATCTAAAATAATAAATTCGGAAAAACCTCCAGCAATGATACCATTCACAGGAATCCACATAGGAATTCATTCAATCTGTAAATTAAAACATTCACAGGAATCCACATAGGAATTCATTCAATCTCTAAATTAAGAGCATGAATTCTGGAAAATCCTTGTGAATTTTTTATCAAGCAAATATCTATATCTAAAATAATAAATTCGGAAAAACCTCCAACAATGATATCATTCACAGGAATCCACATAGGAATTCATTCAATCTCTAAATTAAGAGCATGAATTATCGAAAATCCTTGTGAATTTTTGATCAAGCAAATATCTATATCTAAAATAATAAATTCGAAAAAACCTCCTGCAATGATATCATTCACATGAATCCACATAGGAATTCATTCAATCTCTAAATTAAAAGCATGAATTATGGAAAATCCTTGTGAATTTTTGATCAAGAAAATATCTATATCTAAAATAATAAATTCAGAAAAACCTCCAGCAATGATATCATTCACAGGAATCCACATAGGAATTCATTCAATCTCTAAATTAAAAGCATGAATTCTGGAAAATCCTTGTGAAGTTTTGATCAAGCAAATATCTATATCTAAAATAATAAATTCAGAAAAACCTCCAGCAATGATATCATTCACAGGAATCCACATAGGAATTCATTCAATCTCTAAATTAAAAGCATGAATTCTGGAAAATCCTTGTGAATTTTTGATCAAGCAAATATCTATATCTAAAATAATAAATTCGGAAAAACCTGCAGCAATGATATCATTCACAGGAATCCACATAGGAATTCATTCAATCTATAAATTAAAAGCATGAATTCTGGAAAATCCTTGTGAAATTTTGAACAAGCAAAGATATCATTGACAGATATATATATGGAGGAATTCATTCAATCTACAAGTTAAATGCACATGCTGTATACAGTCCTTATTTATGGTGTTCTCCACATCTTTGGAGTGCATCCAAATATTTTGCTGGCCTGATATCATGAAATTTTTAGATTAGAAACCAACAAATGAACTTATGTTAATACACGTATTTGAGGTTAAATAAAGAGTTACAACATCTCGCCAATTTTACAATTTACAAGGATATTAGATATCGGGGTTGCTAGATAATTCAGTTCTACTTCTGAGGTAATTTTGGGGCATTTCTTAGGATGTACCAAATATACAAAATATAACTAAATACTTTCTCCTTAATGCAACTCAAATCTATATTTGAAATCTCACATGACTATTTTCATGAAAAAAACCAAGACTCTATCACAAACATAAGTACACCGAAAGAAAAATTTTGCAGTCTGATAATACCCGTCAAATGTATCTTTGGTTAAACTGTTGGATCATCCTTTTCTCCTCTTCGAAATGGGACAATAGGAATAACCCTATTTTTAACATCTTGTAACCCTATTTTTCTGGAAAAAAAAAATTACCTCTATCGAAGACATAAAATGAATGCCATCTAAAGCCTTTGGTATTGAATAGACACCTCGTTTTAATTTGACAACTAATCTCGAGAGAGTATGAACTGCTGCGTCACAATTTATTCCTAATGTTAGCCCATTCTTTAAGGGTCCAGTGTTGTAGCTGGCTGTTATACCATATGTGATGTCCCTCTATTACATCAATGTCAATTGTGAAAAAAAATCGAGTTTTTAATTACCTTTGTTTACATGTCATGCTAAGTTGTAAATTAAACGTTAGAAGGTTATCCTTAATGAATATCAACACATAATAGTTTAGGAAGGAACCTTAAGGATAAATAATACCTTTACTCAATGTAAAAAAACAAGTTGTTTCATATTCATCAAGATATCAATCTTCATTTTGTCACACTGGCTGCAAATTCCGAACATCGATTTTTATTACCAATCTACTTACATACTACTGAATTTTTCATGGAAAAACAATACATACCTTCTTTACAAGTATTCATCTATATTCTACTATCCAAACGTTCCCCTTCAGTAATCAGTCTTGCTATTCATTTGTAGTGTTTATTGATTACTTATGACAATATATATATACACCCAAAATTGTAGATCAATTCGTTTATATAGCCTTTCAACTTAATGGACTGTCCAATTTTCTTTAAATAGAACCTGAGGGGTGTGCCTTCATGTGTTTTAAAGTCATACAATTACCATTACAAATCTAACAACACACCATTCATAAGGATGCACTGTCAAAACATACTATTGTTTAGCATTAATTTTTATGGTACTTTAAACAACTTAGTGTGCAAAATATGATTACTTGCCTTGATCATTCTCCATGCAACATCTATTCAAACAATAACATCACATAACACGATACAATAAAATGGACACATTGAACAGAAACCAAGAAGGACAACAATGTATGTGGTTCACCCAAGTCCCTGGGATACGTCCACCAAACTGTCACATCCCGTGACATTATTTTATTAAATGATTACAACCGCGACAACTAGATTGTTGTCATACATTTTTTTACATCACTCTTCAGAGAGTGATTTCTCTAATGTTGGAATGTCATCCCATCATTTTAGTCTCATGAACCTCCTCCTCTTTATAAGTGTGCGAGTGGTTTTAACATATATTTATTAAATAATTAGAGTATTACCTCATTTCAAACGATATCAAATAAAACGCCATCTTACTAAAATTATTTATTCAGCCGGCCAACTTGTATTCCCGAAACCACAACTTGTATACCCAGAACCACCCTCTTAACGAGACACTGTGGTAAAATCAATTATAGGGTTTGGTTTCTCACGACTGAAATGTCATTCTTTTGCTCAAAAGTCATGCATTATAAATACATATGTATAGTTTATTTAGAAGTATAAACTCTTACATTAATAGATATTGTGGTATATTGGATTGACCTTGCAAGTCAACTCTGGTTATTCTCTCAGATATTTTATCAGCATAAAACTAATATAAATCCAAACAGAAAGCAAAAAGAGGTTGACAATACATTACCAGTTTGAATGAAAAAGGAAACAAGTATGCCATTGTTAGGATCTCTAGAATCTATGATTTATATATATATATATA
>LPNX010394126.1:412900-547680 GCA_001517045.1 Pseudotsuga menziesii
GGAAAAGGCAATACCCAGTCATTTTCAACAATTCGTGGGTCGGTTTTCTCACTCCAATTTCATAGCGACTTCCAATCAAAAGAAGGTAATGAAATACCCAGCGAATGCAAGGAAATATGGAGCTGTTCCTTTCGCAAAAGACAGAGTGATATACAGGCTAATGCAATACGCAACAATCTGCCTAACTAGTGGATCAGTTTTCTCTTTTAATGGTTACAGTCTCACTGAAACCAAATTCACATGTTTCCAAGAAAACGTGGATTGGTTTTGTACATCTAAAATACCATGCAACTTCAAACAATGCTGATCCAAAACTTAATTTACAATCCGAGGGACTAGCACCAAAAGGAGTGTTTTCATGAATACATGGATTTGGTTCTTATAAGTGTAAAGCCTATTTACCTCAAGTAAGAATAATGGTAATAACTATCGTAGTCAAATGATCAACATCCCAACACGCATATACTGGGTAAGGACTCTCATCTACAAGTATTTAAATATACTCTCAGGCCACCGGCCAAACACCTCAAAACTAACTAGGTGTTCATGAAACTCACAGCATATAAAGGATATAATTTTCCAGATGATAAGTAAAGGAGCATGCAACCTAGTAGAAAACCATGATTTGCTTAAATCTGATCCCCAACAAAGGATTTGTGATCTGAGTCTTATAGAATTTTTGGTACCATCTTGAATCAAATCTTAGGGCGAGGCAGATGATATTCTTTTCCAAGAAAAATTCAAGACTATAGAGAATCCCATACATGGTAGATCCAAAGCGTAATAAGATCACTGCATACTTGGTTTAGTCTTTACAATATCGAGGTCTACATTTTGAAAACATCTCCACGCATAAGGTGGAAACGCTTACCAGGTCCATTTGTATAGGGGTCAAGATCTGCTTTACTCGATTAAGAGCGGAGGCAACTTAATCGTTTTTCCAAATCCAGCTGATAGAGTCCCACACTCTTAGAGCCCCACCCTCACACCTATTTCCCCCAGGTGCATACATTGTCTTTCATAAAATAAAAAGACCCAGATCCCACTCCTCTCCAAAATGGGGAGATTTCTCCCTCAAAGCACTCAGTTTTTCCTCCTTTCCCTCAATAATGGAAGAGATCATATCAGAAATTTTAGAAATTGATGCCAATAAAGAGTGTAGAGTTCAAACTTCTTACCCCCGTCACAAAGATCAACTCCCCATACAAATGCACGTTCCCTCCCCTTATTGTATCTAGGGTTTTTAAAATGGGAAAAGACATTGCCAGGAATGCTATTATGACAATACTGACAATATTCTCATTCTAAATATTCCCCTCTTTTACTGCACAATCCTCTCCTTAAACAAAGGTATTATCTAAACAAACTCCCTTGATAGGTGGGATTTTTCTCCTCATTGGAGGAATATCTTTTTGGTTTTTCTTTAAAGACCACTACTAAAAATTAGAGTTCCTATTATGATGTTGTCTCCACTTAAATGTTTCCCTTTTTATTAAAATAAAGTTGGGGGTAACTGCCCTATCGCTCATTAGAAAAAGGCAGACCCTCCCCAACTTGCCCTCTTATTATTGTATGACTAATATTCATCATGCCAGGAACACCTAAAAGGTAGCATCGATTTATATCAGGGTTTGCTTGTTTGTATAGGTATATAGAGTATATATGTACCTATACTTACTAAATCGCCATCAATGCCTTTCTTATTAATTATGGAGTTTCACCTTTTGGAAAGGCTTCATCTCTAGTTATCTTTAAGATGATTAGAATGTCACATATATATATATATATATATATATATATATATATCTTATTTGAGATGAAGCTTAATCTACTTAGTATGAGTTGAAGGAGGAACCCCTCAACATATGGTGCCCTTTAGGCGAAATAGGTCGAACTATCCTTAAGGACCAAAAGGTAAGTTAATCTACTCACGCTTACTTCGACCTAAATCATCACATAAGACCTTATGCCGATTAAGGAAGATGCCTTTTTTTCCTTCCAATTCTCGACACCGTTAAACTTTCCCTAGTGGATTTAGCTACTTGTTGCTTAAGTTATGTCCAGGTCTCAAGTCTCCCAGTTTTATAACCTAGGAAAATCACATCACCTAAAATACAAGGTTCTACTGGTGGGGCCTTGGCCTTGAGCTCCTCACCAGAGAACAAATACATTTAGTAATTACAAAATATTTAGAGGCATAAAAAGAGGGACGTTACACATCTTGATCTATCATCATCAGGATTGTTGTGTGATTAATTACATAATGGATAGTGATATTTAAAATCCCCTTCTCAAATTTTTGTTACAAATGATTTAATTGCATGGGTTGAATATTCCATAGATGAAGGGAGTGTCTTGTCATAAACAAGTCGAAGGAATTCAGATTTTTCTCTTAGTGATATAGGGGGAATGTTACATGGATGGAAATGGATGACCTTATAGATTTATGTTATTTTTATTGATTTGTGTCAAATGGAAATTTTGGGTAAATTAATAAGTATCCCTCTATAACAAGGAAAATATGGTTACATAGAACTCAAATGCATCATGTGTATGGCTTTCAGAGTTATGTTATTATTGGCATTCACATTACAAATAAAGCTACATCCCGTTATAGTCAGAAGGTAAAGATTCCATTGGAAGGATTTAGACTTTTGGTAAGAAGAAAATTAATGAAAGATTTTCACTTTGGATTATTCTTGCATATAAATATATGTGTCGTGAAAAATTGAAATAATACAGAATTATATTGATAGTTAGACTAAACTCTAGTGGAATGTTTAAAAAAAAAAAATCATAGCGGTAGCATGAGGATGTACCAAAGACATGTAAGTAGTTTCAGTTGATTTCAATTTTGGTAACTTGGGGAAATTACAATAAGAAATAATTCTATACTTGCATACTTAATTGCATCACACATATCCATCTAAGGAGGTAATTGCATTGGGTTGTGTCACGTCCCATCTCGTCCACCAGAGAGAGAAGTGACCACAGTGTTGCTAATCGAGGCAATCTAGCCCCATAAACGTAATTATAAAACTGTTTTTTTTTTAAATATAATAATGAAAACACAATAAAACTCACTAAAATTATCATCCTCTACAGCAAGAAGCAAACGCAAATCAAGTAATACATCGAGATTAAAATACTAATGCACTAATGGAAAAACAAAAAATGAGATAACTCAACAACAAAAATTTTCAAAGAAAGAAAAATAATAAAAAAGGGGTTTCTAGTCACAGAGGGAGAAGTCAACATAGAATATTGGTACCCAGGAGGACCCATCCACACTCACAATCCACCCAAAAAAATCCCACATCAATAACTCAACCAAAAAGGAGGATGTACATGACTTTTCAAAGAACAACAATGTATGTACACGACTAGACAAAGTATTTCCCATGCATATACGTGACTGCATATTTTTTGAACTGGGTATACAGAGAATAAAGTGGTAAAATGAAGGGCAGGAGTAAAACCACTCTAGGTTACTATCAACGAATGAACATACTACCAAATGTGACACCTAAACATGGATATATATATATATATAAATATAGAGCAAAGCAAGCAAAACAATGCACCCACAACCCCACCAAAAAGGAAATTCCCAAGTGGAGTCACCAATTTTGTTATGGAGAAGATCTCATATTGTTTGGGGTGCACCACAATAGAAAGGATGACACCATAAATAAACCCATTTCTAATCATGCTAAAGATATAAGTAAAACTAACACTACATAGATGCATAAATTATTAACATACAACATAAGTAAAATTCACTCATTCACAACATTTAACATGTTCATTTAATTCATAAACACATCTACAATTGCAGAGATAAAATAGACAAAAATACTTATCTTGAAAGAAGCTTGTCCCACAACCAACTGCGTCATTGCAACGTTCCACCCAACCATAGAAAAATGTGCTCATGAATCTCTCGAAAACACTGCCACCCCTGAGCTGGCCATGATTCCCACAAGGAATAAGGGAACACTAGCAAGCTCATATGCAGCCAAAGGTAGATCAAAATTCAGTCAATCCAAACAGAGTTGGGTTTATCAGGCTACAAAGGAGCTGGTAAGGCTAACTGCTAAGCGAGTGAGCTCAGGCACTATGCTATGGACACCTGCACCAAATATAGCATGGATTCTAAAACATCTACACACCCAACACTAGGAAGCATCCCCTTCTCTGTTGCACAGTCCCTTAGGATATCCTTTGCCTTCCACGTCCTTACCTTTCATCTTACCGCTCCCCCGTCAACATCCTATTCCTAAACTACATAAGGGGACTCTACTTATTCTACCTTACAGAACAACTCCCCAGCAATGGCACCAAAAATGTTGGGTGTTATAATGCCTTAATTAATTCACCAAACGTTCAATTATCGATCGAGGTTTGTAGTCTTAGAGATGATATAAAATATATGCAAAGGTATAAGGGTTCCTAAGGTGTTGTGGAAATATTTTAATAAAGAAAATATCAAAAGATATTTCAAAATGAAAAATAGAGTCAAACTCTAGAAAATCAACTACAAAGGTAATTAGGTTGTGATAAATTTACTAGATTAGAGTAGTATCAAGGTATAGTACTCTACTTTATCAATCATAAATTATGTATTTTATAAGTAACACTATTCTAAGAAAGTAAACTACTCCTTTACAACATACTAACTATTCTGCTTCTTAATTTGTGAATTAGAAAGGTTTAGAAGAGATTTAGATCTCTTACAAAATATTATGTTATTTAATTCATTATTATGATTATTCAATTAATCTAAGAAACCCAATAACTAAACTATACACGCGGTTTGACAAATAGACAATGATTGAAACAATTTATGTAGCTCCACTCTCCTTGATTGTTCTGAGGATATGCATTCATGGTTATCGGTACTCGAGAAGGAGGTGTATCAAAATGGCTTTCAAAAGAAGTAAATAAAATGAATGTGATTAAATCTAACTTAACTTCCACAAATATATGAAAACTAAGTAATGTCGAATTACATGTGATAGTAAACATTGTGATTTATTCCATAAGCAAATGACTTTAACAAAAAAAGATATTATGAACAACTAATCTATTAATCAAGAAACAAAACTCTTTTAGCAACTACTTGAATGTTAAAGGTATACTACTCTTATATGAAACCCATGTGAGGAAAATATGACTTAGAATAAAGTAGAAAACTTAATAAAGAAAAATCCTCTAAATCCTATTCTATGAATATTTTCAATAACCACGCAATGAAGAAACAAGTCCTATGCTATGATCAATTTACAAAGTACTTGTGTGTTTCTGTAGAGATTAATATGTTTAATACTAAATTCAATATACACAAAGATAAGTTAAACTGAGCTAGAGATATAATTCCCAAATGTTAGAATAGTAACGAATGAAGAAATAAAAAACAAAAGAGACAGAACAAAACACAATTCAACACATACTAAGGTAAAAGGAAGTGAATGATAGGGATGGAACTTGATAGATACTTTAAATGATCTAGACTAAGGTCCTAATTATAGATATAATCATTGTCTAATTACAAAACAGAACATGATTTAAAATCCAAAGAAACAGAACTTTAAACATGTTTAAAACAAAATGGGAAATATTAAAGGTTGGACGAAGGGTTGAATGACAATCTAAATGGACGGTCTGAATGACAGTTCGTATGAGAAAACAATGGTGTAAAATACCCCTGCATACCTTAATACATTAAGGGATGTGTTTGCGAATTAGGTGTCTACAAAACATGATTATTAACCTCTTCCACCCATAAGCATTTATATCACATCATCATCACAAATAAAGAAAATAAATGTGCACAACATAATATCACAAAAGAGACAACCATATTCACGTGTTTCACCTCATCCACGAGGCTATGTCCTCCAAATTGTGAGGCCATGTAATATTTATTCAAAATAAAAAGTTACAATATGCAACAACCTTGTTGCCATCTTTCTATGGAACCTCATAGAGCATTTCTAAGGAGTTCAACCTATATCGATTCTATATAAGACACTTTGTCTTAGCATCTTTGTCGTGTGGAAAAACATGTAGACCAACCTTGTGCATTCTTTAATACACGGATCTTTTTAAACAACTGATACATGTCAATGTATGGTTCTAATCCAAAGTAGGTAATGCCAGTGGAATTCCATTGTGTGGATATATTATAAACTATGCAGGCAATCGTGGCACCTTTTAATAAATGCTTTTATCATGTCATTCCATGCAGGAAGAGTTGCAATATATATATATATATTCAAGGATTCAGATCAAAATCCTTGAATAAATGGAATGGAGATCAGTTTTATCATTCCAGATCGTAGAGTGGCCATCTATACAAACACAATCCTAAAAACAAAATGCAGGAAGAGTACAAACCATTAGACCCCAGTCTTCTGATCTATGAATATGCATATCGTTATTGTGATTCAATGCAGGAAGCAGTAGGTTCATCTATATGTACCCTATATATATATATATATATCTTCAGGTATTCAGATCAAAATCCTTCAGTAAATGGAGTGGAGATCAGTTTTATCATTCCAGAATTCTATCTAGACATTATAAAATGCACTAAAGATGAAAACCCAATTGAAACATTCTGTGCCAAAATCCATAGAATTCACTTGACAATCAAACAGATATGATATAATGATCAACCAATAAATTCATCCAACCAGTAAGTTTGCATAGAAAGCTAAATTAACACTCGAGGTGAAATGGAAGGGCTCGATGAACTTACAGGTTAGATTTACTCTAGATGCTCCATGAATGATGACAGCCAACACAAACTCGGAGACATGGAAGAACAGAAGAGCTATTGAAAATTGGCCTTACTGTCTGGTAGCAATTGGACCCATTAATGCCATGGGATTTGTGTGGAAGCTTTTGCAATCCAAAAGCAAAAACTGTTCAAAAAAGATGCTATAGAAATCGGACATCCCCAAAAATGGAATGATCATGGACAATTGCCTAGTTCAATGGACCTGAATAGCTCTCCTCTGTGAGCTAAGTGCTCCTAGTAGACAGCAGGAGAGACCCCGAGTATCATAATTGCGAGTCCCATAGATGTTGTGATCTCTAGTATTATGATCCAAAATTCACTAAACTATTCCTTTTTTTTGTTGTCCCCTTTTTTACAATCCCCCCTTCTTATATATATACATCCCACTCATTTAATGTCAAGATGCCATGCTCCTCAGCCAGAATTGCTAAGCATATCAATTTGTCGTTACAATTGTCAAGAGGATTTTGCTAAGAAATCCCAAGATTATGGTGACCGTTTCTACCCTAAAATGAAGGCAGTAATTTTGCCCTAAATTTTGCTGGGTAGTCCCCCTGTTAATTTCTTAGTCAGGTAATTATGTCCGGGCATGCATCCAACCAAACAGGGTCATTTCTTTATTTTATTCTTATTTAGAAAACATTTCTCTTTGTTTTTTACATGTATGTTCATATACATAGATGTAATGATTCAGGGAAAAATAACTAACCCAATATTCATGCCTTTCGACTTAGGCATTTTCCTATAACCACCTCAATATGAAAGTATATATATATATATATATATAGTTTAGTAAAATGGTATGTTCTCCCTTTAATCATTAACGAGGTATGCCATGGTGGTATCTCATCTCTCTAAGTTGTTTTTAATAGGACTACGAACTATATTCCTTAGACATGTAGCTCCTTAGGTTGTTTTCTTCTCTTCCTAACTCTTTGTTCTTATCTCTTATGTTGATGCGAAGAACGAGTGGAACTCCCTCTATCGAGGCTTCACCAAAGCTAGGGTTAAGGACCAAATCATGGTGTCTCAGTCGAAAAGGTGTAGATAAAGCCCCAGAAGGTAAGTTAGTTAATTCAGGATCACTCCCAACTAGGACATTATTTGAGATCTTTCTTAGCGGATTCGGTCACCCGTAGTCGAGCTGCATCCAATCCTTAAGTCTCCTAAGGAACTTTGGGTTAGTATCAAATACAAGGTCTCACTGGTGGGGCCTTGGCCTTGAGCTCCTCACCAGAAGATGATTACAATATTATTCAATAGTTTACAATGCATTCAGAGGTCTATACAAGGTATGCTACATCCTTTCCCCCTAAAAATAACAATGTCCTCGGTGTTCCTATTTTCAACCAATTTTGTTCTTTTGTTCTGTCGTCCTTCCTTGTTTTTGTCTTTCTGTTCTAATTGTTTGCTTTGTATTTCTTGTCATGATCCTGCATTTAAAGATCATTCATATGAATGTATACTAGAATTGATATTGAAACAATGTAAAACTCATAAATCAACAATATACAATGGTTCCAATATGTATGGCAGTTCTATTTGCCAAAAAAATAGACATATTACCTCATAGGTACCAGTTTTCTTGTAATGCACATACCTTTGCCTAGCATTATTCTTTTCTTTGGGTGTCCTTCATCCTAGCACTCCAAGTGCTAATAGTACTTCAAGTACCAATTCAAGCCACCCAACACAAGGACGATACCCTTCCTAAGGCGTATCTATTTTTTGTGTTATTCAGGGTGCTTCACCATTAATGTTTTCTCTGGATGTCCTCCATCCCAGCACTCCAAGTGCTAATAGTAATTTAAGTACCAATTCAAGCCACCCAACACAAGGATGATACCCTTCCTAAGGCATATCTCCTTTTTAAGCTATTCAGGGTGCTTCACCAAGATGAGGCACTTCCAACTCTCACACACCACCACAGCTCCTAGAGGTTAATCTCTTCACAGAGTCCCCCCACTCTCGTGACAGTCCTCTCAATGTGTGCAAAATGAGTCTCAACCAAAATTTCTTACATCTAGGCATCCCTAGAATGCATAGTGGTCCCTCGCTGGCCCAGGGGAAAACAAGGTAGATTTCAACCACTACCTCCATCACCACTTTCTTGTGGTGACATCTTTCTTCCCATGAGATTTTTCTCATATATTCTTAACTCTTTACAATCCTGGAGCTTCAGCCTTCCTTATAGCCACAATTTTCAATGCCTACAATCACTCCATAGGTGGTCAGTTTATCATATTATTAATTCAAAGAACATCAAAATTTTAGGATAAATCATGCCTTACTCCATTTCTCATTCATCGATAAGATACTTTTCAATTCTTTTAACACCAGAATTTACAAGAAGGCATTCACAGGAAGCCACAAACCTTTTCAATTTTAAAACAACACAATTTGCAAGAAGCCACATATAACCTGGGAAATTTGACAATGCAAACACCACCTTACACATTAACGATAATAAACTCAACATAAAGTCACAAGGGTTAAGTGTAACAAATATTACTATGTGATTGTACTAGCCATTTTTCCTATTGTAACTAAAAACAGATACGTCCTTCAATTTTCCATTCAAACCTTCTAACTTACACAACCAAAACCATGATTTACAGTATTTTTCAAAAACCCTACGTTTATGTTCAACTATATCCATTATCTACCTTTCATGTGTACTAGAAGTTCTAGTTGATGCAGTACCTACAATTAGTTGTTTTTTGCAAATATGTAGTCGCACCACATGATCTCTTATGCAGGGCATGTTCATAATGTGTTCCAGGGAAACAACAATTTAGTTATATAAAATCTTGTGAATCTCTCAAATTTAAATTAAATCACAAAGAAATTTTCACAACAATATAATTAAATTTTGAATCCATGAACCTAAATTTAAAATATTGTAGAAAATGTTTTGGATTAATTTTTCAATCTCTCAGCATATAAAATACAGTATACTTGCTTAAGGAGCATCATAAATGATTCTAAAAAAATAATTTAGTAGAATCATTACATTTCCCAGAATAAAGAATTCAATATAACTACTGGACATATATTGCATAGGCACACATTCGACTACTTAACATATATTGCACAAGCATGCATTCTTAAAATGGCTATTTATTAGAGAACCACAAACGACTCCAGCATGTCCCACATGATGCAAGTTATTTTAACTTAATACAAATTAAGGGTATTGTAAGAAAAAAAACGGGACAAAATCAACTTTAATCTATAGTAAAGAAGGAGAAACTCAAACAATAAAAAATACTCACCCACCAACCAAGCAACGAACTCTCAACCAAACAATAAACTATGAAGATATTATTAGGGAATATCTCTCCTTGTTAACTCCCTCCATTGACATAAAGGTCATAAGAATCAGTCATATGTTATTGACAAACCAGCCCCCGTACCAATGTGTGATAGGATGCAAAAAGAAAAAGAAAAATACTCACAGCAAATGCAATCAGTGTCTTGAGATTTTATAGACTTCCCAACTCTAAAATCTGACAAGCATTTTGTCTGCAAAATAAATGGTCAAACGTGTCTTGTTTTGAAAAGTTTCACCACCCCTCACTTGCCCTTTTTTCGGCACAACGTGAAGCATAACAAGACATAACTTGGAATTTTCAATCTTATTCAAATAACAAGGAGTTTAGGTACCCGAATTTCCTTTTCTCAATGCTGCTTGGACATGTAATCACAAACAAACATAATCCAAATAAAAATATTACAACATTCAACCACTTTATTTCCATACTTCTTATAATGCATTACAAGAGTGCCAAAACTACACTATAAAAAGGACCTACAAGGCATACCAAAAAAGATGTACGTTTGTAAGGAAAAATAGAAAACCTTTTTATAAAGGAACACGTATGCATATATATTCTATTATATGATATAACCTATAATATCCCCATATCCCCTTTCTACTTAGATACCATATCCATGCTCTATCAGAGGTATCAAAAAACTAGTCACTTGAAGAAAAAGGATTAATAATCCCATGCAAAGATTTCCTTTGTATCCAACCATGGATTAATGGGTGGCATGGAACTCTACAATACCCAAATGCATTTAAACCACCGGAAACATAAATAAAAAACCATGATCAATCCAGGGTAAGAAGACAGAGATCACTGCGTATGTATATAACAAATCCTTTTATAAATCAAACGTGGTAAACAGACGATCAAGAGTTATCACTATATAAATCTGTTTATCATTCCAATCACAGGAAGTCAGAGATAAGGGAATCACGTGAAATATGGTAAGTTTAAGCTTGCAATAATACTAGGAATTTTGATCCAATCAGTGTAAAATAAAACACAAGAAACAATAATAAATCTAAGTTTTATTTGCAGTCGAAGGCATTTAACCAAAATGACACCCAAGGAAAACCATGTACATATTCTATGGATCATGATGAATCTCGGTAATCAATCATAAGAGTAGCTAAGGTTACCCCAAAGGACAATGCCCACCATTTTCCAAATCCTCCCGGACCTGCTAGTTATCTTCAGGCAGATGAAGGGAAAGACTTAACAGATTTTACCCATATGTTGTAGAGTTCTAGGTCCACATTGCAGGAAAGAACTCAACCTTACGAAGGGTTTTGGTAAAATGATCCTAGAAATACATTCGCAAAAAATCTCACATCTCTCACATGCAGACACATCCAACAAATAATACACTAGCCAAATACAGCATGTATACAGATCCTACAATGGATCGAAGTTCTACAACCAAACATGAACAAGATGCTCAACATAACTAAAAACAAATCAGCAAGGGAAGTCGATCATACCAAGAAATACCATAGTGCAAGTAAATATGAAATCAACAAAATAGTTGATCATACCAAACACCCTCTTAACACAGGTAATGAGGAATCGTCCAACGTCGATGACATACCGAAACAGATATGCACTATTCAAATTGGATGCACTCAATGGTGTAGAAACAAAAACAACAAGATTTCACGTTAGGGATAGGACCTTCCCAAGAATCCTTCTTGCGTGAGGAGAAGAGCCTTGTGTTTCCCTTACTGGTCACGCTCCCCTTTTACCTTAAAAGAAAACAATACATAGGTAATCCTTTTTACAAAACTCCAGAATTCACCCTTCTTGCAAAACACGCGTAGAAAAATTCCCCCTTTCCATGATATCGCAGCATAATTTAAGATGCCATTCCATAATCAAGACATTGGTGTGCAACTATCACTAAAATCAGTTACTGGACTTCAAGTAGTGCAAGATGACTAAAGAGAAGTGAATACAAGGATTACTTAGCATCCACTTGCATGGGAGGTTACTAAATGCATGGAAATCAATGATAAGGTGAAGGAGCAAGTAAAGGAAGTCACCCAACAATATGATGAATTCAAGATTAAAATTGATGACTACACCATTTTCAGTTGACGTGGCTCAAGGGCGAGCCATAAGATTTTGTTGGGAGCCTGTTGGCATATGGTTTTGAGGAATATTAGTTGTGCATCATCGAGGGTGATGCACAAGGATAAATATGGCATGCAAGGAAGATTTGTAATAATTTTGTAGTTTTTGGTCCAATTAGTTAGGAAGTTGATCTAAGTGAACCATGTTGTGAAAGGCACAAGCCTATAAATAGATATAGGATTGTAATGTTGAATCATCCTGGATATGAATTGTGCTTAGGAGAGATTGATGTGTTTATGAAGATATTATGTTGAATGCTCTGTGGACTAATGTTTTCTATTTTGTCACAACTATGGAACTGTTTTGAGAATCTATGCTTTGATGCGGAAGTAATATGACATGACGAAGTTTTGATGGAAACCTTGTGTATTATCTCTTTTTTCTTTCATATTTTCCCTACAATGTGATGTGAATGAATTGATACCATAGTATGATGCTTCTTTCTGAATGATGCGATGTTTTTATTTTTTAAATCATATTATGGTGGTCAATTTGTTTATAAGGGATTATCTTGCTATGATATGAATGTGTTAATGTAATTGATAATTGATGGTATGGATTTGTGATAATAAACTAATGCTTGGATCTCTAAAATAATGTTGCGATGGTTGGAAAGTGGATGTGCAAACACTCCTTAGTACAGAAACTTGGTTCTGAAAGTTCTCCCCTGAAAATCTCGAGTGAGACCTCATCTTCTCCACATGTGTTGCTAGACAGGGTAAAACCTATTTGGGTCGATGCTTAGGGAGATCGCTGAACCCTTGTCGACAGATCTGTGTCAACACCTATTAAATATTAACCATCCCCACTTGAAATTACATCATATTAGGCCCTTGACCATTCCCTACCCCCTCTCAACTATTAACCATCCCCACTTGAATTTCCAACATCTCGAGTGAGACCTCATCTGGTCCGCAGGTGTTGCTGGAGAGGGTAAAACCTATCTAGGTCGGTGCTCAGGGAGATTGATGAGTTAAGGGTGTCGACACAGAGTGAACCCTTATCGACGGATCTGTGTCAACACCTATTAAATATTAACCATCCCCACCCGAAATTACATCATATTAGGCCCTTCACCGTTCCCTACCCCCTCTCAGCTATTAAACATCCCCACTTGAACTTCTAAGATCCTCCTAGGCCCTTGACCCATCCCCACCCCCTCTCAAATATTAACCATCCCCACTTGAATTTTCAACATCCCATAGGCCCTTGACCCTTTCACCCCCTCTCAACTATTAACCATACATTTGATGTCTTGATTAATGCACAAAAATTATAGAAGTAGATAACACACACACATTTTGTAGTTATACACCACGCATGTTTTATGTAGTTATATAACACACATGCATTTTTCAGTTTTATAACGTGCATGTATTTTTTAATTCTACAAGTGTAGGAGGTGTAATTTGAATTTAAACATAATGCACTTTTGTTTTGTAGCGCATAAACCATCCCAATTCACTTGCTCAGATTTCATCAATAGCCCTATGTGTATGGTTTAGACTTTGCTTTGGTAATACCAAACGTGTGCTATGGTAAATGATAAATCATAACTAATTGGAAATTTATTCAAGTTTTTGAAGAAGTTTGTGTTTACCCACTCGTTAAGAAGTTTGTGTTTACTCACTCATTACAGTATGCTACACACAATTATTTTGATGAAATATTAAACATATATAGCATTTTTCTGCATTTTCTAAATATCTAATTTTTATTTAAAAATATATGCTTTCCTATTTTTTTTCAATTTCTATTGTGTCCTAACTCAACTCAAAAAACACATAGTTAGTTTTTTTTCCATAACTTTCTCAATTCTTCATTGTTTAAAACAAATTGTATGGTGCACTAGAATAAATTGACCTCTCCATTCAATAAAAAGCACATTTCATGATTATTACATTAAGACCTTCAAATGTTGCACTGACAAAAGACGTACCATTTTCGAGGAATGATCACTTTGATAATTATAAAAAAACTTAAAAATGAACAATTTTATTTTTGAAAAATAACGTTGCACTAGTGCTATATGTTCTCTACATTCCTGCCATTTTTTGTAGCCCAAAACCATCATTTAGGTCCTTAGAGGATTCACCCACAAAAACATATACCTTATCATTTTCCTGAAAAATAAAAACTGATTGTTAGAAAAAATGGAACTTTACATAGTTAGGAAAGTTTTCAATACATAAAAATTATATATTAAAAAATTTGATTCAATTTCTTACATTTCATATTTTTTACTCAAAGCAATATATTTTGTGTAAGTATCCCAAAAAATCCAAGTGAGTCGAGGGATGCCTGATTTTTCAGTTTTCTATTGCTTCTATCATGCCAAAATTGACCCTCATTAGCTTGCACTCACCCATAAAATTATAGGAAAATTACTTTAATTCATTTGGAATCTAAAAAATCAAGTTCTAGATCTCTTTAAAGTTCAATTTCTCCTTCTTCCCACCCATACACTATTTGTCAATAAATTTATTTAAAATTTAACTATGATTAAATCAAGTAAAAACACTAACATACAACAAAACATTAAAAACTAAAACTAAAAACCCTAGTAAACCTATTCATAATCATGTCCGCTTATTCATTTTATAGGGTAAAAAATCTACAAAATGAGTCTGATGAACAAATTAAAAAATAACGTATTTGTTGGAACATCCATTGAAAGATAAACATGAATGCTATTTTTTTCATAAGATAGTATAGGTACTAATACACTACTGTGACCCTTGGTTTTATATCCCAAGTGTTCTTTTAAACTTTCAACGATTTTTCATGTTCACTTAATGGATTAGGTTTTCAACATCCCCTCTTTAATACGAAGGGGTGTATATGAGTCTAAGAGTCTTATGGAATAGAGCTAAAAATATGAAGTGGACAACTGCCAAATGCTAAACATTTCCTACTTTACAATCTGAATTTTCCAAGATAACATAAGATAACATCTTTTCCTAAGTGGTAAAAATAAGTTCTCTCTAACTTAGTGGTTTTAGGATGACCAGAAATTTGGTGGTTTTGGATCACCACAAACCAAAATGTTAACAGAAGAAACAAAGTTTGATGCCTTCTACTAAATGGTGGTTTTAGGATAACCACACAATCTATAACTTGGCACTAACTCTAATTCTAGCTCAGTGGTCCCCTATGTAACTCAGCTATTACTCAAGTAATGGATCCGAGGTTCCATTTAGAACTTGTCTCTAAGGCTTAGTAGTTCCCTTAGAAAATGGTGCTTTAAGGATCACCACACACTGATATCTAGCATATTTTATAAGTCTTCTACAAAATGTGTAGTTTTTGGCTGACCACAAACCAAAAAGGCATCTTTAGGATGATGATAAATGAATCGGTGCTATGAAACATGGCTCTAACTCTTTCTTCTCGCTACAAATCCAACTCTCGCTATGACTCTAGGATCAAAATGTTTCTCAGGATCTCTTATTTTGATAGTGTAGATGTTTGCTTACTGAGCAATCTATTAGATTGATAGGGCTTTGAAACTTGATGCATGATTGTAAATCCATGATGTTCCCACTATCAAATGCAATGTGAGAATCGTGAAAATTTTCTTCAATGTGAAGGAAAAAGTGTATGGTTGTACCTCCAGTGGAAAGATATATCAAAGAGGAAATATTAAGTATCATGACTAGACACAATACCTATCCAAAATTGATGTTTTAGTTTCTATATTTTCCAATCAGGTGATCTGGAGAACGTGAAGAGTCTGAGCGCCGTCCGTTTCGAACCCTAGCACGAGGGATTCTGCCGCTGGTCGATGGTCCTGCAAATGGATCCACTCGACCCTGAGTTTGTAGAGGACCAGTTTCAACACATCATGGCCTCCCTGCCTCTTGTTCAAGCTGTCGTGGCCCTTTCCTCATGGTTTGTTAAACAAGAATATATACCGGAAGTGAATCTCAGCTCTGTCGCTTCGAAGAGGAAAGTAGTCACCCTATCAGAGAAAGGACTTATTGGATTGTTCACTGGGTTATGGCCATCCCCGCACTCTATAGAGGTCTGGTTGAATAAAAATTGGAGAACCCTAATCCAGGGGGAAGTCCAACAGATCTTCTATGGAAAAGGATACTTTTCCTTCAGCTTCGAAAAAAAGGAGGACTGAGACTTGATCTTCAGGAATGGGCCTTACTTTATGGGCCCAAGAAGTATGTATCTGAACAAATGGGATCTGTCATTTAACCCAGAAAAAGATATTCCAAAAGTAGTTCCTGTCTGGGTTAAGCTCCCCCACCTCCCTCTCCACTGCTGGAACGATGAGGACTTCCAAGAAATATGGAATACTCTAGGGAAGTATGTTGACAAATCTGAACCAAAATCCCCAATGTTCTCTTGTGCCCATATCTGTGTTGAATTTGACCTTGAGAAAGGCCTGCCGGAATCCATTAACCTCTCCATTGATGGATGGAGTCACTTGCAGACAGTATATTACGAGAAAATCCCCTTTAAATTAAAATATTGCCATGAATACGGTCATTTTCCCAAGTCATGTCCGAAAAAACCTGAGAAACCCATCTCGGACAGCCCTGCAAGCAAAGGATGGAACATTGCAAGTGGGAAAAAGACCGTCAAGCCAACAAAGCAATAGATCAATGTGGCAAAGAGCACCTCTGGAAATAGATACGAGGCCTTGGAGGAGGAAACACAAGAATAAGAACATCAAGAAGCTACCCCTGAAATTGCTCAGTAGAAGCATAAAGAACCCCAGGTTCTAGTATCGCAGCACCAGGAAAATGAAGCTCAGGAAGAGGGTTCTAGGCTCCCAATGGAAAGGAAATATCCTATGACCATCTCTAAAGGATTTGTTACAAGATCAAGGGCAAAAGTAAGCTCGAAATAAATAACAGATACCTCGGTAGAAGAACAGGAACCGCTATCTAGAAAAGGAAGGAAATCCAATAAAGCCATTAGAGAGTAGGAGGTAGCTAGGGAAAACGCAGCAGGAAAGTAGTCTAACCTAGACTTCCTAGTCAAAACCATGATAGCAAGCAAATATCTTCTAAGTCCTGAAGAGGAAAAAAAGGAGAAAGGCAAGGCCCTTAAACAGCTCAGGAAATAATGAAAGTAGTCTCCTACAATTGTAGAGGATTGGGAGGTACTCAGAAGTTAGAAGTTATCAAGAGATTTAAATCAATGGAATCTGCCACCATTCTTCTCATACAGGAGACAAAAAAATTAGCTGAAGACAACATAGAAACAATCAAAAGCATTTGGTCAAAAGGGACAGGCCTAGCCACCAGTGCAAATGGAGCCTCAGGAGGACTATTATGCTGGTGGAACACTGATCAGTATGGAATGCTCACGGCCGTAGAAAATAGAAATTGGCTATTCATAAAACTCGAAGACAAAGACAACAAAGAAAAATTTTGGATCGGGAATGTGTATGGTCCAACCATGAGTGCACAGAAGGAAAGGTTTTGGGACTCGCTAGCGGAGCAATGTGAAGACAAAAAGCTTCTTCCTTGTTATATTGCAGGGGAATTTAATGTAACTATATCAACAGATGATCATAGAGGAGGAACAAAGGTAAGAGACCCGTTTGGGGAAAGGCTAGAAGACCTCATTTCACAATGGAGCCTTACAGACATCAAACCTAAAAATGGTATCTTCACATGGAGTAATAAAAGAATAGGACCAGGTCACATTGCAGCTAGATTGGATCGATTCCTGGTAAGCACTCATCTTATCAATTCTTATCCAGAAACTAAAATCTTGTGCGGTGCTGTCTCAAATCACAAGCCTTTAAGTCTCTTTTTTCCTTCGGTGGAAAACCTGGGACCGCTCCCTTTCAAATACAACTGGATTTGGCTAGAGTCCAAAGAAGTCAGAGATATCATCACTAATGCTTTGCGCTTCTTCATCCCAGGATCACCAACATTCTCATGGGAGAAAAAGTTGAAAAGGGTCAAGGTATCTCTTAAAATGTGGGCCAATAATCAATTTCGAGAGCCAGCTCAGCAAAAGGAAAAAATCATCAAGGATATGGAATCCCTTCAAGCAAAAATGGAAACAAGTATGATCACCAAGGAACACCTCATCAAGGAGATAGAACTGGAATCAACGCTGCAGAAAATATTAAGACAAGAAGAGGAAGAATGGAGGCTGCGCTCACTCATCCTATGGCTTAAAGGGGGAGATTAGAACACTAAGTTCTTTCAAAACCAATGCAGAGATAGACAACAATGGAACACTATGAGAGAACTCAAAGCTGAGGACAACACTCTCATTCAAGGGCAAGTGGCCATCAGTGCTGAGGTAAGGACTTTTTTTTATCATCTATATAATGACGAGGAGCAAGTCTTTCAACGCCTCATGGAGGAAATGGTCTCTGATATTCCCTCCCTCATCAGACCTGAGGAAAGATTCAGGCTTGAATCCCCTATTTCGGAAAATGAAGTCAAGAAAGCTATTTGGAGCCTACACCCGGATAAGGCCCCTAGCTCGGATGGATTCCCTATTTGTTTTTATAGAACCTTTTGGTCCCTTATCAAGAAAGACCTGATGCGCCTCATCTCCTAGATGGAAAAAGGTAATATGGGAGGAGCAACCAACTCCACTTTTCTGGCCCTGATCCCGAAAGAGCACAACCCCACTTCCATTAAAAAATTCCGACCCATTTCCTTATGCAATGCGTCGTATAAAATATTCTCCAAAGTGTTGTCTCTAAGACTCAAGCAAATCATCCCCTCTCTTATCTCTCCAAATCAAGGTGGCTTCATCTCAGGCAGGAAAATAAGTGATAACATCCTCTTGGTCTAGGAGGCCATTCACTCCAGCACTAAAAGGGGTGAACCCGGAATGGCGATAAAATTGGATCTGGCCAATGCGTTTGATAGGCTGAGACATGCCTTTATATTCCTGGTTCTTGAAAAGTTTGGGTTCCCCAATGTTTTCATCAAACAAGTTCAGGCCTACATAACCTCCCCCTGGATAGCCCCTCTCATAAATGGAAGACCTTCAGAGTTTTTTAAAGCCTCTCGTGGAGTAAGGAAAGGATGCCCGCTATCCCCCTTCCTTTACATATTGGTTGCCGATTCCCGTAGTAGAAAAATGAACAGACTCCAATCATAAGGATCTCTCCTAGGACTCTCCTTCAGAAGCGGAGTTTCTCCTATTAATCACGCTTTATTTGCTGATGACACTATCCTTCTTGGAGTAGGTTCCATCCAATTGCCAGGAACCTTCTCAGTCCTCTTGAACTTTTTCTTCAATCCTCTGGAAGATCAGTAAACCGGAACAAATGCCAAATATATGGGTGGAATTGCCCAACCACAACTCTTAGTCGCATCTCTCAAATTCTGCAAATAAAAGCCAATTCTGCTTGGACCCATTTCATCTATTTAGGCATCCCCATCGTCAAAACATTCTTGGCCTCTTCAATGTGGACCCCGGTCATACAAAAAATCAAAGACAAAACTCAGTCCATGGGATCGAACTGGCTAAATTTAGTAGGAAAGATAGTTCTAATCCGATCTATCCTCTCCTCCTACCCCATTTACACTAGCTCTATGGTTCTTGCACCCAAAAACGTCATGAACAGTATTTGCAAGGAAATCAGAAAATTCTTGTGGTAGGGAGGAAAAGTTCAGACAAAAAAATTCCACCTTGTAAAATGGGACACGGTCAAACAAGCTAAAAAACATGGTGGTATAGGCATCAGAGATCCTGAACAGATGAGCAAATCCATGGGAGCTAAAATGGTTTGGAGACTGGTCACAGGAAGAACGCAATGGTGGAAGGAAGTCATCAGGAAAAAATACATTAGGAGGCCAAGGTCAAAAATGTTGGATAGCGCATGGGTAGGCAAAGGAATTACTCTTTGGAAATTATGCAAAGCCTCTCTTAACACAATCGCCGAATACTTCTACTGGATCCCTGGGAATGGGAAAAGGATCAACATCTGGAAGAGTAATATTTTGGGACAGACACCACGTTCCTCGCTACCAGGTGAGGCTCTCCTAGCTGATTAGGCAAGTGAGCAGGGGATCACCACCCTCTTCGATCTTTCTCAATGGGACACAAAAGGGAACTGGATTGGCTGGAAGGAGCTATCCCCCCCAACCCATTTGGATAACGTAGCAGACTCTCTTCTCTCCTCCCTCCATGGTCTGTCTCCAACGCGAGTCACAGCGAAGGACCGTATCGGGTGGGGAAAAACGGGGAAGTATAATGTTAAAGATGGATAGAAGAAAATAACCATGGAACCGCCTGGAGCAGATAAAATATGGAAGAAGGTGTGACATACTGACAGTATACCCAAAGTAAACAGTTTCATTTGGATCCTCCTACATAATAAGCTTCTCACAGCCGATAATTTAAGGAAAAGAGACATAAACAGACCCTCAAGGTGTACTCTGTGTAATTCAGATGAAGAGACCACCAGCCATCTCTTCCTCCATTGCAAAACCTCCCTTTTGTTCTGGAGGTCTGTTCTCCCATCAGGTATGGATTTAAACTTCCCTGGCTCAGTAGCCCAACTTTTCATAGACTGGAATAAACATTATCCTTGCTCCTTAAGCAAGAATCCAATCTTGAGATGTCTTTGGGCCACTATCCCAAAGAACTTGTGCTAGAAACTATGGCTCGCTAGGAACAATGCTATTTTTAAAGAACAAAAAGTTGTCCTAGCCCGAATAGCCACTAAAACTATAGGAATGATAGATGAAAAGTTTGCTTCGAATAACATCAGTTTCCTCGTTCAAGAGTCCATCCCAGAACCATATTCTACTTGGTGCAGAAACTTCCTAAAAGAGAGGAGCCCATTTAAGTCCAAAAGCATCATCAACAAAACAACCTCAACTTGGAGATCCTTCCCCTGGGAGATACGCTTATCCAGCAAGGACTTCAAAAATTGGCTCAGGGAGAAGAACTCTTTTTCCCTCTTCTTTGATGGCGCCTCGAAAGGCAACCCAGGGGTGGCAGGAGCGGGGGGGATCCTTCTCGATCCCGGAGGACAAATCGAACAAACCTTCGCATGGGGTTTAGGGAATAGAACTAACAATGAAGCAAGGTGGCTGGCACTACTCCAAGGCCTGCAGCTCCTTCAGGCTAAAAATTACCAAAACGGTTCTGATATTCGGAGATTTAAAGCATGTCATCTCTAAACTGATCAATGGATATCCCTCGGGAGCTGTCAATTGTCGTCGCCTATTCAATAAAGCAAAGCTTCTTATGCTCAATTCCTATGAACCACTACACATTCTCCGAATCAATAACTCTGCAGCGGAAATTATGGCCAATTTGGGGGCCTCTCTCCCACAAGTCCACTACAGACGAAATGGGAATCCTCCCATCCTCAAATATGTTCCGTAATGAGGTGTCGGATATTTCCTCATCATCAAATTCATCATATAATATAGAAGTATCCTTTGAATGACCATAGTATGTGGTTTAGCCTGATGAACTACACTTCGCTTCTCCTTTTTCTCAATTGCATTTTTGGCCCCCCCTCTATCCCTTCTCCCTTCACATTCATCCCCTTCTCCTTTATCCCTCACCTACTCCTTATTCCTCCCACCTTCACGCTCTCCGACATCCATCGTCATCTGGCAGTTGGACTCCACTCCGTGATGGTCCCTGTCTGCTCCTCTCATTTATTTAACAGTCCTACCTTTCCTCCTTCCCTCACCGCGTGGCCCCCTTATTTCCTCCTCCAACTCTCGGATGTTGCGAACTTAAAAGCCATTCGACGAGGGGTTAATTGCAATTCCTCCTCACATGCTCAACGTCTCCTCAAGATTTACTCCATGGCCTCTATCAACAGTGACATGTCTTCCCACTCCATTTCAATCATTGATCCTGGTTTACATGAAGCTCTGTGAATCCTACTGAAAGTTGTCATAGGCATTGGAAAAGGGCGGTTTCAAGGCCTCTCGTGGTAGGCACTTCCTCTCACTCGCTCTGTAGTGAAGGAAAGGATTGCTCTTGCAGCCTTTTCTTCATGTTCATGTAGCTCTCTTTCAGTTTCGTAGACGGTCACTCACAATTCAGGTACTCTTTCGATTTCTGGTAATTGGGGAAGAAGCTTGGTAATAGGTTGTCATTGCACGGGGTGGCAAGAAGGTGCAGCGGGCACATTGGCTTGTGGAAGACATGATGATTTTTCGCTGCATCAGGAACTCCTCGTGCTCAGATTTTGTTTTAGTAATCTTTCAGCTACGAACCAAGCTTGTGCCCCTGTCAGTTCTGTCCATGCCATTTAGAATCAATTCGCCCGAATAAACATTTTGACAGAGGCAAGCAAAATGGCACAGGCTGGCGAAAGTGCGAGGATTATGGACATCAAAAAGAATTTGAGGAGATTGTATGAAATGCTTGCAATCAGTGTCATGGATAACAAAGAAATGGTTCAGGAGGTAAAAAGTATGGGAGAAACAGTGAGCTACACCTCGCTGCAGATTAGTAATCATGATGCCCGCATTGATGATAATGAAAGTAACCTTCGTGAAATCATGGGGAAAGTCGACAGGATTCAAGAGGACCTTCAGCGCTTCATATCCATGAATCAGAGCAGCAGAGTTAATGGAGCCACTGCTGATGCTGTGCATCCAATGGAGGAGGAATTCGTAGTTCAACCAAGAAATATCAGAGGCAATCCTTAATCTGTTCCTGTTAGTTAGGGATGAATGTTTTTCTGTCTTTTTATATGTAATGAGTATGTAAGGGTTTACACTACTCGTGGTATTAGATGTTTTGAACAAACTTATGTGAAGTTTTTTGGAAAACCCCTTGCATAGGCCCTCTGTGCAGCATTTTTGCTATCCATAAATACTCTATTATATCATGTCTGTAATGAATGGCTGTGCACAGCTTGTTTTTATATAAACCCTTTTATAGTTTCTGTTAAAAAAAATACCTATCCAAACATCTCATAGTGGTTTTGAGTGTCAAAACTAGATATGGAATACCGTGATATGAACTATGAATTATTGTAAACAAATTAAGTTTTTCAGTGATGAGACCTACGAGAGATTCTTGCAACTCTAGTCATTGCAAGTAAGACTCAAGTAAGACATCAACAACAACATCAAGTAATCTTCCCATACTTCTGAACATCTTTCTCAAATAAACAAGTTGGACCTAGTATAACACTTGCATCCATATATGCTATGGCTCCTACACTACTACTGTAACATTCGAGCCAAGAAAACAAGCCGAACAAGGGAAATGATGCATTTCGCTCCATCAAAATAAGTACTTCAGTATCCTTTATGCTATAATCTTCATAAAATGTCCAAATTGATAAAGGATGGACCTAAGATCCTTTTCACCTTGTTCGAGTCCATATCCACTATAACCCTCTCTTGTCGATAAAGCTTGTGAACTGGAATAGGTTCAGTTGTATATCCAATTCCAATACTTATGAATTTGGTATGGGGTAATTTTGCAGATGTGTTGAATGTTTTCTTCCAATATCTGGAAAGAGATAACCAAAACTCTGGTAAGCAAGTTGGTGACATTTGTCATATTTTTCACATAGAAATCTTCTCACAGTTCCTGAAATATTTTCTATCATGGTTATCCACAAATAGAACAATGCAATAACAACCATCTCAAATTCTAAACCTTTTAGGAATGGAAGAACCTTCGAAAGATCAAGCATCTACTCCAACTTTCGAGACCAAAGTTCTAACAAGACAACCATCAAAATCAAATGCAACAATATTATGCCTCCACACCATCTTCCTCCCCAAGAAAAATGACTTCTTAAAATACCTTCCATTTTGTAGGGTATAATAACATCCTTGTGTCTACTTCTAAGCTCATATGATGAAACATATAGAATATCCAAATCATTGTGTTCACATGACAAAATTGAGTGTTCTCTACTTTAACTTTCTTTGGACTTCATTGATCGTCCCCTCAAATTTCTTTTATGATTGATTTCAGTGGATTTTGTTGAGAATCCTATTTTCGTTTGTCACAGGAAACCACAGATTTTTCTTGAACTCAACTACAAGAATTTTCAAAGCCTCCTGATCAAACGATTTGGGTAACCGGAATGCATTGATTTTTTCCACAGAAACAACCTCGAACTACGATGGAAAGCATTGAAGATGATGTCAACGTGTCATATCGAACCGGAAACTCATGCAACCCTTGTCTATTGTATTTACGCATTTTTGCCACCTAGAGTGGCCAACTTTGCATACTCCACTAAAATATTTGGAGTCATTATTCTTTGCTCGCAAAGTGAGACCTTAAACAATGAGAAAATAACCAAAAACCTCCTGTGACCAGCGGAAATAAATGTGTTAGTAGGTCAATAGTTAGACATTTACATAAATGTTTTAGTAGGTCAGTAGTTAGACATTTACAAAAGGTGATATAGCAACTGATAAGATTCACACATGGAGCAAAGAGGGGGCGCCCCTGCGCTCAATCTTTGCTCACATAAACAAGCGTTGAAACCACCGTTTCGCACATGCGGTTCTATGGAAGAGATGAGCTCTGTGTATAGCCTTCCTTATATATTAATAAAATATAAAATTTTAGCAGCGATCCATGAGAGGGTAATGAACGCCAAGCAATCAGATTACAGTAAATGGAGCTATCAAATTATAGTACAACGTGTCAGGTATCTTATACCTTTCTTGGGTTAGGTATATTTCTTGGGTTATGGCCTTCAAATTTGAAGGGTGGGTCTTAATTTTAAGTACCTTTCTTGGGTTAGGTATATTTCTTGGGTTATGGCCTTCAAATTTGAAGGGTGGGTCTTAATTTTAAGTGGAAGGTATTGATTTTAGGAGCTCTTCAAAGATAAATAAAATATAAACAAGTACTGCAAAGTAGCTATTTTAGTGATTTAATATTTTCTGTTTTGTTTTATTATTTAATTAATTAACATGAATATTTGATTATGATTATGTTAATTATTATATGTAATCACTATTTTACTTATATAATTTTAATTATTTATTTTGTTATGTTGAATAGTTAGTAGATAATGTGCAATGGTTATGATGGATAACCATTATTTTTTTATAGACAATGTACTTATTTCAGAATTATTTTGTGTCGTGATAATTTTAATTCATATTTGTGTAACAAAGTTAATTGGTTGTATCACAATTTGTTTAGTAAATTCACTCATTCTTATAACTAAAAAAACTAATAAACAAAATAAATATTTTAAATAAATAATATTTTCATAATTTGCAACATTTAAAAAAAATAGATCTTAAACATATAAGGTTGACTTCATTTATTTAATTTTAAATGTCATTTTTTTAATTATTCAATTTTACATTGCATTGTAAATATTATTATTATAAATTTAAAAATTTAAATATTCAAAAACTATTGATATATATAGATAATATATTTACATAAAATAAAATAAAAAATTATTACTAACCCTTATTTTTTTATTCTTTAATTAAAATAATATATTTAGTAAAACAATTCATTAATTTATGTAAAGTAACTTAATTGTTTAATTAAAATAATTTATATTGAGTAAAACATATAAGGTTAATTTCATTTTATTATGTAATGTTGATTTCTTTTTTAAATTGTTTAATTTTATATTGCCTTATAAACATTATTATTATAAATTGTTTTAATGATATTTTAACAAAAAAAAATTGAATTGTTTAAAATCACAATTTGTCGACTAAACTTATTAATTTTTGTTGGTAAAAAAATTGATAAAAATAAAATAAAAATACAGTATCATCTATTATATACTTGTGAACAAAACTATAAAACAAATAAGTAAATATTTAAAACCATTACTTTAGATAAAAGAAATATAAATCCCAAAATATAACTAATACTTAAATGAAGTTTCTTTAAAATATAAAATATTAAACTTAAAATATGAATCCAAAAATGTAACTAATGTTGAGTTTTTAAAGGCTAACTAAAAGATTAATCCCTTTAATTTCACCTAATTTTTTTTTTAGGTTTAGTTTTCTAATAAAAAATCATTGTCTTTTTAGATGATCATGAAAAATTGTTTATATTAAAAGTCTTGAGTAATTAAAATACTTAATAAATAAGAAACCAATTTTAATATTAAAACATTATAAAATTTGTAAATTATATTTAACTTTAATATTATAACTTTATAAAAGTTAGAAAGTATATTTTTAAATTTTATATTCACATCATAGTAAATAAAAAAATTAAAACATGAAATTTTTAAATGAATATTAAATCTAAAATAATCAAATCTTGAGGAATTGAAGCATTTAAATCAAATATTGAGGAATTTTTAGGTAATTGAAAGTGTAAACATGATGCCATCAATGAGCAATTTAAAACTAATCAATGATGCTTTAGTAGTTGTAAAATAATTAATATCTGTACCATTTTTTAACTGTGGCAATTTATGATTTTTTTCAAATAAAATAATTTTAAAATAATTTTTTAAAAAGTAATTGTCACCTCCAACCAGAGTTATTTAGTCAAATCAAAACTTGCAACCAAATATCAAATAGTAATTTTTAATTTCAAAAACTAAAAAACATATTTTATTATTTAAAAAAATAAAATTAATAATTATTTTTTACAAAACATTATAAAGTAACTATAAAATTGTTCAAATCAATAAAAAGTCAATGTAGTTTTGACAACTAATACATTGCTATAATACCTGCCTTCGCAGGGACTAATAATTAACTAAACTCTTTTTCTCACGCATGTAAATAAACTACTATTCTATTGTATTTTTTCAAGTCGGAACACACTTCATTACACATAAAAACTACTCAAACTATGCAATAACCATATTGCAACATTTGTGTGATCTTATGCATAGTGCATAACTTTGTAACTAGATATAGTCTTAAAAAAAAAACTAGAACCATGAGAGGATCACTTAGTGTTAACTATATACAAAAGGAGTCACTAAGCAAATGAGGCTATAATAAACCTACAACCAAAAAATACATATAAAAAAGACCAAATACTTAATTTGAACCGGAGAGAGGGAAACCATCCAAGTTTGAGAGATGTAAGAATGATGGGCATTGGGTGCTTGAGAAATAAGAATACACATTGTGGAAAACATTAAAAAAAATCCTACATATCAAGCAAGTTATCAACGCTAGCATTATCGGGGTTTGGGCATCAAATTTTGTTGTTCAACACTTGTCGTGACATCATACATGTATGGGATGGAAGGGAAATGGAATCAAGTCTAAGTCAACTGGAGCCTTGCAACTCAATGCATGTCTAAGTCTTGACAATCTGCCTTTTAAATTGAACCAGAACACCAAAAGAAGTTTGTTAATGGTTATATTTGAGAAAGTTCTAAGTGTGAGTAATTAAGAGCTCGATGATCTAAAATTTGTTGTGTTTTGTACCAATCCACAATTCGATGAATCGATAATCACACGTAGGAAATTAAAGTTATTTAATGAAAATAATTAATGTATCTACCTCTATGTTGAAACCATTTCCCATGCTGATGCATGCCGCTAAGCTACTTATTTTCTTACCAAAAGGAACAAGAATGAGGAAGAAGACATACAATTATGGATGATCCGTGCGCGCCTAGGTACATGATGAGGACAACCGTTTGATTGTATGAATTGTGTACTTTTATGGTGGAAGCATACTAATAATAAGAAAATCAGGAAATACACTACACACACACAAACAATATGCAAGAATTCGAACCAATCTCCATTACTTCATTATTGACTTATATAAAAATAGTGTACATGTTTAAATAGAGTGATGAAAACGCTTAGTTTGTATTCCCATTACGTTCAATTACAAAAGAAGTTGGAACGATTCTAGAAGTTCAACCATTACAAATGACTGGAAGACAAAAATACAATATGTCATAGTTCTTCAGTCATCGGTGTTGGCAATGCATGTCGAGGAGTTGAATCTGTTGAAGTCGATATGGAAACTATCGAGGTGTGAAACTTGTCGAAGTCGATGTTGAACTTGTTGAGGTGCAAAACTTGTCAAAGTCGATGTTGATATTTGTCGTCTCCAACAAACAATACAAACTACTGGGTGGATCATACCTCCTTCCTTCAGAAACAATGGTCCCCATTGTTTACTCATACATATGAGGAAACTTGTTGGTTAGTTTAGTAACAGAATACCATTTTCCTTATGCTGGTAGTTGTCTGGCTTTATCCACTTGAAATAAGGGAATTGCATTTGACCTTGTATGGTGTATTCGTCATTCTGTAATGGTGTCACAAGGAAGGGGATCCTAAACATATTGATGGATGTATTTAAGTTCTGTTGTTTGCAAGTTATTCTGTTCCAACAATGGTGCGTGGTATGGTCAAAGTAGATCACCATTAAATATTGGATCCAGAGCTAGGAATGAAGGAATGACGATATCGAAAGTGTTTTCTCCAATCTTCTTAAGAATAATGTATGGACCATATGGACCAGTGAAGCATTCCTTCTTGAGATGAAACTAGACCTGATCCCCAATTTGAAATAAATGAGGGATACAATGCTTATCGTGTTGAGACTTATGTTTCTCATTAGCTCATTGCAATATTTTCTTTGCTTGCTTCTGGATGTTGTAGATTTGATATAGAAACCTCAATACATTTTCAACTTCTCATCGGTTAGAGTCGGTGTCGTTCGACTATGTCGATGAAATAATCAAGTCAATGGGAACTAAGGGTTGAAATCCATAATAAATATCAAATGGAATATTTCCCATAGAGCTATGCTGAGCACAATTTTAACTGTGTTGTATATATGGGAGACTTTCATCCCTTACTGTATATATGATCACAATTTTAACTATGTTGTGTATTATATTGCATGAATATCGCAGGTTAATTGGTTAATTCGAAAGGCATGAATAACCATTCAAACAATCATTATTTGGTTTTGAAATTCATTTTCCATACATTGGTGGGATCAATAGAAATTTGATGATATATCGATTTGATGTCGAGCTTAGCAAAGAAATTATGACCTTTTAGAAATTTTATTAGTTTGTCTATCCTTAGTAGAGGGTATCTATTCTGTACCATAATATTCTTGAGGTCTTGGTAGCCGATGCACATGTGCCAAGTCCTGTCTTTCTTTGGAACAAGGATGATTGGAATTCCACAAGGAGAGGAGCTGGGTTAGATGTGACCTTTGTTAATCAAATATTCAATTTGTCTATAAATATCTTCATTTTAGATAATGGATCTTATGTAAATAGATGCCTTAGGTAATGAAGAACCAAGAACAAGTTCAATGGATTGTTTTACTTGGAAATGTAGAGGTATTCCGTTTGGATATTGAAATATGTTTTAGTATTTATCAAGAATATTGTCTATTTGTTGTTGATGTCAGGAACTTCACTGATCAGTGAGTTGACTAGTTGTTGCAGTCTTCCTAGGATGTCGAGGCTTGATCATGATCAATGCAAATCTCTAAGCATGGTTGATGAGCTTCTTTGTCTATTTAGAAGATATCATTGCAATAGTTAATTTGGTGTAGGTCATTGCTCTGGTATACCATACCATTGGTTATGTATTTTGACAATCACCTTCTAAGGGAGTGATTGATAACTCCCATGTCAATACCATAAGTAAGGTTTCACAAACAAGGTGTCTACTATGGAAAGTAATGTCACGTCATAGAGTGCTTCATCTTTAAAAGGCTTAATGAAGTAGGCGAGTTTTCATTATTGGGTGATCCTCAGTTCATGTCCATACTTCATATAAGTGATATTATAAGGTTGAGGATGTGGAGTGGTGACAAGACTTAGTTTTTTCATGAGATCTTCACAAACAAAGTTCTTCTGGATGCTATTATCCACAATCAAATGCAATGTATTATTTTGAACCCATATCTGTGTATGGAACAGGCACTCTCATTCCTCCTCATCAAAGGTAGTCGAGGCTGTTGGAGTGGTCGATGTTGATGTCAAAAGTGTCGATGCTTCTAGGTCATATTCTACCAGGGTTTCGTCAGACAAGGTGAAGGTATATATTTTTCCAAAAATGTCTTCTGAACCTTGCATTCAGACGTATCATGCCACGATAAATTGTGGTAATCACACCATTTCTCAACAGGGGGTTGTTTTGTACGTTCCCTTTTGTATTTTTGAGAGTTGTTTTTTCCATGGTATTGCTTTGGGGGGGTTAGCTGAGAAGGGTGTCTTGACTTGTCAGAGTCGACTAGTGACTTCTTACCAGATGTTGATCCTATCGGCTTAATCGTGAAGCGTGATTTTCCTTTCGGTTTGGATTCAAGCTTACTGGCATAGTGAAATCCATCTGCAAGCATATTGACAGTTAGAAACTTCATCTCTTCCTGAATGTATGGGGAATATCCTCTGGCATACTTCAAAACAAGTAATTTCGCTTCTTCTTGAACGCCAAGTCTAGCCATTAGTTGATAGAAATTGTCAGTGTAAATATGAACGGACTGGTATTTCGATTGCCTTAGCTGTTGCCACTTCTTATACTATTGTTCAATGTACTTGGGAGGGTGTAAATCCTTCTAGATGTACTTGAAAATTTTCTTCTATGTTTCTATGGGGTATCCGTATTTTTTCATCTTTCTCGATAGGTTCTCCCACCAGCAGTTCATAGATGTTGACATATTTAAAGATGCAATGGTGATCTTTTCATCTTCTAAGAGTTGGTTCATAGAGTAATAGGATTCTAGTTTTTGTATCCAATTATCTACAAATTGTGTGTGAATATTTCCTTCTAGATTCGATATGTCCAAGTTCATTTGCACCTTGAATGGATTGATTTTGTTGGATTTTGATATTGTCAAGAATCCCCATGATGTCGAGGTGAATCACGTGAGAATGTCATTAAACTGGGTGAACATTTTGGTTCATTTTCAAGATAGTGATTTATCTATGAGTTGCTCTGTCTCGTCAGTTACATGTTTATTATCTGTTTCTCTAGCCATGTTCGATCTAGTGGTGTGAGTAGATATATACTACGAATTTGAAGATAGTGTCTTCTTGGATTGTTGGGTTTGCGAGTGTGTTTGAACATGCATAAGTCAGGTAACCTCGATAGAATTGTCTACACACAAATTAAGAATGAACAACCTCTGATACCAATGATTCATGTGCACCCAGGTGCACGACATGGATAATAGTTTGATGTTATGATTAGAGTATTTCCATGGTGGAAGCATATTAATAATAAGAAAATCAATAAATACACTACACATAGAAACATACACACACATAGACAATATCTAAAATTTCGAACCAATATATGTTACTTCATTACGATTGTATATTACAATAATGTAAATGATTAAATAGAGTGTTGAGAATGCTTGGGTTGTCTTCTCGTTACGTTTAGTTACAAGAGAAGTTGGAATGGTTCCAGAAATTCAACCGTTACAGACAATTGGAAGACATAAGTAAAATCTATTGTATTTCATCGATTGTCAGTGTCAATTATGCATGTCGAGGTGTTGAACCTATAAAAGTCTATATTGAACCTATCTAGGTGTAAAAATTGTTGAAGTTGATGTTGAACCTATAGAGGTGTGGAACATGTGGAAGTCGATGTTGAACATGTAGAGGTGTGGAACATGTTGAAGTCGATGTTGACATTCGTTGTCTCCAAAAAATAATACAACAGTTGGGTGGATCAATGGACTTCTACTTCAAAGAATTCCTTGTAATCACATTAGTAAGGAGTGATGAGAAGATAAAAACAATCCAACATGTCAAATATCACTTGATAGTGTCAATTAAGGACTTATATGGTAAATTAATATAATACCTATTTATAGTTGTCTCTTACTCTTTGTGTCTTGACATATTTGATATTTTAGTGTTGTCTCTGCTCCTTGACCCAATTGATATTATAAGGTGAGGATGTGAGGTTAGTAATGAATATGAGGTGAGGATGTGCATGCATAATAATCCTTAGTTATTACTATGAGGTGAGGATTTAAAGAGAATAGGATATAAAGTCATGCAGTTTTTATACGTATTTTGGTAGTGAGTACCGAGGAAAATTTTTGTGAGAAACGTCAAATGTTTGGAAGGAAAGAGGGAGATTACATCATGATCATGCCACCCATCAAATTGAAGAATATTCTTGGGCCAAAAAATGTTTTTTTTTTTTAATTTTATTAATAACCATTTTGGTGCTTTGGTCCAAATTTTTTTTCTAACTCATTGTTTCTCCATATCGTGTTCCCAATGAGACCTCTCTATATCAATGCATAAATTGACTGCTGCATAGTTTGTGATCCTAGATCCATGCAATTATTTGTAGTTGCATGAAATTGAGTGTTGTTTATATAGTTGTCATGAGTCCATGATAGTCATGCAATAAATGAAGTATTATAGAGTACGACTAATCAAAATGACCATTTGAATTTCATTCTGATGAAAAGTGACTGGACATTGGTATCTAGGTTCACATAGGTAGTAGGCACAGTTTTGGGGGGTCTTTTGGGCCTAGTAGTAGACTAATAGTCATTCTTTGTTGTTATAACCATAGTCTTTGACACATTGTCACACCTTATATTGTAGCCGAAAGTGACTTGGGAGTTAGAGTTACATCTCAATGGCCAGTGCCTTGTAGTCGTCAGTCATCACTCATCATCTTTCACAACTAAGCACTGAGTGCATGGTGTGAGTGACTGAGTAATTATAATTTTGATATTTCCGATATTTTGAATGACAAGTCAAATTTTATAGCATAGGATTTTCAACATCTTGATAAATTTACATGTATTGGTAATTTCTAATGTTTCCCTTCTTTTGGAATGTTGATTTAAATTATGTCCTTAATTGGAAGGGTAAATTCAGATTTCAATTTTTTTTTGAAGGGTAACTTCAACTTTACATTTCTAGGAAGGTATAGAACCCTTTGGAAGGGATGGGAAGGGTTCAAATTTCAAAATTGGTTATGGATACACTCAAGTCCATCATGAATTTTCCATCATTACAGAGAAGCAAGCTAAGAAGAAACAACAAAACTTATTTTATTGAGAGACTTTCCATGCTTTCAAGGTGAGTTAGGGGAAGGTTGTTGGATCTCTCATCCAATGGCCCTTCCCTCACTTACCTAGAGGAGTGTGACAATATTTTCTAGTGTATAAAGAGCATGTTTTATCTTCTATGTGTAAACCTTAGTAGGTGTGGTAGGAATTGAGGCATTGGTAAGGAGGCATGGGAAGATAGACACTCACGGATATTGCGAGATTGAGACACTAGAATGGATTGAAATATAAATGAAAACTTAGAGACTACAGAGATGCAATAAGCGTATCAGTTCCAACCATTGGAATAAATATAATGATTGACATCCCCATAGCCACAACATTAAATGCTGTAGTGCAAATGGTTATTGCACATACAAAATACAAAGATGAAAAGGTGTTGAATAATCCTTTGGGATTTCATTGTAAATAATATTATAGTTATTAGTTAGTAAATTCTCATTAATAATGTCATTATTATAGATAACAGTTTTGATGTCCTTTATATGTAATACTCTTTTACGAAATAATACATTGATGTTTAGGTTCTTCACGGCCTATGTCATTGGTATCAAAGCAAGGCAACGAAACATTGGTGAGAAATACTTGGTGAGAGAGAAGGATTCCATGAAGGAGGAGCCTACAAAGGAGATGTCACCAAGAAAGCATAGATGCTTAGTAAAGATTACGGAAGAAAGACTGCACATAAAGGGAATACTGCATGTAAATGATTTTGATCATTGTTTAGAAGAAGTATTTACTTATTTTTGAAGAAAAGAAAAGGAACAGAACCACCATTTATACGCTAATACATCATATCAAAATTGTATCAGTTTTTCATTGCTATTTCCACGTTTCTTCGTCTCAATTGTGAAAATAATGGTCACGATGTTTTGTCGCACTTTTTTTGTGGGTATAACGAAAACCTTTATAAGTCGTCGATATAGAGATGAAAAATGGCCACCACATGTCTTCTATATGATGGCCTTGAAATTGATTTTTTTATTTCATTTTCTATGTTTCGTTGCTCTATTGACAAAGTTGTCGTCCCTATAACGACAAAGATATGGCCAAAAAATTCTAAACAAAATTTTGTTTCCACACAAAACCGTGGAACACTTTTGATGAATGATTTGTCTCTCTATTGAAGAATTCTGGAATTTGAACAAAAAATTCTTCCATGCAAAACTGTGGAAAACCACTCTCTATCGACGATATCTGCAAGTTGAACGGTAATTTTTCCATGAAAATTCATTACTATAGCGAAGGTATTCATGGAAATACACCCATGTTTTCAATGGTTTTACAATGCCCACGAGGAAAGTTCATCGATATTGCGACGAAACCTGGAGGTTTCAAAAAAAATATAAAAAACCATGGAGAGGCACCTTCCTTTCCATGGTTTTGGATCTTCAATAAGTGCTTGTGAAAAAATACATACTATATTTTGAAGACAAAGAAATGGATAAAATATAACACATGAAAGGTGATTTATAGAAAAGAAATATATCAGGAAAGTAAGATATGGGAAAAAATATTGAAGTAAAAGGGAAAAAAATAAATGGGAGGTTCAAGGGGGAGGTCAAAAAGTGTTAACTAACTCTAAAAAATAAGGCATAATGATTTAAAAAGTGCCCAAAAGTACCCAAAGTGGCCCTAAGCACCCTAATTATTGCCTGAAAAACTGTTTTCCCATTAGGATGCACAAATTCATAATAATTGGCTAAAATACATAATTAGAGGATAAAGTGGCACCTCTTAAAGCGAATTCTATGACAAGGTAGGAGGGTACATATATAAAAATACCATCGATAAAATACATTTGTAGCTACGAATTTTGCACCTTCTGCGGACAGAAGATGTTCCTGTGGTCTGAATGGTTCAAATCCAGAACAAATGGTTCACAACAAAGGTTGAAAGACTATCCCTAGAAGCTATAAACACCTAGAATACAATCTTTGATGGAGTGATGTGATTATTCTCTCATGACAAAGGTTTCCAAGGAAATACCTGCATAAACACATCAAACACACAAGAGATTAAAGATACCTGAACATCATCTATAGATCTATGCCAATGACTAAGGAATCTGACAATAACATGCAAGATTACAACATAACAAGTATATGGGAAAGGAACCAATTTTGCATTAATAAAATGAAGAAAGAGCTTACAACCTATTCCTTAGTGTTTATATGCTCTTTAAAAAAACCAACACCTTGTCTTCGATAGATCCAAATTTCTCCCTCAAGCTCTCTTAAGCGACTTAGGCCAGAATATCAAAGCAACAGCATAAAATTACTCTCCCCTCAACCATGGACATTGATCCTGCTTTTATAGGATTGGAATGGAGAGGAATGGTTGATAAATTAGTGTGTGATGTGGCTAGGAGACCCTACAAGGATGGATCTCAGGCCCAACTGACCCTAGTGATCATGGATAAGGGTGCCACGAAGCCTTATTTCGAGAAGCTTCATGATAACCTCTCTTTTTCACTTTTTACTAAGGGCACCACTCCTTGTACACCATGACAGAGCAGTTCTAGGTAGAACTACACATTTCTTAAAGGGTGAAGGTGGTTCCATCACTTACTGCCAACATAATTTAGGTGGTGCTGAAGAAGGTACCACTTTTTGACTAGAGGGTAGAATCCGTGCTGGATTTTCATATACAAATTTGATATCTAGACCAATGTTCTCACTTCAAAGTTTGGGATTAAGGGCAACACTAAAGTTTGGGATCTTATTACATGCTGATGATGAGATTTAGGTATAACAAAATCTCCCCCAAAGCATGAGGCTAGAGGGATACGATAGGAGAGAGATTTGAAAGAGAAAGTTATCACTTCGAGGCAAGAATTAGCTTGATCAGAGATCATAAACCAGGCATCTGCAATACATCAATAATTTTGAATCATGAGAAAATATGTCTTCATCATGGCTACAAACCAATACAAGGTAGATCCATGAGAGAGATAAACAAACATGGCTACTAGAATACGAAGTAGATCCATGTGATAGAAGACTCAAACTCGGGACATAGCTACCAGACATACAATGTAGATCTATGTCATACATACACAAATTTGAGCATAGCCACAACCATACAAATGTGGATCCATGCCGGTACTTCATACACTATACTCCATCGCAACCTAGGGAAAAATCTATGAGTGATTTCCAATAGATACCGAGGGTATTAGTCTCGTCTTCCACAAATTATGATCCTATCCATGTGATTAAAATGAACTGAAGTCGAACATGGTAGAAACCACTTGATTACCAGCCAATTATGTGAACCATTAACAAGTGCGAGGGAGTTCACCATTAATGTCAATGATTCCCAAGGTAACTTAGTACAATCTATTAAGTGTGAATAGATGATTTGATGTCGAGCACTAAGTCGAATATCTCAATCAAAGTTCCATGATTTGAACCTATGCCGAGAGCGAGAGAATTTTTCATTGAGGCATACAGATCTCAAGGTACTAAAATTGTTTCTAAGACTAATTCATGGATGATGAGCTGATGTCGAAAGGAATAGTCTCATCGAAGGAGGGCCATGATGAATCCCACATCGATGACATGAAACTCAGAACAAAGTTCTAGAATGTTGTAGATAATGTAACCATATGACCAAATCAAAAGGTACTGACACAAAGGGTGTTTTAACTGTAGAGGTAAAATTATGACTTCCCTTTGAACATCAGGCGACACGAAAAAAGACTTGGCAGCATTGACTCGAGGAAGAACACAATATGACATTAAACAACGCATCCTTTGGAAGAATCAAAGGGATGGCATGGATCATGAAAGTGGGTCGAATCAGAGACAAGATGAATACCCAATTGACTGAATGAAATGCAGAGAAGTTCCATGTTCAAAGGTGATGACAAAACTACCATATTATTTGCAAAAATGAATTGATTCCCTTCCCTTAATTTCACCATCATGATTGATGAGTGCCTCTTTTCATTTTTATGAGTTCAAAGAGGGTAGAAAACACTCGTTGTAGCTCATCCAAAGACAAGTCCATTCTCATACATTTTACGAACCTGAGAAACGAGGGGTTCATTCCCAAAAAAGGGCCTCTCAGCGTTTAGTTTAACGAGTCCATTGAAGGTTAAATCGGTATCATTCATGTTTAGAGAGTCTAAATGAAGACGGAAGAAGACTCCAAATGGTCCTTTTTCATAAATAGTCCATCCGAACCAAAAAAGAGATAACCTATCGTCGAAGAGACAACTCTTCAAATACTTTTACAAGTATGAAGAAGACAAGTACTCGATAATATTTTCATATTTAGGGAGTCCAAAAAGAGTTTAAAGGAGACTCCATTATGTCTCTTTTCAGGATAAAGGGTTTTACGAGTCTGAAAATAATAAAAACTAGACTCAGAAATTTGATACTTAGTTTTAGGAGCATGATCAAAGTATTGAAACAAACACTTGCAAACTTTTTCCATTTTCAAAAGTACAAAAAAATTAAAAAATGAACTTCCCCTTAGACTTTATTGCTCAAATTTATCTCCGCAAGACTTAAAAAAGACCATTAGCTTCCCAAAATACCTGATAGAATGACTTTTTAAAAACTATATTGAATGGTATTTTTATTAAAAACATTTTTAAAACATAAAAAGCCCTTGGAAAAAGTTATAAAATCTTGAGTAAATAGTAAAAAACAATTCATTTTACTATTTACCAATCTTGGAGAGCATTTTGGGTAGTTTTAAACCAAAAATTCAACCAAATATTATGGGAGCATCCACCATTCGTTTTCTACACTGTCAATTCCAGATAACATCTAAATCCATCCTCTTTCCTTTTATCCTTTCCAATTTTTTTTTCATTGTTTTTAGAGCTCATTGGCCAAACCTAAAATGAGAAATGAGGGCACCACTCCTAGCCCTTATGGGAAAGATGGTGCTCGATAGAAACCACATTTATTTCATTGGACATAGGTGGTGGAACTGCCCTGTCTTGACTAGATAGACGCGATGTCGACTGTGGGCTCCAATAAACTAATGGACTAGCCAAAATAAAAGTTTTTAGGGAATTTTATTGAGAATAAATGCTTCTAAATGGCTTTTAAAATGTTTTTGGCAGGTCTATCGGATTGAAAATGGTTATCTGGAAAGAAAGGAAACATGATGAAGATGATGCTGCTACTACAAGAGATGTAGGTTGTTTGGGTTCCCTACAGGGTTGTGGCCTTTTGAAGTTCTTCCAGACCCCTAGCATGATTTCATACCCTCGTTTACTGGAATATATCCTGCAAATGTGGAATTCGGAGCAACAGTACTTCAAGGTAGGACCCCCTGTTTTTACCATGGAGGGAGAGGAAATCTACTTCTTGACAGGGTTGTCAAGATGAGGGGCCCCTATCTCTCTTACTGGTTCTCGAGGAGGGGACATGACTACTCAGGAGCTGATCAACCGTCATTTTCAGTTTGGCACAAGAATGTCACGTAAGAACATTCCTATTAGGGTTGTGGTGGATATGCCACTTCGCATAGTCTTGTTCATTATGCAGAGGCTAGATGGAAGCTAAGGGACTCATCAAGAATCTAGGGCACATATGTTGTATTCCTTGGAAGCTATGGCTCCTACAGTTTTCAACTGGCATAGGCACTTCTTCTCGTCTTCAAGGATCAACTGACAAAATGTCAGCAGGGAGAACTAAAGCAGCTCGGTTTCATGTCCATTTTAGCTTGTTTCTTATTTGATAGGGTGCCTCTCATGAGACCCCAGGTGATCTTCACTAATCTCCCATGCATGTTGAGGTGGGTTGAGGTTATGGCTTGTACAGGTGGTGGCAGAGCCAAGGTGAGATTCAAGGTTGTTTTCTTCTATTGGCTATGAGATTAGATCCTCATGCTCGAGGATTGATATGCCTATGCAGGGACATATTTTAGAGGTGAACCTAACCTACCACTATCACCTAGTGCTCAGTGGGGGGACATTGGTAAGAAACAAAAACCCTAAAATGGTAATCATGTTTTTTATGCTTTTTATATTTTATGTTTTTTATGTGTAGTAACAAGACCTAATGTTTACATGTAGATGTTGGTGGTGCATGACCTGGAGGATCTTCTCTGATGGATAGATGAGCTAGAGCTCAGTTTGTTCACAGGGGTGATGATCACCTTACCGAGCTAAATGAGATCTTAGAGCGGTTGACTCTTGATATTTCTGATGCAGCTATAGATGACCTCCCCATGAGGTATGTTATAACCGATTTTACCACTCCAGGTGAATCACACTTATATGGCCTTCCCCTGTCCCTCTGCATACTCCTTAGACCCCTTGGACCATTTTTTGTCCTTTGATGTCCCTTTGACCATCCCTAAAAACATTTGAAAATTAATACGTGCAACTTTTAAACCCTTAATCACATATATACACGGGTTTGACCCCTAAAACCGCGTACATCGGGATGTGTGCATAATCCAAATCCTTTTGGAGTTTTCCTTGACATGGATCCGACTCACTTGACTCCTGGCCTTCCCTATGCCTTGAGATCGCTCGGATTCGACCTTTCATTACCCCTTTGCAAAGCTATATAAGGAACTCTTGGGTACATTGAAGACATATGAGAGAATTAAGAGCAAAGAAACTATAGTCCATTGTTGCTAGAACTTGTGCTTGAGTCTGGATCCCTTTGTCCCTTGGAGCACTTTTGTGTTCTTCCCAAGCTTGTCTTTTGCTTGTGAGCTTGCTATCGAGAGATGGAGGATTGAGGTGGTGGAGGCCCAAGTGGGGGATTCAGTTTCTCCGATTCGCAGATGTGCCGACATAGGTTGTATCCATTGTAATCTCTGATTTTATATTAATAGAAATGTATTTTCCTGTCCAATAATGTGTGTTTGATGGAGTATTTCATCCATGGGTGATTTCAAATGCTTGTACATTGTTGATTATATATGCTAGAATAGATATAACACCAATATATATAGTATGCTTGTCTTGTTTACTTGTTGTTGAGGAAGTGATTCATCAATTCAAGATGAAGTTGGAAAGCTCAACGGGGATCTACTTCAACCGTCCGGAATAAGGTACGAGGTCTGATCCTTTAGTGTTAGATATTTAATTTCTATTGCATATTGGAAAGGATTGATTTCTAGAGTCAAGCTTTCTGTTGTGGTACCCCAAGCCATAGGAATTTCTCTCCCTAACAGAATTGACGACTCCGTTGGAGAGTTCCTAGTATTTGTCCTTTGGGGGTTTTCTATCGGCATTCAATGACTATGAATTGTTCTTTTTCTCTTGTTTCCATGTTGGGTCTGGGGGCATGTTTGCATGGTAGTGTTTGATTAGTGTGAAGTTTGTCTCAGTTTGTCTTTTTGCCTTTATTTTTATGCACCTTTCTTCCTGTACGCGAGTTTTTAACTCACAGTCGCATATATACATGGGTTTCACTGCTATTTCCGCGTACACACGCGAGTTTACTATGAACAATCGCGTATGCCCTTAGTTTTTCCTTCTAGAGGACGTTGGATGGTTGCTGGGTGAATTTTGATTAGTGCTGAGTCTCCTTTGATAAAGCTAGAGTCTGTATACACCTCTATTTCTGACTAGAGACGTTTTTTTAGGGTAATTGTTTTTTTTTTGAATAATGTTCTTGTCATTGCATTTTCGATTTTTTGTTTTGGGATTAGTGCATTAGATTTATTTTACCTTAGTACTTTGTTTGATTGCTTCTTGACTGTGCTTACAGGGTCTAGGGGTTGTAGAATCATTCTTTTCCTTTTATATCTCATTTTTATTTCAAAAAATCCAAAACTTTTCCTTATCATCATGCATTTCATCTTGCATTTTGCATAGTATTTGCACTAGATTTGCTTTGGAGTATTAGTCAAGATTTCATATAGGAAATATTTCATTTATCATTTGAAGAGAATTGTGCATTTCATGTAGTATCATACCCTGTTGTTCATGGACACAATGCATTTGCATTGATTGTTAGGTGTGCATTTTACTTCATGTTGTGTCATAACACCATTAGTTGCACGGCCATATCCCTCTTTGAGTAATAAATCCAATTAAAATCAACGCTTAAATTAAAATGAACTACACTATTTTATTTGATAGGGTTCACCAACAAGATTAGGTTTTAGGGTCTTGGAATAGTTTGTTGTGAGTAAATTCTCCAAGACCACTAAACAACAACATGTATGTGTCTGTCTAGGTGAGTGTGTGAAATTCCTTGGTATAACCAGTGTTTCTCAGGATCCTCCTCTCAAAAGGGAGTTAAGCACGAGATAGTGTGAGTGGCTATTGATTGGGATGACCCTTAGTCATAATTGAGTAGCACCAGAGATATTTCCAGGATTGTATTCATATCTAGGGGCTCTTTCGAGAGTTTTGGGCTTTGATACCCTACCCATATGGTCAATCCACTTGCGATTATCTGCTTGAGCATTGATTATATTGAGGTGACCTTAGTGGCATTACCTAGGATATCGAGGGGGTACTTTGCAGGGGTTATTCTACGGGTGTCCCAACTAGGTTGGGGTCGGACAACACAGTTGCTTTATGCGTTGAAGATAATGGCCACAATAATTGGTTACGTACCTCCGCTTGTTGTGTATGGGAGTCTCAAGCCTCTCCTAGGTCAGACGTATCTGCTTCATTCGGGAGCTCACTTATCCTACCCTTGATTTCTTGTATTTGGCTTTAGATTTTGTTGGTGATTTCTCTGTGCACATTCGCTTGCCTAGGGTTTGCATAGATACAGAGTCTTTTATATTTTTTGAGTCATTATGGATTTGTGTGTGGCTCCTCACCGTTCTCAATGGCAGGACTTCCACCTTCTACATATCCTCCTCCTTTGGGAGAGAGAAATAGATAGTCCAGGTGGACTACTTCACACATTGATTCACACACCATGGGAGACCATATAGAAGATATTATTGAACCACCTTCTCCCATTCATGTGGAAGATGGGGAGTTTGCTCCTAACTATGATCCTTCACCTGATTTGACTGAGTTAGGTCCTGTGATTTCTGAGATAGGAACTTTTCATGATAAACCTACTTACTCTAGGGTTGATTCCCCATTGAAGCATTGCCGGAATGGAATGCCGGAGGATGACGAGACTCATTTTGAACCCACGAGCACTAGTTATGGTAGTTATGGTATGTCTGGTTTTCCTACACATGATTTGGAATTCCATGTCGAATCTGATTTTGAACCTAACACTATGCCTAGGGGCACTCTCATTCCTTACCATGCAGAGAGGTTTGGGAGCACAAGTCACATTGCACCTTCCATTCCGGTGGTGGCAGCCACATCACATATTCCTCTTAGGTCTAGGGTTAGTGATCCTATTAGGATACCAGATCCAAGATGAGTGACTATAGGGAATAATACGTACATAATTGCATAGGTCCCTTTTTCCTCTGTCCCTAGTTCTTCGAATGTTCACCCTCCACCTCATACCCGTGGTCCTTTGGGCCGAAATGTTGCTACGATTCAGGTCTGTACTGCGATTACTAGACCAGTTGTGTCTCATGTTCATGCACCGCCCGTTGCTTCAGGAGGTCATGTTCATATTTCTAGAGGTGACATTACAACTTCTGAAGTGTATATTCCTACTTTCAGAATGTATATTCCTATTTCCAGAGCGTATATTCCTACTTACGCAGTGTCTCATGGGACATCGCATGCGATGAATTGTGGACCTTATTATGGGATGTAGTATGGACAGGGTTCTTCAACTTATCAGTGTGGGTATCAACAACCTGCTTACTCTCCAAATTGCAGCTTTGTAGCTCCAAATAGTAAAGGTACACCACACTATGGTGCTTCCATGCCACCCTATATGGTTCAAATGGGAGGAGGGCACTATGGCCAAGGCCATGGTGGTCATGGTAATTAGACCTATGTGAATCATAACTATCAAGGAGTGGTCCATCGACCTAATAATCCTAGGCTACCTTAACTCGCAACACTGAATCTTCCTGACTTGTCAATTTTGACGAACGATCATGTAGCTCATGACCTGGCTTGGCCGGCTGTCGCTACTAAGCTTCCCTCAGACATACCCAAATTCGAGGGCAAACCAAGAGAGGATCCGATCGAACATGTTACTACTTTTCACCTATGGTGCTCTTCAAATTCCTTACACCAAGACTCAATCCATTTAAGGCTATTTCAACGCACCCTTATAGGGCCTCCCATGAAATGGTATATAGAGCTACCTAGGGGGGCATTCGCTTTGTTCGATGACCTAGCGATGACTTTTCTTAACCACTTCTAGCTACCAGTGCATTATGATGTTGGTACTAAACTATTGTCTACATTTTGGCAGGATAAAGCCACACATATCTTGGATCATATCCAAGAGTGGCGTAGATGGAAGAGGTTGATTAAATCCTTTATACTGCCGGAATTGCTCCTCGAATGGTTCCTTAAGTCATTATTGCCATATATAGAGAAGGATGTTTCTACATCCGGAGTGCAAAATGAGGAACACGCCATTTTTAGGGTGCAGGAACTGGATTTGATTTATGCTCAATCCGGTTTGTTATATGAGATTATTCCCAATGCTCCGCATTCTAGTTTCAACCCCAAAGTTAAACTTGGACCACATACCGATGGCATTGTTGTTTGTGTGAGTGCTAAACCTGTGGATTTGGTTGCAAAAAAAGTTAGTCAATTTTCAATCAACCAATCTGCTTTGGGACAAGCAACGGCTTCGTCTCAACCCGCCCAAACAGCGAGTGTGCTTTCAGTGCAATCATCAGACCAGAAAGGTAACTAGAAGTCCGGATGGAATAAAAAGAAGGGTAAGAATAATTGTAAGGGTGGGAATAGGCATGAAAATGATAATAATAATGATAAGAACACCTGTAATGCTAGGGGGATAAGCAAGCTAAACGTAAGGTTAAATTTCCTTACAAGTTGTGTAAGGACGATCACATCACTTACTTGTGCCCTCGTATTTATGAAGCCTTGAGATTCTTGGCACAGGGCCTAGCTGTGCTGACTAACCCTTTACCTCACAATCAAAATATGAACTCGAGGACCCATGATCATTCTAGTGGTGATCAAGATCCACCAAAGGGTAGTGGTCGTGGTTGCATTAACATGGTACGTGCTGCAAAAGTTGTGACCCATGCAAAGGACTATGGTTCGTCACAACCCAACCAAGGAAAGGAGCCTGATCCACTAGGGACTCCTTTGCGTATTGAAAAACCTGCGGACAAGCCTGAATTTACACCTCACATCCCTAAGGGAATCCTTAAGCATTCGGGACATAGTCCTAATGCCCGAGCCACCCATAACTATTCAGTTATCGAGGATTTGGGCCATACTCCTTGTGCAATGTCTGCACTAGAAGTGCTTTAGAGTTGTCCTTAAAAAAGGAATGCTTTTCTTTCTTCCCTTGGTGTGAATGATGATAATTCTTCCTTTGTGATTAATTTTGAAACCGCATGACTTCAGCCTCACTTTCCTTACTATGTGTCTCTTTTGATTCTCATAGAATGTCTTAACATGACCGTCAAGCGCACTGTGATTGATGAAGGCACTACTGCTGATGTGATGTCTTTATCATGTTGGAAGGGTTTGGGTTCCCGTGAGTTGTCTAAATAGGCGACCATGTTAACTGCGTTCGATGGGAGATCGTTTCAGCCACATGGGATTCTCCCTTCCCTTAAGGTTCGTTTTGCGAGGGAAGATCGTTTCGATAGAGGTCGAGGTGGTTGATGTGCCCCTTGACTACAATCTCTTACTGGGTAGGAATTGGATGTACAATATGCAAGCCATAGCTTCTTCCCTATTTTGCGTTGTATGATTTCCATTTAATGGGAAGATAGTCACGATAGATCAAACTTCGTTCAAGAATCCATCAGTTACCGCAGCTTCAGGAGCTTCGATCCCGATTATAGAGCACTCTCAATTGGCAATTCAGAGTGTAGGTGTAGGCATGTATCCATTCCTCATGGGAAGTTTTAGTTGTTCTACACCTATCCTTATGATAGGGTCTAGTTCCTGTGAGGCTTCAAAATCTATGAGATCAGTGTCTTTTCGCACAAGTCATATGGAAGATCCTTGGATTCTTCCTACACCAAATACTTCAAGTGAGCCCATCGTGACGGACGTACTGTTGCCTGCAACTATGGTAGCTTATCAAGATAATATTGAGTGTGTTGCAGAGCCCAGTCCTTCCTCTTCACGGATGGAGGAGGAGGACCCTTATGTGCTTCCTGCATGGGCAGTACAGTCTTCTCACACACACGACTTCCTTGATAGTGTTTCTCCTTCAGATGGAGCGATTATTGAGGCTATGTCGGGAGTTGAGCCACCATGGGAAGAGCTCCATCATAGATCTTACTTTCTTCCTGAGATTGACCGCTTGGAGCATGAGGACTTTAGGGAGGTTCTTAGCAAGAGAATTGGTAGTTCCATGGTTCCATTAAGCTCTCCATGGTTCAATATCTCTCTCTATCTTGGCAGGATAGAGAATGTCTATATTGGGGTGAAATGTTCCCATGCTGAGATTCAAGAATACACAGAGCTGTTTAAAGAATTCCCTGATATCTTTGCTTGGTATTACGATGAAATGCCAAGTACTAACCCTCACATTGTCAAACATGAGATTAAGAATTATCCCAATGCTAAGCCTGTTCGACAACATTTGCATGCGGTGAATCCTAGGAAAGCACTCGTGCTTAAGATAGAGATATAGAAACTGTTGAAAGCGGGTTTTATCTTTACCGTTCCCTTGACTGAGTGGGTTTCAAACCCCGTTCTGGTGGATAATAAGCAGGGAGCGATCCACATATGTACTGATTTCCGTGATTTGAATCATGCCTATCCTAAGGACAATTTCCCCACACCATTTATTGATCATATTTTGGATGAGTGTGCGGGTAACGAGGTTTTTTCCTTCATGGACAGCTTTTCCGGATATAATCAGATACAAATTAAACTTGAGGACCAACATAATACTGCATTTATTTGTTCTTGGGGAACTTTTACATATCAAAAAATACCTTTTGGCCTTAAGAACACCAAAGATACTTTTCAGCGGGCCATGACCTTGATATTCCATGATCTCAAGTCGATTATCGAAGTATTTTTGGATGACCTTGCTGCTCATTCTCATATGAGAATGCATCATTCCTATCACTTGGGATTGGTATTTGAAAGATGCCTCCATTATTTGGTTAGGTTAAATCCTCACAAGTGCAGCTTTTGTGTGAAATCAGGTCGCTTATTAGGATTCATCGTTTCTAAAGAGGGTATAAGAGTTGACCCTTTGAAGGTTGAGGCAATACTTCAGTTGTCTCCCCTGAAAAATATTCGTCATCTTCAATGTTTGCAACGCATGGAAAAATTCTTACAGATATTTGTTGTCAATTTTGCCAATTTGACTAGAGGCTTCATGTGTCTTTTGAAGAAGGACACCACCTTTTGTTGGGATGAGCGAGCCCAAGAGTCCTTTGATGCGTTCAAGCGATCCCTAGCATCGGCCCCGATGATTAGTCCCCCAGACTATAGCCATGATTTTCTACTTTATGTGGCCGCGTCCATAGAGACGATTGATATGGTTTTGGTTCAAGAGGATGAGGAGATCCAAGAGCATGTCATATACTATCTGAGCTAGAATATTATTGATGCAGAGATCCGTTATTCTCATGTTGAGAAGCTTGCTTTAGCTACCGTACATGTGGTTCAACAGTTGAGACATTATATTTTCCTTCGCCATACCTTGGTTGTAGCCCATGTCAATCCATTTCAATTCATCCTCACTCGAAGGATGATTGGGGGAAAGTATAATAAATTGATTGTCATCCTGTAATAATTCGATCTCGAGTTTGTTTCAGCAAAATCGAAGAAATCGCTAATTTTTGTAGAGCTTATATTGGATTTCCCAAGTGAGGCCGAGGAGTTGGTTTGTGAAGATACGTTTATCAATGAACACATCTTCTTAATATCAAATTTAGATCCATGGTATGGGGATATCATTATATATTTACAAACATTGAAGGTCCCTACTCACCTCTCACAGGATGAACGACGACGATTACGTCACGTGTCTAAGAATTACCTCATAGTGGATAACACTTTGTACCGCCTTGGGGTAGATTCCATTTTATGACGTTGTTTAATTCATGATGAGGCTGAGGTAGTGCTGAATGATTTCCATGGAGGGGCGTGTGGTGGTCATTTATCTGGGCTTTCTACAGCCCAAAAAATCTTAAGAGAGGGTTATTTCTGGCCGTCAATCTTTAAGGATTGTGTAGATGCGGTCAAGAGGTGCCACCCTTGCCAGGTGTTTGCACATAATATGCGCTTGAAACCTGCCCCATTACATCCCATCATCATTTCCGGTCCCTTCACTATGTGGGGGCTTGATTTTATGGATTGCAACCCAACTTCAGCTGGGGGGCATCATCATATCATAGTGGCTGTTGATTACTTCACAAAATGGGTTGAGGCTATGCCTACAGTTAAATTTGATGGTGAGAAAACCACGCACTTTGTATTCAACCAAATTATTACTCAGTTTAGCATTTCGAAAGAGCTTCTCACTAACCATGGCTCACACTTTCAGAACCGTATGATGGAAGAGTTGGCATCAAAGTTAGGGTACAAACAAGAGCATTCCTCCGCTTACCTTCCTCAAGCGAATGGATAGGTAGAAGCAGTGAACAAATCACTCAAATCCATTCTCCAATGAACCATCGCACAAAGCAAGAATAATTGGCACATTATGTTATATCCTACTTTGTGGGCGTATAGAACTGCTGTTAAGACTGCCACAGGTTTTGCTCCATATCAAATTGTACATGGAGTGGAGTCGGTATTGCGGTTGAATGTGAGATTCCTTCTTTGAAGCTATCCATAGAGCTCTTACTAGAGACTTCACCATTGGAGGAGCATTTGGTCTACCTTGAGCAACTTGATGAGAAGTGTCAAGATGCCTTGGTGGCTCTAGAAGTAAATAAACATTGTGTAAAGGTCCAGTACGATAAGTCTGTCCATCTAAGGAGGTTTAGTGAGGGATACTTGGTCCTTTTGTGGGATCAACTGAAAGAACCGTCGAGGGCAGGAAAGTTTAACCCCATGTGGTGTGGTCCTTATGTCGTCAAACGCGTGTTAGAGAAGGGCGCTTATGAGTTAGTGGATTATGAGGAAACAACCTTGGCGGAGCCTAGAAATGGGCTCCATCTCAAAAAGTACTATGCATGATTTTCATCCAAGGCTAGTTGTTGTATATTATTATATAGTTTTGCATAGTTAGGTCTTTTTCTTATAGTGATTGGGTTTGTGATTAGTTTCCATTTCTTTTAGTAGATGTCAATGGAATCTTCCACCTACATAGGATTTGCGGATGGTACGAGCCGTCACACTCAACGCTCAGCCTCTGCTGCTTGGGTGATTTATACTCCTATGGGTCAAGTATTTTCTTCAGGAGGCATATGTTTACAGCCATCTTCAAACAATTTTGCTGAATATAGTGTCGTTATTGAGCTTCTACGGGATGCCATTTCACATGATGTTCTCTCTCTTGAGGTACGTCTTGATTCGGAGTTAGTAGTGTCATAGATTAATGGTTTGTACCATGTTAGAGATCCAACGTTATTAAGAAGATTCTTACGTGTGAGATTATTAGAATGACAATTTGACAATATAACATACATACATATTCCAAGAATTAATAATCAAGTTGCTGACTCATCTGCTAACTACATGTTAGATTGGCATTTGTTTCATACACAATAAATTCATCACAAACAAAAATGTTTACACATGTAAATAAATAAACCGATCATCATAAAAAATTTTATAAACATCCAAAATGTGGTAATACATAGTTTCATGATACAAAAATGGGGCTCTCGAGCCACTGAAATATAATACACGGTAATACAAAATGTATCACTCCCAGGTCTCTAGGCCTGTGGAGGAGGAGGGGGGTTGTGATCATGGAAGGTCACTATGGCTCTAGCTAGCCATCAGAATAATCGCACCTATGCTCGTGGTACACCCACCACCTAGAGCTGCATAGCCTTAGGCAAGTCCTTGACTTGCTCCATGGGAAATCTATGTGTCAGCCTAACAAAGTTGGTATGAATTCTCTGGAGTGTCTGCTTCGCATCCACACCTATGATATCGTCTCCTCTTCCCCTTCGTCTATGACGAGGGAAGGCTTCAGGCCACCGTGGTCCCACATCTGCATCCATATGGTAGATTTCACTATGTATTGTCACCCAAAACCATGTCTTTTGATTCCATATAATTAGAAAACACAAAAAATTAATTAATTCAAAAGTTTTAAAGAGAGGGTTGAGATTCGTTACCTATGTCACCATATGTCGATCCTGGTGGCAGTGGCATGTCTGGGTCTCCCCAAAAATCTATCCCCACATAGGGGTAGTCATCGATGGAAACTATCTGTCATCGCCACCACAGAAAGAATCAGCTAGATACGGGTTGGACACCCTACCTCCACCCAGTCTGCACATCACATCCACCCAACAGCATTGGGATGGATCTCTAACCCTGTGTAAAGGAACGTCAACTGTGGGGCTCAATCCAGGAACATGCTCGAAGAAAAATGTGCTCAGTATGCTTCGGAAACCGAAGCACTCTACCCATCTTACACTCACTGAGCTGATGTTTCATGTTGCTCAGCAGTGTGGTGCGGGTCTCATGCACTCCACTGCATAGAAGATCAAAGGCCGCGAGGCCTAGTGGAGTGAATCCAAGCCTGCTATCCTTCCCAGTGTCAGTAGGATGGCCTTTAGGCCTAGCACCTGTATGGAGTTAGTACGGATCTGACTCCCCACCTTCTTCGTGTCTAGATAGCAATACACCGCAATCTACTCATCTATAGTCAGGCCACCTCTGGGCCCATGAGAACGTAGGTTCACTACTTCCCCTCATCGGGAAAGTCCAGTAATAAATTATATGTCCTCCACCTCTATGGTGAGGGACATCCCATCTATCTGGAAGGACTCTAAGTCTAGATCCCAGTAATCCACCATCATCTACAATATTCCTGGTTTGGCCCTTAAGCCACCAAGACACCAAAATTTGTAGAGCCCACATGCACGTAGTGCTTTTTGATCCATTAGATAGGCCCTTACTGCCTCTTCTACCTCACCATGTTCACGCTCTCTCCATTCTAGGACCATCTTGCACAAAAAATTACAAGTTTGCCAATTAGAATACTTAATAAACCTCATGCGCGACCGCATACGTGACTGTTTGCCAAACAGTATCGTATGTACGCGACTGCGAGGGCATTTTCCGTGTATATCTAGCCCTATACATGAAAAAACCCTTGATTTCCGTGTGGGCCGCAGCGCCTATTTTGGATTGGCCTAGAAATGCCAAATCACCATGGAATTTGATAAAAATTACATGAAAATGGAAGAGAAGAGCATGGGTAAGTACCTAGAAGAAACGATAGTGGATTCCGCTAGCTAGATCTCCTGGAATTCGCTGTTGAAAATCTGAGTTCAATTGGGTAAAAATTTCAAATGTTTTATAATGTTTTGAATTTTTTACTATTTATAGAAATTTTTCCAATTTTTGAAAAATTTTACCCACTTTCCTATAGTTTGGACCATTTCTAATCATTTTGGACCGTTTTTGACCTAATTTATGATGTAGGACACCTTTTTGAGTGCCGTTTCAGCTATTAGATTGACTCGTTCGTGTCGATCTCAGGTATCATGTCTAAACTGGCATATAGGTTAGGGTTCATCACCATTTTCATTTTGCATGACCTTATGACCGTTTCATTATAGGCTTAGGTACAAACCCACTTTATTATGTCACAGAACCTTCTTGTTGTTTTAGACGTGGCATGATATGAGTGGTAGAGCTTGACCTTACATGGGTACCCTAGTTAGCACCTTATTTGCATTTGGTGCCCATGCTGACGTTTTGTCCCTTAGGGTGTGGGAGTCCGTTGTATAGTATTGCCATGACATTTCGCAAGAGCCTCATACTCCTCTTGATCTTTTGCTGGCCTATTTCCCTGAGGACTCCCTTATGTCAAGTTGTAATTGCATTATCATGAGCTTTGCCTGCCTTTTTGAGCCTTACGCCGGATTTCCTGACATTGATTTTCATCCATATAGGCCGAGCTTGTCTCATGTCTAGCCATGCAGAGCCATTTTATATATCCTTTGCAACTTGATTCCCTATTTTTACTGGGAGGGGATTTTCCCCCAAGTTTCGCTATCCTACACATGTATGCTTGCATTGAGCATAGGTATGTTCCACTGCTTGGAACTAGTTTGTTTTCCCCTATGACACTTGTCTCCTCCTAGTCTGTAACTATAAAGTGGTTTTATTCTTTTTCAAGCTTTTTAAATATTTGAAAAATTCCAAAAAATTAAAAAAACCAAAAATCCAGATAAGGAAAGATGTTATCTTTGGCAGCTATCGAGTCGTGTCACCTTCGAACAGAGCATTGTTTATCACATCCACTATTTGGGTTTATAGTTTGACTTTAGGAGCTATACTCATTTATCTGACCTTATCTCCATTGACTGGTTAAGCTTCCAGTCCCCATGGAGCCTCTATCGATGCCTCCTATGTCGTAGAGATGTCCCAGTTGTATATATCAAGTCTATGTTGCCTTTATGTAAGTCACCATACGTCGTTATGCTCTTGTTCACAGGAAGTTGAAACCTAAGTCGGCCATTCCTCATTTATCTTTACTTTGCATGTCGATGATTCCTGATACAGTTACTAGTTCATGCACCTTATGATCGAGTCCTTCCACATTATACAGCTTTGCTGAGTACCTCATGTTGGATGATGGGGGATGCCTTAATGCCATCCTTCCAGCGGATTTCATCCCATCGACTTCAGATCATTTATTCTGGGATCGAAATCTAGAGTCATTTTTGAGTGCCTTGAGACTTGTAGTCATCAGTGGTAGGTTCTCTTGCCATCAACAATATTTGGGAATACATCAATGTCCCCTGATCGATGGATCCTCTCAAGTGTTTGACCTCAACACATGTATTCACACTTGTTAGTTTTCACTCTAGTACCTTGATTCCCATTTTCATTATCGATGGGTGATCTCACATCTGTTAACGGTATACATCAATGACCGGTAATCAGATGATGGACTACTATGTTCGACCTCGACACCTCTATTCACATAGTAGGACATGTACCTGTAGCAGTTTGTGTAGAAGACTTTCCATATTGGTGGCATCTCTCATATGCCACCTCCTTGATCATGCCAGTGTTCATGAGATTTCAGCTCTCGTGACTTGATTCCAGTATATGTTAGACATTTCCAGCTATTATGGAGATTTTGATCCATTGTATATATTCAACCATTATGGAGATCATGATCCTTTGTATATCTTCATCATGGAGATTCTGATCTATGTATATTGTACCTGGTGATGACCACTTATGTGATATCTTGTATCATGCCTATTCATGGCCATTGTACTCTTATGTATCCGGGACCGTTGTATGTATTTGTAGTTATGTGTAGAGTTGTATCATTGTACTATGTTGATTGGGTGGCTGGTCTCCCATTTGGGATCCTTCATCACTCCACTTCTGGGATGGACTTATAATGTATTTCGGCCATCGTATGACCCCTCTGACCTCACACATTAGGGGGCATCTGTTATAGCTGATTTTACCACTCTAGGTGAATCACACTTGTATGGCCTTCCCCTGTCCCTCTGTTGACTCCTTAGACCCCATTGGACCATTTTTTGTCCTTTGATGTCCCTTTGACCATCCCTAAAAACATGTGAAAATTAATACACGTGACTTTTAAACCCTTAATCATGTATATATGCGGATTTGACCCTTAAAACGGTGTACATCGAGATGTGTGCATAATCCAAATTCTTTTGTAGTTTTCATTGACATGGATCCGACTCACTTGACTCCTCACCTTCCCTATGCCTTGAGATCGCTCAGATTTGACCTTTAATTACCCCTTTGAAAAGCTATATAAGGAACTCTTAGGTACATTGAAGACATATGAGAGAATTGAGAACAAAGAAACTATAGTCCATTATTGTCGGAACTTGTGCTTGAGTCTGCATCCCTTTGTCCCTTAGAGCACTTTTATGTTCTTCCCAAGCTTTCCTTTTGCTTGTGAGCTTGCTATCAAGAGATGGAGGATTGAGGTGGTGGAGGCCCAAGTGGGGGATTCAATTTCTCCGATTCGCAGATGTGCCGAAAGAGGTTGTATCCATTGCAATCTTTGATTTTATATTAATAGAAATGTATTTTCCTATCCAATAATGTGTGTTTGAATGAATATTTCATCCATGGGTGATTTCAAATGCTTGTAGATTGTTGATTATATATGCTAGAATAGATCTAACACCAATATATATAGTATGCTTGTCTTGTTTACTTGTTGTTGAGGAAGTGATTCATCAATTTAAGCTGAAGTTGGAAAGCTCAACGAGAATCTACTTCAACCGTCCAAAATAAGGTACGAATTCTGATCCTTTAGTGTTAGATATTTAATTTCCATTGCATATTGGAAAGGATTGATTTCTGGAGTCAAGCCGTCTGTTGTGGTACCCCAACAGACGGCTCATAAGCTCGTAAGCTCCGTTCTCTAAAATTTGCTGATGACAAAGGGAGCATAGCACATTGAATAAAACTTCCCTTTACCTAGTTTATCATGTCTCTGATCGCAGGTCATAACTAGGTCACCTTCATTGAAAACCTGAGGTTGAACAGATTTATTATACTGGGACTTGACGCGTTTCTTATGTGCCTCGTTAGCTAAGGTGATGACTCTTTTAGTTTTGTTAAGATTAGTCAGGTATATAAACCTTTCTTCCTTGGTGGAAGCATTGGGAAGAAGTTCTACTACAAGTTTAGCGACGAAATATGGCATTGGATAGGAAGGACAACTTCTAGTCTGTAAACTAACTAGAATGGTGTGAAACCAGTCACTATTTTTACTGAAGTCCTGTAATCCCAAAGAGAAGAAAAGAGAGTTAGGTTCCAATTGGATTTATTATCTCCAACCATCCTCCATAGCATATTCAAAACTTTGTTAATGGAATCGACCTAACCATTATCCTTTGGATAGTAAGGAGTTGAGTTTTCATGGCGAAAACCCAGCTTGGTACTCAACTCGGTTATCATCTAATTCCAGAAATGTGATCCATGGTCAGTGACAATAGACTATGGGAATCTGAACCTAGCTATCACTTGATTAAATAATAATATGGCTATATTCTTACCATCCTTCGCATATGTAGGCATAGCCTCAGCCCATTTTGTGAAATAATCAATAGTTACGATGATGTAGCCATGCCCCCCAGTTGAGTTAGGATTATATTGCATGAAATCAATTCCCCATTTGTAAAAAGGTCCAAGTGCAATGATAGGGTGTAAAGGAGCAGGGTGGGTGTGATTTTTCAAATATAAATGTTGGCAAGGTGGTCATTTCTTAACAATCTCCTGACCGTATTTGAAGATTGAAGGCCAGAAATAGCCAGCGTGAAGGATTTTCCGAGCTGTAGCCATCCTAGAAAGATGAACACCACATGATCCTGAGTGGAAATCACTAAGGACTTGTTCATCCTTCTCATGTGTAAGGCATCGTCAAAGAATGTAATCGATACCACGTCTATACAATGTATCATTGAAGATAAGGTAGTATTTTGCATCGTTGTGGATACACCGACAATTGTCACGGGTTATATTGGGATGAAATATTTGAGTTTGGAGATAAATGATTAAATATCCATACCATGGGTCTATCATGCTTATCAAGAACATGAATTCATCTGGAAATGAATCACTAGGATCAGTACCCATCAAAGCATAGGGAAGGTCACACATCAGTTCTGCAAAGACCAAGGATTTCTTTGAAGTGACCTTGGTGAACTCAAGGTCAAATTCCTGCAGGATGACAATCCAATGGGAATAGTTTCCCACTAGTACTTGACAACTCAGGATGTAGTATTAAATTGAGCACATAGATCTATGGACAAACACACAACTCACAGTATATATCACACAATTTACTCAGTTATTGAAGAATGAAACAATACAAAAATGGCTTGCAACTGTGAATGCTTTTCATTAATCAAAGAGTAATTAGATAGTAATTACAATGAAGTACAATGGCTTAAATAGCCACATGCAATTCGAATCCACATGAGGAAATTTAAACTGATTAGACTCTACTTAACTGTAGGTAACCAAGACCTTGTCTAAATCACTGTCAGAGGACTCAATAGTTAACTGACCTTGTCTAAACCATCATCGGAGTTCATCAGAGTTCTAAAACACAACTCAAGTGTTACATTCAGTGTTGACTAAGGCTAACTGAATCTGGTAGGTGAGAAATGCACCCCTCTTTCATGCATCCATGCAAACCTAGCACTTACTAAATGTAGATGAATAGAATTGATTGTAACTGACTCCTAACTTAGCTTGACCAGTCACCAACTCAACTCAAATGACCTTGGTTGGTATCGGCACTCCCAGTGGCTCCTAAATTGTAGGGATTGGTCTAGGAGGATCCTAAAATGATGCATGCAAGTGCAATAAGTTGTAGTAGGCCTCACTTAGTGTTCCCCGCAGTTTATTAACTGGAACATGTGTCCCAATTAGGCCAAGTGGACCCAATGGTGCTAGTGACTAAAAATAGACTGGATGGACTCCCGATTTAGACATGACTCCTGATTTAGACACATGACCAAATTGGACAAGGGGGGAATTAATAATCCTAACACCCCCCCTGAATGCTAACTTGAACAATTTGTGGGCCTTGGTAACTAATATGATAGGTCACCCATTACATCAAGTAAAGTAAAGTAACTACTCAAAAACAAGGTGCCGGGGAAAAAAACACATGGGAAAAAAGGCCCCCCTCTAATTAAGCAAGTAGAATCAAGATCCATCTGGTTCTTCTGTGCATAGGTATCCTGGGGCCTGGCATGTGAACCTCTCCATCATTATTTCTGGAGGAATATTCCTCTTTGGAATAAGAATGATATGCTCAACTAAATCAGAAATATAGACAGCTGTCGAATGAAGACTGGACCCATGTAGAGCAACTGAAGTCAACTGATAAGTGAGAAAAGGTTCTTGAGGATTTAGAACATGTGAGGAAAACTCAAGAAACTGATATGTTTCAGCCATTAACAACAAACCATGAGTGGTAATAAAATCCCCAAGTGTTAGGAGCAAGTGTCTAGGCGGATGCAGAAAATATTCCTCTTTACCGGTTCTGTGAGGAGATGAGCATGTGATCAATGGTAGAGAAGCACTGGGACTGTTGAGAGGGAATTCTTGAGATCCATAGTCTGATATATCTTCTGAAATATATAATGAATCACATACTAAAATATCAGAAACCTCATAAGAGGAAACTAACACCAAATCCCCATCAGCAGTTTTGAAGAGAAAGTATGGTACTTGATTTTTCACACCGAAATTGGTGAGAGAAGCTACAAGAATGACTGAAGGCTCTTGGATTTTAAAATTTGAACCAAATAATATCAGATCATAAATTAAATCAGATCTAAATAAGTTCACAACAGACCCAAAACTATGAAATGAAATCAAATCCCCCACAACAATTTTGTAGGAGACTTGCGGTACTTGTTTCTTCACACCGTTGATGAGAAAAGCTACAAGAAGTACTGAAAGATTATGAATTTGAAATATTAAAACAATAAATAATATATCATATCTAAATCATATCATATCAGATCCAATAAGGTTCATTTTATATCCAAATAAATGGTCAACCGAGACAGTGGATGCACAACTTTCTTCTTCTTCAAAATTCTGAATTTTGGTTCATGCAATCCTACAGGAATTTGTTGGAAGATCTAGATCAAGGGGAGTGAATGGATCACTCTGGTAGTCTGATATTTCTTCCAAAATATCCAAGGTATTACATATTTTCACACCAGCAGCAACATTATAGGGATAAAAATAAAATTTGTCTTCACTTTCAGAAGCAATTACTGGCAAATTTTGCACAGAACCCAAAGGAAAATCACCGGTGAATGTTTGCATGGAATTGTAGCAATATTTTTCTTCAATATCAGATATTTGGATGTATTATTGTGTTTCAGCCATATGAGGAGATGAGATATCAGATATCTCATAAAATTCCATTGCATCAGGAGAAGGAGTCACTGCAAGGAGACTGTCTTTAATTCGAATTGGCTGTGTAGAAGCTTTTGCTTCTTCTTCATCCTGAACAACTTCATCTGAGAGAGTGGATGCCAAAATTTTTGGATGAGGGATGCTTATGGTGCTATATTTTCTCTCCAAATTTCTATTATTATCCTCATCAATCATTCCAAAGTTTCTATCCAATATTTTCTAGAGATCCTTTGGGTTTCTAATAGATCTTTTGAGGTAGAGCATGCTAGGAGAAATGGCCATATACATTGTTCCATAAGCTGCATCACATTCATTTATCCAGTCATCCTTCCTCTCAAAGGAATCTTCACCAAGTCCAATAAACACCTCATAGATATCTTTTCTTTTCAGAGATGCAATCATCTTCATCTTCCATTCTGAATAGTTTGTGGATAGGGTGAGAAGAGGAACTGATGAATCCAGAATTGATGAAACCATTCGAAGTTGTACCTAAAAAAACACAAAAAGGCCACCGCAAGGTTGACAACCTGCACATTTAGGTTTTCATCACACCCAACATAGTTGATCAAGCAATCTTGATCAACAATTCCTTAACTTGGGGTATTAAGTGGTAAACCTTCTGCTTCTGGTGCAGAGCTGGAAGGAGCAATTTTGCTCAAAAATGATCCAGTAGGATATATGAGGAGGAGAAGTGCCTTGTGTGTTGAGGCTTTGATACCATATTAAATTGAGCACATAGATATTTGGACAGACACACAACTCACAGGATAGATCACACAATTTACTCAATTATTGAAGAATGAAACACTGCAAAAATGGCTTGCAGTTGTGAATGCTTTTCATTAATCAAAGTGTAATTAGATACTAATTACAATGAAGTACAATGGATTAAATAGTCACATGCAATTCGAATCCACATGAGGAAATTCGAATTGATTAGACTCTACTTGACTGTAGGTAACTAAGACCTTGTCTAAATCACTGTCGTAGGACTCAATAGTTAACTTACCTTGTCTAAGCCATCACCGGAGTTCATTAGAGTTCTAAAAAACAACTCAAGTGTTACATTCAGTGTTGACTAAGACTAACTGACTATGGTAGGTGAGAAATGCACCCCTCCTGCATGCAACCATGTAAACCTAGTGCTAACTGAATGTAGAGGACTAGAACTAAATGTAACCGACTCCTAACTTAGCTTGACTAGTCACCAACTCAACTCAATTGAACTTGGTTGGTATCGGCACTCCCAATGGCTCCTAAATTGTAGATATTGGTCTAGGAAGATTCTAAACTGATGCATGCAAGTGCAATCAGTGGCAGTATGCCTCAATTAGTGTTCCCCACACTTTATTAACTTGAACATGTGCCCCAATTAGGCCAAGTGGACCCAATGGTGCTAGTGACTAAAAATAGACTGGATGGAATCTCTATTTAGACATGAATTCCAATTTAAATATGACTTCTGATTTAGACATATGACCAAATTGGACAAGGGAGGATTAATAATCCTAACATGTAGTACATAGGGTTCTGATATGCAAGTACTGTGGTAGTGCGAAGAAATATGTAATGACAAAATTTTTGAACATCAGTGACTGTGGCAAATGCTAACTTCTCCACATGCAAGTATCAAGTTTCAGAATCAATAAGGCTCTTATTGGCATAATATATCACGTGCTCCTGACCGTTGGAATATTCATGTGCTAAAACCATCCCAATGGTAGTAGTGGAGGAAGCAACATCAAATAGAAATTCCTTTGAATAATATGGGGGGTGTATCACAGGTGAATGAGTCAGAGCGTGCTTAAGATTATCAAAGGCTCGCTAGGCCTACTTATCCCAGAAGAATGGAGCGTTCTTCTTTAGGAGACTCATATAACCATGCGTTTTCTTAGCGAAATTGCAAATGAAACGATGGAGAAAGTTTTCCTTCCCTTGCAAAATTTAGAGTTAAACAATATTTGTTCAGGCAGGCAGGGCTAATATGGCAGCAATCTTCAGTGGCTCAATCTAGATTCCATCCTTAGAAACCACAAATCCAAGGAGACGTCCCGTTTCAATAAAAAAAACACACTTGTGTGGATTGAGCCGTATGTTATAATGACATCATCTCAAAAAAATATCTCTAATATTCCTAGGGTGGTCTTCCCATTATTGTGAATGCGTTGGGATATCGCCAAGGTATGACTCCACAATGTTTTTAATATCATGAAACACGTAGGACATGGCATGCTGGAATGTAGCTCCAACGTTCTTAAGGCTAAATGGTAACTTCCTATAGGAAAACGTTCCCCACGAACATATAAAATTCATTTTGTGCTGATCGGTGAGCAATATCTCAATTTGATTATAGCCAGAAAATACATCCATGAATGAGAAGATGATGCTTTTAGCACAGTTGTTGATAATCTGATCGATATGTGGAGTCAGAAAATTGTCCTTGGGACAAGCTTTGTTCAGATCTCAGAAATCGATACAAACTCTAATGGTACCTTATTTTTTGTTCACAGGAACAATGTTAGATACCCATTCCATAAGGGGTACATGATAAATAAATCCTGCCTTCAAAAGTTTTTCTACTTCAGCTTTAATAGCTGCAGCCTTCCAGGGATGGACTTGACGCAATTTCTTCTTGACAGGTTTTGTCGTAGGATAGGTTTTAATTTCATGAACCACAATAGATGGTTCTATCCCAGGCCTCTCCTCATAAGTCTAGGAAAAAATATCTCGGAATTCTCTGAATAATGCTCTATATGCTTCAATTTCTTCCATTGAGCAGTTCTACCCTACATGAACATGCTCAATGGTTCCAGGTTTGACTAATATTTCAATTGGGGTGGTTTTAGTAATGTTGCATATGTTTCCTTTGGATTCCATATTTTGCAACAATATCGATGTTTTTGGATGGATCATAATATTAGTACCAATAAGTGATTCAAGGTCAAAACCCATCGAAGTGGCATTGGGAAGAAAAGAAGATCGATGATGGTGATCTTCCCATACAGGTTCACTCTCACTCATGATATCCATAATGGACTCATCTGAAGGAAAATTATGTGTGAGATAATATAGAGTGGGAAGAGAGGGTTCCAACCAATAAGGGAGTTGGTATGGATCCGAATCCATGATATGAATATCATCAATATGGTCATCGAAAATCAACTGGATAGAATCATACATTGCTTCACACGGGCCAAGGGAGGATGACTGAATACTTTATTTCCCTTCGGTACTATAGTCAGTTGTGGAAATCATATTCACTGTCACCACTTCTATACTAGAAGGGGATGATGAAAATGCACCCATAAGGGTGGAGTCTTTCAGCATACCTACCCCAACTGACTGATAAGAAGGAGGGGAATGACCTAGCATAGGGATGTTATTCACCATAGGGGTTGTAACATCTGGTGTACAATATTCAAGTTGATCAATAGGCACAATATTCCCCATATGTTGAAATTGGAGAGTTTTAAATACTGTGGAAGCTACAACGGTCATAGCATAAAACCAATTCCTCCCCAATAGAAGATTGTAATCTAATGGAGCATCAACCACTTCCACCTGAATGGAAACGGTCTTTCCCCCAAGCTCAACAGAAAGTGCTGGAAATAAACCATGGGGTTGGAAACCCTTCCCATCAAAAGATTTCAAAGTAGTAGGTGATTTCATAACCTTAGGAGAACCAATGGCCCTCCAACAGGATATGGACAAGACGGAGGTCGAAGCTCCTTCATCAAGAATGGTCTGATGGACCTTTCTTTCAACTACTCTAGAGGTGATCTGAAATGCGAGTTGGTGAGGTAGTATGGATTTATGGTTCTCTATGTTGAAATTAATTAAGTTGGTATTATCTGGGTCAAATGCCCCCAAAGTTGTTAGTAGTTTTTTTTGTTGTGTTGGACAGCTCTGGACTACCTCAAGGGTAGACATCACGCAAGGATCCTGAGCTAGATCTTCAACTACATTATAAAATTGGGCTTCTCAGGAATTGAGATTGAAAATTGACTTCCCAAGGGTAGCCTTAGGTGGTCGCAAAATTGAATCGAGATTAGGTTTTTCTACCACAATAGGGCCATTAGATGAAGATGGGAAAGAACTAGTAGAAGGAACCTTGTCAAAAGGAGGACTCTTGTCCTTTTTCTCTACCTCCTTGTCATATGATTGACTACAGGTACTAAAACTGATGGTAACAGAAGACATCATCTGGATTTCTTCCATGGAATTAGGGTTTCCATGATTAGACATGTGGTCTATCAGTTGTTGTTGAGAAGGAAAAGGATTAGTAAGAACTACTGGTGCGGGGTTACTATTCAAAAATTTCCTAATCTTGTCACGATGAGGACACTCTTTTGTGAAGTGATCTCCTCCACAAAATATCTAGCTTTCCTCTTCCCTTTATCATTCTCATTGGTTTTTGGTTTAGGATTCTCTTGTTGGTTTCTAGGTTTATTGTTTTTACCTTTTCCCTTTTTCTTGTTGCTGGGAGTTTGTTTGCTTTGAATAACATTTACCTCGATGGAAACCATAGGATTTGAAGGATCAATGGTAGAAGAATTTGGTTGCTTGGAAGGTTTTGTTGTCGACGAGGGTTGGATGGAACCAACCACCCCATCAACAAGAGTTTCTGCTAGTGGCTTAGCAGTATTAGTGCTAGGGCGAGGATCTTGAAAAATTAGGTCATACAATGTTTCATATTGGGAATAAACCAAATCCAAATACTGATCATGATTGATAGCTTACTCTTCAGTAACAACACCGCCCATAGCCACATTGCAGGTGATAGGAGGAAACAATGACTTGTTAAACCAATCAACTAGTAGTTGTTCTGGGATGGGAGATTTAATAAGCCTTATCCACCTTCTCCACTCATGGATATGGTCTGAAATGTGTGTGGAGGTGTTTTGATGGAGAAAATTTAAAAGATCTGTACCCATTTCATAACGAATGGGTAGCTGAAAGTGTGTAAGAAATACAGTTTCCAGAGAGCAAAGTCCACAAATGAATGTTGTGGAAGTTCAATGTACCATTTCGCAGCTATACCAGTGAATGTGCGCTAGAAGATCCTTAAATGAACAAAATCATCCATCAAGGAGTTCGAAGAACAGCATAGATGGAAGGTCATAACATGGTCTTTTGGATCATCTCCTTGCTTTCAATCAAATTTTGGAATGTCCGATGGAAACATTACTGAAATGACAGGCCATGAAGGGTTGTTTCGAATGGGATCATTGATCAAATTGGATAAATTAGGTAAATCCAAAGTTTCTAGGTCAGGTAACTAATGATTTGGTTCCACATACTGAAAGTATTGATAAGGCATGTATCCACCAGTGGGACCATATGTTAACTGGTATACAGGTTGTTGAAATGACTGTTGAGATGATGAAATTTCTGAAGGTCCTCTGGAAGGGGGTTGACCTCTAGGGTTAGGACCACCAAGACCTCCTGGAGGAGGCCCACCAGGACCTCCAAGACCCCTGGGACCTCCAGGACCACTAGGAGGAGTCCCACCAGAACCTCTAGGACCACCAAGAGGAGGCCCATTAGGACCTCCAGGACCACTAAGAGAAGGCCCACTTGGACCACCAGGAGGAGGACCGCCAGGACCTTTAGGACCACTAAGGGGAGGTCCTCTAGGCCCCTTGGGGGGAGGACCTCCATAAGGTGGTCCTTCGACACCTCCAGTACTATGAATAGGTATTCCTCCTATTGCTGGCATGTAAGACTAGTTGGGTTTCCCCCACGGTGTAAATGTATTCCTACGGTACAAAATTCGAGTGTAGGATATCCCTATAGGTGTAGGTTGATAATTCATATTCCCTATAGGTACTTGATTTTATAGGTAACCATAGCCCCATGAGTGTTTATTAACTACAGGTTGTTCCACTAAGGGCTGACCTGAACTTAATGGAGGATTTACCATATTTGTATTGGTGGGAGGAAAATATACTGCAGATTTTCCTACAGTAGAGGTTTGTCTATTATTAGTAACAATTCCACTAACAGGTAACGTAGGTCACACCGTGGGTTTTCCCCCGATGTTAGAAGGTGTGGACGCTACTGGAACTGAAGGTTTCCCCCCAGCCATAGAAGGTATAGGATGAATAAATAAAAACCTAGAATTCAAAACTGCAGGAATAGAATTAGAGATTTGACCTAGATTGTGAGAAGTATCACCATGTGGTGGGTAACCATAAGTGGAAGCCCTAATTTCAGATACAGGACAAGGATTTATGTTATAGGGTAATATAGACAATATAGATTCATTATGAGGTGCAGGCACAACCAGAACTTTCTCTAGTCTTTGCATTCTCTCTTCAAAATATTATGCATGGTGAATATATGCTTGGATTTGCCTATATTATTCTTCACCTGTAGAAGTTTGTTCAGGAGAGGTTCCATTAACCCCAAATGAAGAAATTTCCTAACCCATAGACATTCTCCAAAACGGAGCACCAGGGCGATACTATGGTTCATCAGGACTATCGATACGACCTTCCATAGGAGGATGAAAGGAGGTATCAACAATAGGAGGTTGTTGAGCCAAGGGATTAATGTAAGAGGTGAATTGATCTCCACTTTATACAACCATATTTTCTTCCTCGTGGGGGCTGGTTGCAGCTCCTTGGTCGATGGCTTCCATTGGAGTTTCTCTCGTAATAGGAGGAAAATCAGGTGATAATCCCTGATTCCTTCTGGATCGTCTCAACTAAAACTCGACCAGATTGTATTGGTCACTAAACCTAACCTAGGGTTTCAGAACTAGGAAAAATCACACAGTCTTCTCCTACTCAATCTACAGGCCACAAGCAAACTTAAGTGATAGGATGAGCTCAAAATATTTGGTCTCTCACGAGGATTGTCAAGCAGGTGCAACTCACGATATACTCAAGGTATGTGCGTAGTAGTCTCCCCAAGTGCTGTTCTCAGTGTATTTCTCCAAAATCGATGGCCAAAGGGTTTTTCTCAGTTGGACAAGGAATCCTAGTGGGGTCTCTCAATATACACAAGGTATGTGGGAGCTCAAATTGGTAGTGTGCTATCTAATGCACAATTTTCCATAATGGGTCTTCTGATATACAATCGAGTACATGAATTACCTTTCTATATACCTCAAGGGTACGTGAATGTACATTTGATATATCAATGGTATGTGGAAGAACCACGCGATTCTCGAGTTGTAGGGAAGGCGGGTAACGATAGCTCCTATGTTTTACGATGCTCGAACACATCACTAAATTATCACTCAATATTCTATACAATTTTATACCTATAACTATCGTTAATTTTATCTTTAGCGGTTAGGTGAATGAATACGATTTTGATAGAAATGTAAAGCCATGCAAATATGAAATGCAGATAATTTCACTTTACTTTTCAAAACATGCCTACCTATGGGAGGGAGAGAGTATTTTTCTTTTCAATTTCCACTCTGAAACCAAAAGTTTTCTCAAACAACTACACTAAACAAAAAAAATTCTGAGAAAGAAAACAAGAAATAAACATCAAAACCAATTTTGAAAGCAAGCAAACTAGAGTAAGATCTCTTTTTCAAAGAAAGACAAAAACACACTCGAAGGCATAATCAACATTTTTTCAATTTTCCTTTAAAACGAGAAATATCTAACTTAAAACTATTAATATTTTTCTTTTGATAAGAACAAAAATGTAAAAGAAAGAGAAGAAATATAGATATCCGAAAGCTGATGAGGCAAATTAGAGGTCCAACAATTCGTCGTCCAACAATAGATATGAATAATTCTCAACAAAAAAAAATCTTTTTTCAAAGCAAAAAGAAGTCCTTCACAAAATTTTAACGAAAAATGAAACAAGCTATCAACCAAATGAGTCCTTCTTTTCAGATCTATCTAGCAATAAGACTTAGATCTAACTGATGCTAAGCTCTCAAATTATCACTCCTTTCAAAATCTCAAAACCAAGCATACAAGATAATGAACAGATGAACCTATCCTAGCTCTTTGATTTTAACAAAACAAGCCTTTTACCACATCAAATCCAACATTCAAGCACTCAGATATATTTAATGCAAACCCAAACATTCATAATTGAAGACAATGAAACCAAAATTTTTACAAAAATATTTGAAAAATCAAGCCTAGAAAAGGCCTACCTGGAACCACGTGCAGAGAGTCACTGACAAAGTGGTTTTGATCCAAAATCACTTCCTAATTACTAGTCCCAACCGTGCTTCCTGCTAACTGCCTTCAAGCAATGGCACTACTTATTTCCTGCAGCACATGCGAGGTTCCCTCTAAATGCACAAAAACAAGGAAAATGGTGAAAAAGCAAGGTTGTATCACTGTGCAAATGACTCTGAAACCATGAATTAACAATACTTAAGAGCATAGAGGGTCAAAAGAACTCATATTTGAAAAATATCTGAAGATACCAAACCAATAGCCACTAGATCAGTAGATCAACTAGTGGATCTGTTTGAATTGATGAAGGAAGGGAGCTTGGATTTTAGAAAAGTATTCTTGAAAAAGACTAAGGGAGATCACATTTTCTGAAGCTCTTCCCCAATGGAGTCACCATATTTGTAGCTAGGAATTTTCACCTTCCGCGGATAGAAGTTGTTCCTCTGGTCTGAATGGTTCAGATCCAGAACAAATGGTTCACAACAAAGGTTGGAAGATTTTCCCTAGAAGCTATAAACACTTGGAATACAATCTTTGATGGAGTGATGTGATTATTCTCTCATGACAAAGGTCTCCAAGGAAATACCTTCATAAACACATCAAACACACAAGAGATCAAAGATACCAGAACATCATCTATAGATCTATGCTAGTGACTAAACAATCGGACAATAACATGCAATATTACAACATAACAAGTATATGGGAAAGGAACCAATTTTTCATTAATAAAATGAAGAAAGAGTTTACAACCTATGCCTTAGTGTTGATATGCTCTTTCACAAAGCCAACACCTTGTCTCCGATAGCTCCAACTTTCTCCCTCAATCTCTCTTAACTGACTTGGGCCAGAATATCAAAGCAACAACATAACATTACTCTCCCCTCAACCATGGACATTGAGCCTGCTTTTATAGGATTGGAATGGATAAGAATGGTTGAGAAATTGGTGGGTGAGGTGGCTAGGAGATCCTACAAGGATGGATCTTGGGCCCAACTAACCCTAGTGATAAGGGATAAGGGTGCCATGAAGCCTTCTTTCGAGAAGCTTCATGAGAACCTCTCTTTTTCACTTTTTAACAAGGGCACCGCTCCTTGTACACCATGACAGAGCGGTTCTGGGAAGAACCACGCATCACTTAAAGGGTGAAGGAGGTACCACCACTTACTAGAAAAAGACTAAGTGGTGAAAAATACTAAGGGTGAAGGCGGTGCCACCACTTATTGGAAAAAGACTAAGTTGGAAAAAGACTAAGTGGTGAAAAATTGTCCTAAAGCAGTAGTCTTATGAAAATGGGCACCGTATTTCATAAGAAGGAGAAAATTCCAACCATGTCGTATCACCCCATATTTGGTTGAAGTGTCTATCTGACCATGACACTAGTTCTCAGAACAACTCTTTAAGGATGAAGATACATGCCTCCTAAAAGAAGTTCTTTTTGGTTAAGTTACACAATTTGCTCTAGGAGAGTGCCCGCCATAGTTTGTGGGTTGAAATAAATTCATGCACCATATGGGCATACTATATGTGGATGTGTTGTCTAATTGACCATGTTATTACTTTGACCTAAAAGTACCCGAGGCAAAAATTATGGATCTGCCAAAACAGGGTCTTAAGTAACTTTTACATCATACTTTAGTAAAATGCAGGCTGAGGAGAGAGAAAGTAGTTCCAGAGGATGAAATGGGTCTTAATGGATTCATCTGGTTGTCCTCCATACATTGGATGTATTACACTCCAATTTTGAAGAAAAGTTGAAATCACCTTTGAGACCTAGGGTTTAAAGAAATTGACTAAGTGTCAAATCACAAGGTTGAAGAGGCATTTGGAAATGCCTTCCAAAGCCTGTCTGAGTGATGATAAATTCATCAGAAGGTATAGGCATGTTCTTTAATGAACTGGCCATCCATCCATGTTCTTAGTTTTTCTTATGGTGACCACATGAGAAAAATATCAGCTTGCCAAAAGAAGTAAAAAGGTTAGCTTGCATATCCAAAAATATGAAAAATTGATAGAGTGTTGAAAACATGAGGTTGAGAGCCCACTTGGAAATGCACACCAGATTCATCTCTTTAACTGATAAATTCATCAGATGTTATGGGTCCATTCTTTGATGATCTGGGCATCCACTCATGATCTCAGTTTCCCTCTGGGTGTTCACATGTGTGAGATAAGAGTCTGAGAAAATGCCTCCTGGCACAGTAATGACTAGGGTATGACAAAATTGACTAAGTGTTGAATTGAACAGTTTGAAAGACCATTTTAAAGTGACTTCCAGAGACTATGTGTTTTTTATTAGGTTTTTAAGGTGACATGGTCTTGTTTCTAGTTGAGGTGGATACCTAGCTATACCTTCAGTTTGTTTAAAGATGGTCAAGATGTGAAAAATATAAGTCTGCCAAAAGTATGTGTTGGCATTGATGCCAATATATGAATGGATAATTTGTGACATTTGGTGAACTTATGATTGTGGACGAACATTTCCTAGATATGTTCATTAATGAAAAAAGAACTGTTGATGGGCATAGGCATGTATGATAAAGTTGGAAAAAGACTAAGTGGTGAAAAATTGTCCTAAAGCGGTAGTATTATGAAAATACCCATAGTTATTTCATAAGAAGGAGAAAATGCCCGCCATGTCCTATTATACCATATTTGGTTCAAGTATCTATCCGACCATGGCACCAGTTCTAAGAACAACTCTTTGACGAAGAAGGTATAGGCCTCCCAAAATAAATTCTTTTTGGTCAAATTAGACAAGCTGCTCTAGGAGAATTCCCGCCATAATTTGTGTATTGAAAGAAATGCCTGCAACAAATGGGCATCCTGTAGGTGGCTGTGTTTTCTACCTGACCATGTTCTTACTTTGACTTGAAAGTACCTGAGGCAGAAATTATGGATCTACCAAAATAGGGCCTTAAGCAACTTTTACATCATACTTCACTAAAATTCCGGTCGTGGAGAGAGAAAGTAGTTCTAGAGGATGAAACTGGTCTTAATGAATTCATCGGGTTGTCCTCCATCCATTGGATGTCTTACACTCCAATTTTGATGAAAATTTCAAATCACCTTTGAGACCTAGGGTTTAAAGAAATTGACTAAGTGTCAAAGCACAAGGTTGAAGAGGAATTTGGAAATGCTCACCAAAGCTTGTCTGAGTGATGATAAATTCATGAGAAGTTATAGGCATGTTCTTTAATGAACTGGCTTTCCATCCATGTTCTTATTTTTTCTTATGATGACCACATGAGAAAAATATCAGCTTGCCAAAAGAGATAAAAACATTAGCTTGCATATCCAAAAATATGAAAAATTGACCGAGTGTTGAAAACAGGAGGTTGAGATCCCACTTGGAAATGCACGCCATAGTCTCTTTAACTGATAAATTCATCAGATGTTATGGGTCCATTCTTTGATGATCTGGGCATCCACTCATGATCTCAGTTTCCCTCTAGGTGTTCACACATGTGAGATAAGAGTCTGCCAAAATGCCTCCTGGCACAGTAATGACTAGTGTATGACAAAATTGACTAAGTGTTGAATTGAACAGTTTGAAAGACCATTTTAAAGTGACTTCCAGAGACTATGTGTTTGTCAGTAAGGTTTTAAGGTTACATTGTCTTGGTCCTAGTTGAGGTGGATACCTAGCCATACCCTCAGTTTGTTTAAAGATGGTCAAGATGTGAAAAATATAAGTCTACCAAAAATATGTGTTGGCATTGATACCAATATATGAATAGAGAATTGGTGAAATTTGGTGAACTGATGATTGTGGATAGACATATCCTAGATATGTTCATTAATGACAAAAGAACTTTTGATGGGAAGAGGCATGTATGATAAAGTTGGAAAAAGACTAAGTGGTGAAAAATTGTCCTAAACCAGTAGTCTTATAAAAATGCCCACCATATTTCATAAGAAGGAGAAAATTCCTACCATGGCCTGTCATCCCATAGTTTTTTGAAGTATCTATCTGACCATGGAACCAGTTCTCAAAACAACTCTTTGAGGAAGAAGATACATGCCTCCCAAAATAAGTTATTTTTGGCCAAATTAGACAAGTTGCTATAGGAGAATGGCCACCATCATTTTTGGGTTAAAATAAATGCCCGCACCATATGGGAATCCTTTCGGTCACTTCATTTCATACTTGACCATGTTCTTACTTTGACCTGAAAGTACCTGAGGCAGAAATTATGGATCTGCCAAAACAAGTTCTTAAGTAGCTTTTACATCATACTTCAGTAAAATGCCCGCCGAGGAGAGAGAAAGTAGTTCTGGAGGAAGAAAATCATCTTAATGGATTCATCTGGTTGTCCTCCATCCATTCGATTTATTACACTCCAAGTTTTATGAAAATTTTAAATCACCTTTGAGACCTATCGTTTAAAGAAATTGACTAAGTGTCAAATCACAAGGTTGAAGAGGCATTTGGAAATGCTCGCCAAAGCAAGTGCGAGTGATGATAAATTCATTAGAAGGTATAGGAATTTTTTTTTAATGAACTCTATATCCATCCATGTTATTATTTTTTCTTATGGTGACCACATGATAAAAATAGTAGCCTGCGAATAGAGGTAAAAACATTAGCTTGCATATCCAAAAATATGAAAAAATGGCCGACTGTTGAAAACAAGAGGTCGAGATACCACTTGCAAATGCACGCTAGGGTCAGCTCTTTAAATGATAAATTCATCTGATGGCATGGGTCCATTCTTTGATGATCTAGGAATCCACTCATGATCTCAGTTTCCCTCTAGGTGTTCACACGTGTGAGATATGAGTTTGCCAAAATGCCACCTGGCATAGTAATGACTAGGGTCTCACAAAATTGACTAAATGTTGAATTGAGCAATTTGAAAGGCCATTTTAAAGTGACTTCCAGAGACTGTGTGTTTGTCAGTAAGGTTTCAAGGTGACATCGTCTTGTTCCTAGTTAAGGTGGATACCTAGCCATACCCTCAATTTGTTTAAAGATGGTCAAAATGTGAAAAATATAAGTCTGCCAAAAATATGTGTTGGCATTGATGTCAATATATGAATGGAGAATTGGTAAAATTTGGTGAACTAATGATTGTGGATAGGCATATTGTCGATATTTTCATTAATGCCAAAATAACTGTTGATGGGCATAGGCATGCATGATAAAGTTGGAAAAAGACTAAGTGGTGAAACATTGTCCTAAAGCAGTAGTCTTATGATAATTCCCACCATATTTCATAAGAAGGAGAAAATACCTGTTATAGCCTATCATCCCATAGTTGGTTGAAGTATCTATCTGACCATGGCACCAATTCTTAGAACAACTCTTTGAGGAAGAAGATACATGCCTCCCAAAAGAAGTTCTTTTTGGTCAAATTAGACAAGTTGCTCTAGGAGAATGCTTGCCGTAATTTGTGGGTTGAAAGAAATTCCCACACCATATGGGAATCATGTAGGTGGTTTGTGATTTATACCTGACCATGTTCTTAATTTGACCTAAAAGTACCTGAGGCAGAAATTATGGCTCTGCCAAAATAAGGTCTTAAGCAGCTTTTACATTATACTTCAGTAAAATTCCTACCGAGAAGAGAAAAATTAGTTCCAAAGGATGAAATTGTTCTTAATGGATTCATCTGGTTGTCCTCCATCCATTGGATGTCTTACACTCCAATTTTGATGAAAATTTGAAATCACCTTTGAGACCTAGGGTTTAATGAAATTGACTCAGTGTCAAATCACAAGGTTGAAGAGGCATTTGGAAATACCAGCCAAAGCCTATCTTAGTGATGATAAATTCATCAGAAGGTATAGGCACATTCTTTAATGAACTAGCTATCCATCCATGTTCTTAGTTTTTCTTATGGTGACCACATGAGAAAAATATCAGCCTGCCAAAAGAGGTAAAAACATTAGCTTGCATATCCAAAAATATGAAAAATTGACCGAGTGTTTAAAACAGAAGGCTGAGATCCCACTTAGAAATGCACTCCAGATTCATCTCTTTAACTGATAAATTCATCAGATGTTATGGGTCCATTCTTTGATGAGCTGGGAATCCACTCATGAGCTCAGTTTCCCTCTAGGTGTTCACACATGTGAGATATGAGTCTACCAAAATGTCTCTTGGCACAGTAATGAATAGGGTCTGACAAAATTGACCAAGTGTTGAATTGAGCAATTTGAAAGACCATTTTAAAGTGACTACCAGAGGCTGTGTGTTTGTCAGTAAGGTTTTAAGGTGACATGGTATTATTTCTAGTTGAGGTGGATACCTAGCCATACCCTTAGTTTGTTTAAATATGGTCAAGATTTGAAGAATATAAGTCTACCAAAGGTTAGAAAAGTATGGCTATAGAGTCTTGGTTAAATAAAACAGTAAGCTATTGGAAATTAATAAACATAAATTTATAAAGGGAACTCTGCATATGTTGAGAAGGATTTAAGGATAGTATTTTGGAAGATATAATGTGATCAAAATTACATAGCATATATTTAAGGAATAAATGCTCTATGAGGGTTTAATGAAGACACACGCAGGATGTAGATGAAGAGAACCTATGATTTAAAAATAAAGGAAGCCCACAGAGATCTCAAGCTCGCAGATTTGAAGTTGGTTTATGAATTAATTGATTAATTAAATAATCCATATTCCAAACAGAGGTGGCCACACTAACCTTGATTAATTAAATATTCTTGGCAATCTTCGGACTCTTTGAGATATGCCAAATAGAGGCGACCACACTAACTACCATGGGAGGACAAACCTGCCAAAACTCAGAGTGCATGATGGATTTGACAGGGATCAGAATTGATCATACCAACACACATCCTGTATACTTGTCAAATACCAAGACCCATATGTACCAAAGAATGCATAAGAAAACCCTTACTAGAGCCACTGATAATAGAAGTGATGGCAGCACAACAAAAAAATTATAATTTCAGTATTATTGTACCAAATCCGTATTGGTTTGGAAATTTGACTTATTTTTCCCAAATTCCTACGCTTCTAGGGTTAATGCAGGGATTACAAAATTCATTGGGCCCTTTTTTATCCTCTGTACTACGGCTATATTTCCTCCCACAAGAATGTCAGTATCCTCCAGACCGCGGCCTGGATTGCTTTGTTATTCTCTAGATTGTGACTAGATTTCCTCCCGTGGGAACGTTGGTATCCTCGGGACTTGTATCCCCTGCTCCTTCGTTTACCACTGCTCTACTCATCAAATTACTAGTGCTCTGGATGTTACTAATGAGCTTGTGCATGGGAGTGAACTTGGTCGTTGTTGTTTTTTTAATGAGCTAGTGCACGGTTGTTTTTGAATTCTACATTTTCTTGTTTGTTTATTTGCATATTTTATATTTTATGTTTTTTTTGTTTTTTTTATTTTGCATATTTGTCTTTAGTTTAGTTTATTTTGGGTTTTTTTTATTTGCATATTTTATATTTTTTTGCATTTTAAATTAATTATAGTTAAACAACTCTATGTTTTTAATTTAGTGTAGTTTAATTTAATTTAATTTAATTTAACTAGGATTTTTGTCATAATTTGTATTGGTTTCATTGCTTATAGTGAGATCCTATACATAAGTCCCTTCAAGGACAAACACGATGATGATTACGATGATCATGATGACGATGACGATGACGAAGATGATTGTGATGATGACAACAATGACGATCATCATCATCATCATTGTCCTCATCATCATCCTTGTCATCGTCATCACCATATTCTTCGTTGTCTTCATGAATATCATCATCATCATCATCATATTCATAATCATCATCATGATATTATTCATCATCATCATCTTCCTTATCATCATCATCTTCATCATCAACGTCTTCATTATCACCATCATCATCTTCATCTTCATCCTCATATTCATCATCAACATCATCATCATCCAATTCATCAGCATCTCCATTATCATGATTATCATCTTCATGATGATGATCATCATCATTTTCATTATCATTGTCATCATCTTCATCATCATCATCATCATCATATTGGTCATCATCATCATCATCAACATCCTCATCGTTTCAATTTTAGGGAGTGCTCAGTGAATGAAGACATCTACATGATAGAGGGAGCATCCAATTGAGTGAAAAATTAAGGATTTCACCTAACACCCATTCCAAGGACTATTCTGACAATTCAATATGATCCGAGGAAGTAGTAAAAAAAAATACAACTTTTGGGCCCTGTGAATCCTCCTATTCTTAGATTTTTGCACATGAAGAATCAATACTTATGGACCTAGTCTGGTGTCTTAAAAGAGGACGATCCAAATTGAGCACTTTGGTAGTTCCATAAAGTGCATTCTTTATAGGAGTGAATAATCACTCATAACCATTCTATTATAATGTTGGTGAATCTCAATACAATTTAGTAAAGACCAAGGTAAAGATCTTGTCATCACATCTTCATCATCATCATCATCTTCATCAGCATATTCATCATCATCAGCAACATATTCATCATCATTACCATCACCACCATCATCATCATCCTCCTCATCATCCTCATCCTAATCATCATCATCATCATTTTTGTCATCATCATACTCATCCTAGTCATCGTCATCATCATCACCATCATCATCATCATCTTATTCTTTGTCATCATCATCATCATCATCATCATCATCATCACACTTATAAATCAATAAATAGATTTTTGGTATAAGCTAGAACAATAAGGAAATCATTGTGTTAATTTTAGAATGTGAAATGCCCAATCATATGCATGACACATATATGCTCAACTATAAGAGAAGTCGATAAAGATATTATGGATGTCCAAGTACAATACAATTACAAGGTTCTCATCAAAATTCGTTTAGTGTCTATCCAATCATGGGTATAATAAAATTCTTAGTTATTCAGATTCACACTATTTGGAAACCCCAAATACATGGTTTATATATAAATTATTTTATAAGCTTGGCACATAGAAGTTAGAACATGTGTGGATACTTAAAACACACAAAATATACATAGATTAGGAACAAAAAGGGATTTCATCTTAAGTCATTATCCTAGATCAACAACCCTCTACATCAAATATCAAATATCATTGAATGTTTATTTATGTTCATCTATGTCTCCTTCCCAACCCACACCATATTGAACAAGCAAATCTTGTGCATCCTTCTTACTCCCCTCTAAATGTGATGCCAAGTTTTGTTGTATTTCTAATATACTTGAAAATATACTTAAAACGACTACATAATGGATAATAATAATAATGTTCACAACATGGTATATATTATCACTCATAGTAACCATTGGATGCATTAGGGTTCCAAAGGAATTTTCGTATGGAATTGTTTTCATCACTGCTATTTCATCCTCTATCTTTAAACATGCATGTCTCTTGACAATTTTATGTTAACTTCCATTGGTGTGGATATGGTACAACATTAAATCACTATAAATATCCTCATTATAATTTCATATCTACCTTCGTTTATTGAATTAGCCACCTCCTTTTATCTCTTTATACTTGAACTCCTAGAAAATAATGGATCTCCCCATGTTTTTTCATCTTAGGTATTTTTGTTTTGAAAACATTCAACATGGATTAAGACAATCACTTCATCTACATAGAGTTTTAAGATTAGAAATTTTCTTACCAACCCATTTGATGAATACATTCTTGTTTCCATATTAATGTTGTAGAATACTATCTCTAATAAAATCACCATCTATCCACTAGTACCAATCTCAAGATGATTCCTTCATCTCATTAAGTTCTTTCTTTATGTTTGACATCTTTTGATTCCCTCACTTGTGAACTTATCATTTGAGACAATACATGTATATCTTTACTTACAACATGCCTTTCAAGAACAAAATATTTACATCAAACTTCAGAAGACCTATATATCCACATTAGCCATGAATGCCAAAAACACTCTTATCCAGGTCATGCCATTATTACTAAAAATGTTTCTACATACTTTATTCATTCAACTTATATATATACTTTTTCAACCAAGTGTGCCTTATATCATCATTTGGTATATGCTTGATATAAAAAATCAACCTGTATCCATTTTCCTTTCTTCTAGGACCATATATTTGCAAGTTTCCAAGTTGATTCTTGATAAATGAGTCTCATCCTTCATCCATGACATGTTACCATTCTTTCACTATCTCCTTGAAGTGGAATTTTCATAGATTCAAGACTCAATTCTTTTTCTCTCAATGGATATCACTTGCTAAATCTTATGATGATAGGTTGTAGATAAGCATGTTGCTTTGCACGGGTTTGTGTTCGATGCACTTCTTCATCCTCTTCCATTAGATCCTATAAAAAATTAATTAACCAAGTGGGGTTTTAGGATCCTTAACATCAGTTTTGGTCTTAATTGATCGAATTGCAACATTAAAATTTTTAAATTCATATATTGGTGCATCACTTTATTGGTCAAGAAACTCATTCAACTTTCCCACTCAATTCTTTCACGCAACTAGTTCATCAAATATCACATCCTCATGCTTGATAACTTTCAACTTGAATGGAATATAGAGATAATTAAAAATTTCAAGATCTCCATAATATATTTGATCAATATGGATTAAATGTTTTTGGCATCAAACTTTCTTTCCTTCTCAGCAAGGATATAAGATTTAATAACACATCCAATACCTCCAAATGTTAAACATATGATTTCATATTGAACCATGCTTGATATGGTGTCATTAAAATTATTGTAATTGTGGGAAGTTAGTCTTGAACATATCTTAGAGTCTCCATTGCTTCCACTTAAAATAATTTAAGAATACATACACGTGTTAGCATACATACGACACTTTCAACCTTTGTTTTATTTTTTTTCTACACTTAATTTATGGTAGGGTTTTAGACACTATGAATTAAAAAGAAATCTTTCCTAAGGACATAAATTAGTAAATTTTTTTGTGAGATACTCGCCTCCATTGCCACACGTCAACCTTCACTTTCTTCAACAATTTTCCGAATTCAATTTATATTACCATCACAATCAAATCTTGACACATCACTGTCCATCTCAATGCCACGTTTGACAGGTCATGTGTGTCCTCCGACATGGTGCGATCAGCAAAGAGGTACTACCATCTCCCAGGTTGTATTAAGTATGAGTCTAGTCCTTCAGCTAATTGACAGCCCAAGCCTCCATTTTTCATGCATCATAGATTTCTTGGCCATGAAAAATCTTAAGCTCCCTCAAAATATCGAGAATCTCGCCCCTTTCATCGTCCTCCCAGAAGAAGATTATATCTCTGGCTTTACAGGATTACTCGTCTCTCAAACTGATAGTGAGGTGCTTCATTAAGCATCAAAAATATGATTATGATTCTTTGTATCTAGTGTAGGAGCAGATCCTTCCCTCTCAGCTTCTCGATTCAGGTATATTTTCCTACAGTTATTCCAATTTAACCCAGTGGCCTTTAACAGATATTCAGGAAATAGATAGCATGGCTTCCTCCAGAGATCTCTAGGAAATTAAGTTGAAACTCTTATACCTTCAAAGTGGAATGAAATGGATCTTTAATATGGTGGGAACTAACGTCAACAGCACCCATAATGTTGCTAATGATGCCAGGTATATTTTGAACCAATTGGACTGTCATGCTTTGAGAATAGAAGACAACACTAGGGATTTGCATAAGTTAATGGAAAAAGTTGACTATCTTAAGGAAAATGTTCAAAAATTAACCAAAATGACTGAATGAAGCCACTACAATGAAACTCCAGAAGACCATTAGATGGAGGAGACCTCGGTTGGAAAGCCAACCTTCGTCCAAGAAACTAAAAAATGACCGGCCTTTATCTCTCGACATTGTCTTGTAATTTTTGTGTTTTGTTGAAATCTATTCAGGTTATTATGTATTTTTTCTTAATGTTGAACAATCAGTTCATTAGACAACACCCCTATCGGGGCAATCTCATTTTCAAGAAAAGAATTAGAATATCCCTCTTTTTGTAGGTTGCTTATTTGCTTCTATAAACTCTATTGCAGCAAAGCAATCTTTTGATTTCAGACTGTAAGGATGGATGTGCTCAACTTTTTATATATATATAAAAATATTCTTCAGCTTCTGTTTAAAAAAAATGTAGACTGAACATAGTTATTGTGTTATTTTATGATTGTTGTTATGTTACAGCTAAAAATATTCTCAATTATTAAGTTATAATCATAATTTAGTTGCATTTAATTACAACAATAGTTAACTCAGGAATTACGGACCCAATTAGATAAACTAGGTCCTAGTAAACACATGGGAAAGAAGAATAAAAATATTTCCAAGTTCCTTAAACATACGGGGGAGAAGAATAAAAATATTTCCAAGGAGAGCATGTGTCAATGATTTAAGATTATTCTATACACCAATGCATGTGGCTAATGTACACATCACCATGGATGAAAACATCATAAGATATTCCCTCATCAACCCAAAATCTAAATCATGCATAGGAGCATATGGCTAGAAAATATCTTGTAAAATTGATAGATTTACCACCTCTATTTTGGGTTGTCCAAGGACCTCAAAATTATGCATTATATTCCTTATAAACATCACCATGACTATCAATAATAGGGCCCCAAATTTTTCTACAATAATTCATATCCCTATCATGATTGGACTCTAAAAGGTAATGTCTCTAACTTCATATCCTTGGTTGTCCACATATTCATTAAATGGAGAGGTAAATACCTCTTCTAATTCCTCAACTTCCAATGATTTTTATTTAAGATTATCCTTCTTAAAATCATCAATAATAGGATCATGGAATTTATAATGTTGAGCGGACAACATGCTTAGCAAATATTTTTATTTGTGGAAGGGTGGAATGGGATCTTGGATACTCTCATCAGCCAAATCCTCTTTACTTTTATATGCAATAGTTTCTTCATTGTTTTCTTCATAAGGAGATGAAATTAATTGTTCAATGAATTTCCCATTTGAATCAAAAATATTCTTTTCATGGGAGTCTAAGTAAAACATGGTTAACCTAATCAACCATAGTGAAATATATTCAACCAAAATTTAACTTATCATTGCAAAGTTGACCAATATTAAAGGTGTTCAACCTTATTCATTAATGACAAATTACAGTAAATAATATTCCACTAGGGTCAACCAAATCAATCATAGTTAAATATATTCAACCAAAAGTCAAATATTCATGCAAAGTTTACAAATACAATACAATATCATGTAATTAACATCTAAATTAGAGTCATTTTTAAAGTAATATTTTTCCAAATATGTTGAAAAATAGGGTGGTAAACCTCCCCTCAACTTGAAATTTATTAAAGTGTCTAATTGGCACATAAATTATCCCAAGATTTATCCCTAAAACTGATGTAAATTTTATTACTAGGTTTAGTTCAATATATAGTTCCATAATTAGATCAAGATTTCTGTTAATTGTACAACATCAGGAGTAATTCTCTAGATGTGTGGTTTGTATCAAGTACTATCTATATCCACATGTGTTGAGGTAGTGATACTTGTATTGTAAAGTATTGTGGTTTGTATCAAGACTGTATACTTGTGGTTTGTATTAGTTTGGGACTTGTGGTTTGTATCAAGTCATTTTGATCCTCGTATAGTCATCCAGAAAATGGGTACTAATTGAGGTGGACCTTCAAGTTGAGGTATAATTCTTTATGTGTTAAAGCGGTGATACTATGTAATGTATTACTAACCATTGTCACTACATATTGCTATAAATCTCCTTTAGATATTAGCTACCTTTAGAGTGAATTACTTTATGATATGAATATATGGAACGAGGTAATATAACATGATCATAAGTATGAGATAAATATTTTGAGTATGATATGGTATGATTGATAGTTAAATGTATACACATGTGGACCATGTACTAAATGTTAAATGATAAAGATATAAAGCTTAGAGAGAGAATGAATTCAAATTTCCTAAGGAGACCTCCAATGAATTTGAATTGATAAAGATTTAGTTAAAGCATTTGCTGTAATAAGCATGCATCAACTAACTAAAAATATCCATGCAAAAGTTGATAATAGTATCTTTCGTGGTCTGCACAAAAAGTTAAAGCGGTGTGACACATATTTATCCTCGTAAGTAGGTGGTCATGCATTTAGTTGAAGAATGAGTTTAGTTGAAAGTTAGATAACATTTAGTTAAGTCTAATCTTGGAAGGTATGGTGCATGTCTTTTTGTATGATGAAGAAACCAAGGCTCTGACTTGGAACTAGTGCTTACAAGGCACTAATTACTACATAGAGAGAAACAAATTCTTCCCGTGAATGTTCCTCCAAGTATACTCGTAGTATTTTATGCTCCTAGAGCATTCATGTTGTATCCATTCACTATCTCTTGCATGGAGGTTGTCTTCACTTGTTATTCAAGCGCTGCACACTTGGAAAAGTTCATTAATTTTTTTTTAGTGTGGATCTCTTCTCCATATATCCCTCAACCATAGAACCCTCAAGACGTCCTCTTTGTCTAACAAAATCCTTCCACAACTTCAACTGCCTGTCCACCATCCACATCGACCTTGTGTGTACCGGTCCACATAATTCAATATCCTCAACTTGGTGTATGAGGTAGTGTTCATAATTCAATCTCCTCAACTTGGTGTATGAGGTAGTGTTCTTGTGCATTGAAAAATGCCGGAGGTAGATACTATTGTATTTCACACATTAGTCAAGGAATTTCTCTCTTCCAATTCCTTATATCTTCTTTATGGATTTCTTTTGAGGAAAGACGCCTACAAATGATGCAATAAAATAATATCAATCCACATATAAAATTTGCAGGCAAAACATAATATGTCAATAAGTTCCGCTACAAATCATGGACCAAGTACATTTTATATATAAAACATTACTTACCTCATGTATTTTCCAAGAACATAAATAATTTGTTTTATGTTGTTGTCAAAGTCATTTGGGAGAGATAAAGGTAGAACATACTGTATCAAAACACACATAATTAATATTTATTTCCATATAATAGAATAAAATTAATGAAATAGTGCATTCCAGTAAGGAAATATATTAAAAACTGACAATTACCTTAATGAATGTATGCCAGTCGTGTTTTAACCCCACTAAAATCACCTTTTTTCGTTAAGATATTCTTTATGTTAGACGAAAACCTTGTCGGAAACCTGATTTTTCTGATGACCTCTTTTACAATATTTCTATGTTGCTCCATTAAGCACCAAGGAAGACTAATATTCTAGTGCGCATTTCCCTAGAGAAAATTTTCAACTAACAAATTATGCCAGGCATTTCCCTAGAGCAATTCTGACTAATTTGACCAAAAATCCTTCTTTTGGGAGACCTGTATCTTCTTCTTCAAGGAGTTTTTCTAAGAACTGGGGCCATGGTCAGATCGATATTTCAAAAACTATGGGATGGAAGGTGATGGAGGGAATTTTGTTCTTCTTATGAATTATGGTGGTCATTTTCATAAGGTAGCTGCTTTAGGGCATTTTTTCAACACTTAGTCAAAATCCCCAAATTATCATACCGTTACCAACTGCTACCAGAATGTAACAATACCTCCTTTGACATCAATGAAAACCATACTCAATAGTGTCCTTGTGCTAATAAAATTCATAGGGTGACATAGATATGTTCCTTGTTGAAGTGGTTATCCACCCATACTTTCAATTTTCCTTATGGTGGTCACATGTGCAACAAATCAATCTGCCAAAGTAGGAAAAATATTGTTTTGCATATTTAGAAATTTGGCTAAGTATTGACCAATATTCCAACAATACATAAATAATTTGGCATACCTTGATCATTTCATTTATATTCCAAGTTCCATAGGTGAGGTTTCATTCTTTGTGGTTTTTTTCCATTCTTTTCTTTACCATTGAATTTTGCTTTGTCTGTAGTTCGATAACTATGGTTCTTAGGAAGAAAGTTACTATACTCATGAAACACTTCCTTTGCTAAAATCCTTGAACGGTGAGATTTTGTCTTGGGACCGCAAGATGGACATGCAAATTTACCCTTTGTTTGAAGACCTACAAGATATATGAATTAGTGTAGCGAATTAGAATTACCATTTAAAATAATGCATTATATTTTCAGTAGATATATATAATATTAAAGAACAAAATAAAGTAACAATATACCACAAAAATGTGTTAACCCAGGAGCATCATGAATTTTCCATCCAAGTATTCCATGGAATTGAAATCATATTTTCCCTATTGGTCTAGAGATGTCATACATAGTGATGCCAACCCATAACTTCAACAAGTCATCGATAAGAGGCTCAATATATACGTTCATATCTTTAACCTAGTACTTACCTAATTGGTCCAACATACATGATTAATTATATTTAGATATATGTCATTATATATAAAAGACATAATTATCATGCATGAAACAAAGAAATGAAATATTTAGTGATAAGAATTTCAAGTAAAAAAATACAAATTAATTAAATACCTAGAACAATCATTGCCAACATTGTGTTCTCTCTCTCGACCGACATCCAAGGAGGAAGGTTATTGTTTATAACAAAAACAGGCCACACTGAGTAGGTAGATCGAAGCTCTCCAAATGGATTTACACCATCAGCTCCCAACGAAAGTTTAACATTACAAGGTTCTCCTTTGAAAATTGGCCACTTTTCTTCGATGTACCTAAATGCAGACCCATCTGTAGGAATTCAAAGAACATCATCTCGAATTCTATTCTTTGCATGGAAATCCATAAACTATGCTATACTTTGACACCTGAACAACCGTCAGAGACGTGGAATTATTGGAATATAACAAAGAACTTTGTGAGGCACCTTTTTTGTGACTTTATCGGTTCGATACCTACTTTTTTGACATTGTGGGAATTAATTTTATAATTCATATTTTCCATAGTATATGATATGATAATTAGGACATGCATCAACAGATTGATACTCCATTCCAAACTCTTTCATAATCACATATATCTCTCGTAATGTGCGTGGTAAAATATTTGACGTTGGTAATAGAAATTCACCTAACAATCTACAAAATTCAAAAGAATAAGTCAATGTAAAAAACATTAATCATCAATATCGCATCCATACTTTACAAATTAGATAACAATAGCAATATAGGAAAAAATTGAACCCTTTATGTACATGTGAACATGCAAACATAAATATTTAACAAATTACATACCTTAGTATCTATGTGAGACAGGTGTTTGATAAACCATTCAAAACCTTCAAGTTCACTAACAATAATATAGAAAATAGAAGATTTGTTCTTGAGGCTTCATAAAGAGGTGGACATGCCTTCTTGATTATAGGATCAACATCATGACTATCATCTTAGTTGTCCTCATCCATTGGATCAAATGTGTCTTGCATCAATCTATGTATCTCATCTTCATGATTTGTATCACTAATGTTATCTCCATCCATATCATCATTAAGAACTTGATCAGCTTCAATATTCTGATCTAGATGTTTGTCACCCTGTAAATGACTATTTCTGTTAGTACTTAGCAAATAACTCTCTGGAAGGGGGCATTTTGGGGGCATTGTCTATATATTTACAAACAACGTAGTAAAATTAGTGTGTATAGAAAATATAATAAAACGATAAGAAATTTTACTGAAATTCATGACATGATGACTATTACATAGAATACATTAAAAACTGAATAACCTCTTACCAAGGGATGATATTTATAACCCCCTTCGGCATGCCCCTTCTCCCTACAATGTCTTTCAGTTGTCGTTATTAAAATTCTTCTTCTTTGCAAGCCCTTGCAATTAGAGCAAGGGAAATAACATTTTCCATCTCCCCTCACCTCTAATTTCACTCTAAACTGAGCAAGATTCCTTGCATTTTCATTCATATTGAAAATTCCTTGCAGTGACAAGTAATTGTCTTACCTACACCATACCAGACAGTAACTTGTCAAATACATTAGATATAAGTATATTTCTAAATGCAGTATATTATATACCAATTTCTATAAAGAAAAACATGAAGACTGTGATGAATAGGATNGAAAAGTAAGGTAATTTGGTGAAAAATAGGAAAATGACTAAGTCTAGGGAAATTAGTAAAAATTTCCCTAGGGAAATGCACGCCATAATTTATAAGAGAATATAAATGCCCGCACCACATGGGGGTCTTGTAGATTGTTGTTTTTCCTACCTTACCATGGCTTCTGTTTGTCTTGAAATTTTATGAGGAAGAAGTTATGGACCTTCCAAAACAGGGTTTTGTTCGAGAGCAACAAAAAATGGCAAAGTAGCCTCAAAAAGATGCTTTCCCTAAATTATGGATTAGAGTAAATGCCCACATCACATGGGGGTCTTGTAGTGTGTTGGTTTCTATACCTAACCATGGTATTAATTCTCCTTAAGAATGTCTGAAGAAACATTTATGAATCTGCCAAGATGAGGTTTCAGAATAAATTTTGGAGAATGTCCTGAAAATGACCAAGTGTTGGAAAACTGGCTCAGGTAAGCTTAAGAAAATGCCCGCCACAAATTGTGTGTTGAAGAAAATTACTGCACCATATGGGGTTTTTGTAGATTAATATTTGGCCTGCCTGACCATGTCTTCAGATTTTCTTGGAAGTAGCTGAGAAAGAGGTTATGAACCTGCCAAAACAACATTTTAGGCAGATTGGACCAGACTAAGAAAATATTCTGTGTTGGAAAAACTGGCTCATGTGGCCTTGGGAAAATTCCCACCGTACCTTATAGGTGTATGATAAAAATTATCTGAATTTATCATCCTATGGCTTGTTGAAGAGGATATCTCACCATGGTCTCAGTTTTCAAAGAAGATGTTTGATGACAAAGATAGTGGTCTACCAAAATAGAGTTTGAGGCTGTTTTGCACTATTCCAGTAAAGGAAAAACTGCCTCAGTGGCCTCAGGGAAATGCCTACCCTATCTCATAGGATGATGAAAAAAATAATATGAAAGTGTTAGGATATAATGTGTTGATGGGTGTATCTAACCATGGTCTCACTTATCCTATGTAGTGTTTTATGACAAAGATATAAATCTGCCAAAAGTAAGAAAAATATTATTTTGCATTGTAGGAACATAAGTAAATTGGTTGCGTTAGATTCAGGAAATTGAAAAGGCATTTTGAAATGCCCTTAAGGAGGGGTTTCTTTGATGATAAAATTCATCAAGTAGCATAGGCATGTTCCTTGGTGAACTGACTATCCAGCCATACCTTCAGGTTGTCTTATGATGGTCTCATATGCAAAATATCAATCTACCAAAAATAGGAAAAATTATATTTTGCATAATGAGAACAAAAGAAAATTGACCAAGTGTTAAAAACATGAATTTGAGAGGTCAGTTGGAAATTCCCGCCAAGGGCTGTCTTTGTGCAAGTAAATTTATCAAATGTCATGGATCCATTCTTTGGTAAGTTGTTCATCTACTAATGACTTCGGATCTCCATAGAGTGTTCACACGTGTGAAATATGAGTCTGCCAAAATGGGAAGAAATATGTTTTGATGTTCAAAAGAGGTTAAGAAGCTATTTTGAAATGCTTGCCAGAGGTTGTGTCTGTGTCAATAGATTTATCTTGTGATATGGTATTGTTCATTGTTGAAATGGCTATCTAGTCATGCTTGTAGATTTCCTTATGGTGATCACATGAGGGAGAAACCAATCTTCCAAAGTAGAAGAAAAAATGTTTTTATAAGTTTTTTTTTTTTGTCTAACTGTTAAATTAAACAGTTTGGAAGCCTATTTTCAAATGATCTATAGATAATGCATGTGTATCAAAAAGTTCAAATGGTGACATGGATCTAATCCTTGTTGAGGTGGCTATCCAACCATACTTTCAGTTTGCATTATGATGGTCATATATGCAAAAGATGGACTTGCAAAGTTAGTGAAAAATAATAAACATAGTTTATTAAATAAGAAGCTACAGGAATGTATTTAGAAAAATAAAAAGAAATTTAATATGAACAATTGATACATAGTTTTGAAGAGACACGTCCTACTATTGGAGAGATGCAATGTTTAGAAGAAGTTTTAACTAATTATTTCATTAAAACAATAAATAACAAACAAATATTCGAAGACATGTCTAAGCATGATGACATGGCAAGGTGTAATTGGAACAATACATGAAGGACAAAGATGACTAAGGAGATGCATAATGACATTGAAAAGTAAGCATGACAAGCATGGAACATCTAGAGAGTCAAATGACCAAATCTGTGGTCATTTGAAGATGATTTGGGCAAGACAAAGATGTTGGTGCAAAGATGACAAGGAGATGGTGACATGACAATAGACAAGCAAACTTGATGATAGAGATGGATGTGGGCATAATAAAATAGTGGATAAGGAAAATATTGCGGGCATCTCCAGAAGATCATGCGAGCATGCTAAATGAGGAAAATTGCGGGCATCTTCTCAGCACCACCTGCAGGCATCCCTTATGGCCACTTGCGGGCATCCTGGTTTGAGATTCGGGCATAAGGAAGGACTTTCTATAGACATTTGTAGGAGTTGTGGGTATATTTTATGGATCAAATGAGGAGTTGTGGGCATCTTTAAACCCTAGTTGTGGGCATCTAGATAGCCCTTGCGGGCATTTGAATACATCACCCAATGACACCTTGAAGATGGACAGTGAGGGCATACTTATTGGAATATCAAAGACCCCCATACAGGAAGTTGAAGAAGGGTATGCAGGCATAAGAGAAGGCCAAGTCTTGGAATAAAAAATAAAATTAAAATGATGATGATGTGGAAAATTAAATAAATTTTGGTTAATGATAGAAAAAATAAATCGGTGATGAGGTCGGCCTCCTAAGACCTATTTACGACCAAAAAAGGATGCATGCTTACTGACCCGCATAAACAACCAAGAGCTGTTGAAAGATGTCATTGGTTTGGCGGGTGTGATTTCTACTAGTAGTTTAAAGGATTAATTGTATTAGTTTTGTGTAGGTGCATTCATTATATATGAGATTATGCTAAATATTTTGTGGAGTTCCTTTCTAAGTGACTCCTTTTCTTAATTGCCTGGTCTGACCTGTGTCCATAAAAAAATAGATCTCTCGTCGTCATATAGCCTACCCTTCTCTCCCATAAATCCAATAATTTGAATATTTGCTTCTTGCATTTGAACGCTTTTGCCAATGGTAGTATGCTCGACAAGTCAAAGTGATCTTGTTGAATCTATAGAAAGTACCTCAAATGGAAATATGTAAGTCAAAATAAGTTCATTTTATTTCCCGTGATGAGGTCCCAACTGTACCCCCTTTCAAATAAAATTTAAATAAATAAGAATGTTAAATTAAAGATAGCCATATATCGTTGATATAGAGACGAAAGTTTGTCGAAAATTAAAAACTTTGATATTGCCACGGTTTTTCTGCCATGAAAAAAATGAAGTATTAATCCGTGAATGTTCAAAACGTGGAAATATCTCATGGAAAAATCCACCCAAATGTATTAGTGATATTTTCTTGTAAGATTTGGTTTCTTTAAATTAATTATCAAATATTTGGGGAGTTATTTTTCGAAAATATAAGTTTTAAAGCCACCCTTTATATTTGGAAGCAAGGTTTTTTAAATTGAATTATTAAACCTTCAGGGAAAAAATATTTTTAGAAGATAAAAATATTTTAAAGAACATCTGTGGAGAGGAAAAGAATATATCAGACTGTAATTTGTACATAGTAAATTTCATTGAATTCTTTAATTTCAATTGTTCGAGTAATTATGTCTGGTAAAGAAAATTATCATGAATGGTTTCGTAAATTAAAAAATACCCTTATTTTTAATTACACGTGGGATGGAATTTGTGAAAATGAGAATTTTGAAGATAAAAAAGATGGAGGTACAATAGATGAACTGGATAAAATTGCAACACTACCACCTACTATTACCAAAGAGCTAGCATTATGGAAAAACAAGGACAAGAAGGCTTATGCCTTGATCATTTCCTTTGTAATTGAAGAAGTAGAAATTTAGTTTCTAGCAAAAGTTCTTGGGAAGCATTAAAGACACTAAAATATTTGTATGATTCACATTCTGATATTGAAATCATACAATTTCTAATGAATTTATTTAACTTAGAATTAAAAGATAACAATCCATTGAAACTTGCTTCTAAAATTAGAGTTATTTTCCATGATATTGATGCTTCTGGTGTAAAAGTTGACATTCAAATTACTGCATTTGGTAAGGATCTCTACCCTTCCTATACTCACTATTTAGAATCACTTCAAGCTAGTGGCCAAATTAAAGCTACGACCTTTGAAAAACTTGTTAAGAAAATTGTAGAGAGAGAGAGAGAGAGAGAGTATTTGGGAAGAAGAAGTCTAATCCTAATGAAGAAACTTTGTGTCTTGCATAGAAAGGACACAAATCAAAAAATAATTTGCAAAGGATGAAGATAGAAGCATAGGTTGAGGTAGAGGACAAAGAGTAAAATACAAAGGAAGGGGGGGAAGACATATTCAAGGAGAGAAACAATGTTATGGATGTTGAAAAACTGGTCATACTTCTAGTTATTGTAGAACTTCTTGGGAGAAAATTGTTAACAACAGAGAGAAAATACAAGATAAAGGAAACGGTAAAGGTAACCCTATTGAATCTACAAATTATTGTTACACATTGTAATCTTAGAATTGAAGAAGCTTTTAGTACTTCATTTTCTTGGAATGGCATTTGGTTATTAGATACTAGATCCACATGCCATAGGACATTTAGAAAATACTTCTTTGAGACATTTAGTGATCAAATTGATGGGGTAGTACATTTGGAAGATAAGTATTAGTTAAAACCTTCAGGAATTGGATATGTTAGACTTAAATGATTAGGACTTGCTGATTACATACTTTATGATGTTCTTTATGTTCCACAATAATTGAAGAGAAATTTAATATCTCTTGTGCAAATCAGACAAGGTTACTCTATACATATGTTTGATGGTATCATTAACATTAGAAGAGCTTATGATAATGTGATTGTAATGTTTGAAGTGGAAGATAACAAATGTTTGAAATTGAATGGTACGTCATCCAATTCACATAATTATGAAAATTTGGATCAACATAATAGTTATTCTTCTAGCTTGTTATGACATGCTAGATTTGGTCATATTAATTATGATAGTCTCAGAATTATGAAACATAAAGGAGTTCAAGGAATTCCTACTTTTCCAAGACAACTTTCCCAATGTGATGCTTGTATTTTAGGCAATTAGCACAGTAAACAACCTTTTCATGATTCTATGTTTCTATCTTCTAGAAACATAGGCCTTATTCATTCATATTTATGTGGTCCCATGCATGTTCCATTAGAAAATGGTAACAAATATTTAATGACTTTTCTTTATGAATTTACAAGGATGTGTTGGATTTATTTATTAAAAGAAAAATCTCAAGTTTTGATAATTTCAGAAAATTTCATTTGTGGATTAAAAATGAAACTCAGCTCAATATTGGAACCAGTAAAATTGATAATGGTGGTGAATATACATCTCAATATTTTGATTTGCAGGAGAATGGTATTAAACATCAAACCACTATTCTTTATGATAAACAACAAAATGGTTTGGTAGAATGTATGAAAAGGTTATTGTTGAATATCGTAAGATCCATGATGTTTTTTAAAAATGTTAAGTTGATGTTTTGGGGAGAAGCAGTTCTTTGTATTGTCTACATTCAGAATATGTGTCCTTCTGTTGCACTACTAAAAAACACCTGATGAAATGTCGCATGAACATCTTCCAGCTGTCAAGCATTTTAGAATTTTTGGTTCCACATGTTATGCTTTGATTCCTGAGCAACACATAAATAAATTGGGAGGAAGAAGTCAAAAGTGCATTTTTGGGGGATATTCTAATACTTCCAAAGATTATTGATTGTATGATGAAGATATTATAAAGTTTATTGTTTCTAGAGATGTTATATTTCTTGAATATGACAAGGATGCACTCACTATTGATAAAAAACTTGTTCAGCTTGATATATTTCATTCTAAAAAATTATATCATGAAAGGGATAATGAACTTCCAAATATTGAATGGGGGATTCTTGTTCTAAGTTAATTTTTGGAATTTTGTTCCATAACAACAAGTTATTCTAATGCACAAGTTGACTATTCTAATGCACAATTTGATGAAATAGAGATTCAAAAATTTATTGATATTGTTAATGGAATGGGTAAGTTAAGTATCATAGATAATGAAGACGTTATTAGATTCTATCAGGAAGATATTGTACCAAAAAAGGTCTTCACATAGATCGCACAAGAGAAATAACAAAAGAATTAATTGAAGAACAATATGAGATATAACCATTTTTCTATATTCAGTAATACAATGGTGTTACAATAAATAGAATTACAATCATGCGGATAGGATTCGAATCTACTAACTAAACCTGATTGAGTGGCTAACTAGAAGTGTCTTAAATCACTATTGGATCTCACAAGTCTAGCTCCATATGTCTAATTCAATTAATAATTAGTTAAAACTAATTAAACTAGTTAAAATGATGAGGTAGGTGAGAAAAGGAGCCTACTCCCATGCATCCATGAAAACATGGAACTAACGAAACTGAAATACATCTAACTGAATGTAACTAGAGATTGACTTACCATAACTACCTACCTTCCACAACCAACTGATGGAGGCTACTGGTGGCACTCAGAGTGGCTCCTAAAATGTAGGTATTAGTCTCTGAGGCACATCAGCTCATGCATGCACATGCATTAACTGGAAGATAACCTCTCTATGTGTTCCCCACACTCTAGTGGTTGGTACCCGTGGACCTAATGGCACTGGTGGAACCAAAGGCTCTGGTGGAGCCAATGGAACCAAACTAAGTGACTCCTAAGTTAGGAATGACGATATAATAGACTATAAATGGACAAGGATACAAAGGGAGGATTAATAATAATCCTAATAGAACCTTCTCTTGAAAGAGAAATAGAGCAAACACCACAACAATCAATTTGTAGATCGACAAAGACTAAGACATTTCCAAAAAGGTATGATCATTTTTTCACACTAGATTGTGAATTAAACTTTTATGATTTTGTTGAACCTTATTCTTTTCAAGAAGCTCTCACTATGTATGGAGAAGTGTGATGTAAATAGAGTATGACACTCTCATAAAAAATGGAACTTGGAGATTGGTGGACCCTCCAATTGGAACCAAACCTATTGGATGCAAGTGGATATATAAGAACAAGTATAAAACATATGGCTCACTTGACAAACACAAAGTGAGACTTGTAGAAAAAGGATATTCATAGAAATAAGGTGTTTATTACACAAAAACATTTTATCCTACAACAAAATGGGGCACTATTCAAACTCTGTTTTATTTAGCAACACAAAAACCAGCATGGAAAATGTATCATATGGATGTTAAAACCGCTCAGCCTAAAGCTTTTTATATCAAAGGAGGCTTGAAAGAAGATGTTTGTATGGCTTAGTGTAAATGTTTTTCTATCAAAGGTCAAGAATAGAAGGTATGCAACCTGGTAAAATAGTTGTATGGTTTGAAGCAAGAACCCATAGCATGGTATGAAAATTTAATTGAACATCTTTTCAAATTGAATTATAAGCATTTCAATCTAGATGATGCAAATTTATTTGTCAAGAAAGTTGGAAGATCAGTTGTATATCTAGTTTTCTATGTGGATGATTTGCTTTTCACAAGAAATAATGATGATTATATAGCCTCTATTAAAAGAGAGTTGAAAAGGGTTTTTGGTATGACAAATTTGGGATTATTACATTATTATTTAGGAATTGAAGTAAATAAAAAACCAAAGCACATTTTTATTTTTAATAAAAATATGTTGGAGATTTATTGAGCAAATTTGGTATGCAAGATTGTAATTATGTTTCTACACCAATGGAGCATAATCTAAATCTTACTTCAAATGAATGTAGCACATTTGAAGATCCAACAAAGTACATGAATATTGTTGGAAGTTTAATTTATCTTACTACTACTTGTACTAACATAATTTTTTTATATGAATGCTTTCTAGGTTTATGCATCATCCCTGTGAAGGTCATTGGAATGAAACAAAGCGAGTTGTTATACCAAAATCCTGTCACCATCATGTGATAAGACCTTTGACATACCTACTTGCCCTAAATCCCAGCTTCTGGAGTGAAGAGTAAATGGTTTCTTATCAATCTGTCATACAAATTCCTAGCACCGCTCATGCTCCCTTATCCAGGAGCGGTACCCCTGTTCGCACCACTTTTCATCGGTTTTCCACAAGCGGTGCCACCACCTGTCACCCTTGGTCCATAGGCGGTTATTACCAGATCTGGTCTATCAAAGAAGGAGAAGCACGCTACCCTGGGTAAAAGGGTAAAAAGAGAATCTTCTCAAGGCTTCTAGATGATAAGCCTCGAGATATCCCTTATCCCTACTACTATGGGTTGGTTGAGCTCAAGATCCATCATCCTAGGATCTTAGAGGCCACCTCACCCACTAATTTCTCAACCATCTCTATCCATTAAATCCCTATATATATGATCTCATAGCCATGGTTGAGGAGAGGACATTGAAGGTATTGTTATGCTATTGGAATGATTCGTGGCCCAAGATCATTTGGAGAGAGCATAGAGAGATAGAGTCGAAGCTTATGGGGATGAAGAGATGGTTTCATGGAGATGCATGTCAACACTAAGGCTTGGTTGTAAACTTATTCATATTTATAATGCAAGTTGATTTTCTATCCCATATATATTGTTGATGTTTGATTTCAGATATATATTGCTAGATTCCTTAGTCACTAGCATAGATTAGTAGATTATATTCTGGTTGCTTTGATCTATTTCGTGTTGAACTCTTTTGCAGGTACATAGGTGAACTATCAAGGCCTTATATTCCAGATATCCATAGCATCTAGGGGGATTTATCAACCTCTGTGATCTATTTTTTCTAGATCTGAACCATTCAGACCAGCGAAACACCTTGCTGTCTGTAGGAGGTGAAATATTTCGATCAACAAATCTGGTGACTCTGCTGGGGAGTAGTTGTATTCAGTTTTTCTGATCGTCCTCAGTCTGAAACTCTTGTCCGAATCCAGGATCTGTTTTCTTCAACTCTTTACTATCATATCTACTTTATGATTTGTATTATTCGAGTTTGAAATTTCCAGATCTGTTTAGATCTGAGTTATTTTGGTTTTTATGCTCTGTTACCATATTCAATTCGATAGTATTCACCTTGATGTGGTCATTTTTTGATCTGATACATTGTTCTCTTGTTGTTTTGGCCATTTATAGGGAACTACGGCAATGCTTTGTGCGAGGAGCGGTGCCACTGCCTGAACACAGTGGATAGTAAGCAGTGCCACCACCTGTATTTGGTTAGTGAGGAGCGGTACTGCATTGGAAATGCTCTTACAACATCTACAAAGTGCGGTACTAGGTAGGCAATAGTCCAAAACCCCTTTTTACTCATTTTTCTTTCTAAAAGTTTGGGATTTTGATTGCTTTCAGTTCTGTTATCAGGCTTGTGATATTGAATCTGATGTGTGTGGCTTGCTTCTTTGATGGTTTGAGATTGATTTTGAGTGGAATTTCAAAAATTTGTTTAGTATTTTTCATTGTTCATCCACTTCTTGTTTGTTGGTTGTGTTTAAAGAAGTATTTCTTGTTTTCTTAAAGTTAGGGTGCTCATTGAACTCTCTTTTCATTGCATGTACTGAAAGAAGAACATTAGATTAACTTCTAGATTTCATTTCTTGCTTGCATAGTTAACTTCTTTTTCTTCCCTTCAAAAAAGAAAAGTTTTTCTTGAGATTAGGACATCATATTTGAGTGTTGGATTCAAGTTTTCTGATTGACTTCATAAGCTTTCAGGACCTTTATGATCTTTCATCTCTCATGCATATAGGGCTATCTCGATAAAAAAAAATGGTAGTTTTAAGTTAGATTTGCTTATGTTTTTAAGAAATTTGAAAAGTTAGAGTGCATTGGCATATAGGTGTGCTTGGTGTTGTTCTTTTAGGAAAAGATATTCTCACCCTTCCCATTTTCTTTCGGAAAGAAGATTTTGGTTTGTAGAAGTATTTTCTTGTCTTCGATTTGATGTTCATGACTATTGACTGGAATAATTTTTGGTTTTGAAACAAAAATAAAAACACTCTCTTCCCTCCCGTAAGTAGGCATATTGAATGGTAAAGTGAATATTTGCACAAGCATACTACATGGTTTTACTTTTCTATCAGAACATCATGCATTCACCTAACTGTACAAGTTAAAATCAACGGTAGTTGTAGGTTAAAATTTACGTAGTAACTTGAGTGATAGGTTAGAGACATGTTTGGGCGTCGTAAAATGTAGGAGCTGTCATTATTTGTCAGCATTACATTTTGAGACTCGCACAGTTATTCCACGTACCATCGGTATATCGAATGGCCTTTCACGTACCCTTTAGGTATATAGAAAGGTACTTCAAGTACTTGATTGTATATCAGAAGGCCCCTTGTGTACAGTTATGCATTAGACAACATTACTACCGATTCGAGCTCCCATGTACCTTGAGTATATCGAGAGACCCCACTAGGGTACCTTATATATTTGAGAAAAGCCCTTTGGCCATATTGTTTGGAGCCATACACCGAAAACAACATTTGGGGAGATTCCTACGCACGTACCCTCAAGGTATATCGCGAGTGGCATCAGCTTGACAATCCTAGTGAGAGACCTGATTTTTGAACTCCTCTTGTCATTTTAAGACTGCTTGTTTTTATCTATAGTTTGATTAGGGAATTCTTTTGGTGTGTTTTTTCTAGATTTTCAGACCCTAGGTTAGATATGAACTATACATACTAGTTGAGTTAAGAAAGTCCGGGAGAGTACGGGGCTTGCCACCCGATTTTACTTTTGTTTTAGAAGGAAATCCAATGGAAACTATTGACCGAGGAGCTGCTACCACCTCCCAAGTGGGAGATCATGTGGTGGCAGAAAGTGGAGTACCATATTCTTCACACTCACCTCCCTTGGTCCAACAGCCTTCTCATGAGGATTCATCGCTCCATCCTCTTGTAGAAGATCATGTTGATGATACCCATATATATTTTGGTCCTAATGCTCCTTTTTGGGAGACACCTATTGGACAGGCCATTGCCTCATTTGGAACCCATGTAAGTTCTCCTAAAATTTAAGAATAATGCAAGCAATACCGTGCTACTATCCTCCATGCAAAGGAGGTAGAAAAGCAGATTGACAACATACTAGGCTCTTCACCAGTTCGTTCCACATTCCTTCTTATGGGATATAGTTCACTAGACGATTCTATGAGACCCATTGAGCCGATTATAGATCATCCATTAACAACCCATATCCCAGGTCAAATTTCCACCCTTCTCACCTCTTATGTTATGTCTGATCCAAATCAGCTGAGATCTTTTGCATCTGGGGCCCAACCTTCAATTCTTGTGTCTTCAGTACCTTTGAATGCCGGGGGGAAACCCCCGGAATGACCTATGTTATATGATCCCAGAATTTTACCTAGTGAGGAGCATACCTCTAACATAGAAACATCTATAGTTTTTGTCCCTCCCACCCACACCAATGTGGTAAATCCCCCATCTAGTTCAGGTCAGCCCTTGCGGGCACAACCTATTGCCATTTAGTCTTCTAGTGGTTATGGTTATCAAATACCTGTAGGTAATCATCCATCTAATCCTACTGGAATTCCGTTCCCTAGAAACACTTTTACCCCATGGGGGCAACCCAACTATTCTTACATGTCAGCCATGGGAGGGATACCCATACATAATGCGGGAGGTACGGGAGGACCACCTTATGGAGGTCCTCCCCATGGGGGACCTAATGGTCTTGGAGGGCCTGGCATTCCTCCTCGTGGTCCTGGCGGTCCTAGTGGACTTGGGGGACCTGGTGGCTTTCCTCCTTATGGCTCTGGAGGGTCTGGTGGCCCTCCACCTAGTGGTTCTAGTGGCTCTGGAGGTTTCCCACCTCCTAAAGGTTCTGGAGGGTCTGGTGGTCCACCTCTTGGTGGTCATGGTGGTCCTGGTGGTCCCAGTGGCTCCGGCAGTCCTCCTCCTAGAGGCCCTGGTGGCCCTAATGGTCCTAATTCCAGAAATAAACCCCCCATGGGAGGATTTCCCGATATTTCTTCCCCACATCAACCCATTTTCCAGTCAACCTATGGCCCTAGTAGTAATTTTATGGCATATAAGTATTACCAGTATGTGCAGCCCAATAGATAGTTACCTTTCCTTGGAAATTTGGACTTTCCTAATTTGTCCAATTTGATTAATGATCCCATTTAACACAATCCCTCATGGCCTCCCATTATGTTAAATTTACCATCGGACATTCCAAAATTCAATGGTGTTGTATAGGAATAAACACCTTATAACCAAAGGTCTGGGGTTACCAACATACTCATAAAACTCGCAGGCAATCGACTCTAGAGTACATAAAAGGAAATAGGAGGATAGAAAAGACTCACCCAATACACGATGGTTGATCCTAGCTTTGTCCTCTTCTGCTTTGCTTCTCCTCCAAAGCCTTCTGGGATGCTTCTCCTTCACCTGTCAAGAGTAAATCCTCCAAATGCAAGATGATAAATGTATATAAAACAGGATAGATAAATCATATATAGAGTGCTTAATCATAAGTATTCATCAAACCATGATACATGAAATACATTCAAGACACATATGGAAGAAGGATTCTCTTTATTAACAATAATGAATGAGTTCAGATTACAACCCAACACCCGATACAAGGAATCCTCTGCAACCAAAGGATTCTAAGTTCCACTGCTCTGAAGACTTCTGAATAGACTCCACTAGCATAAATTTTTTCTCAAGTATATGTGATTAATACCCTCCCCAAGGCCTTTATTTATACTTGGTAAAATAAGGCAGTTTCGAGGGTTGAGGAGGTTGAGACAGTTAAGGTGATTATGGTTAAGGGCTTAACAAATCTCAGATAATCATTATTTATTATTTTTAATGTCGAAGGAAGGTGTACACGGGTATTAATACTGGCAACTCGCGTATGACACACGATTTTCTCTAAGGGTAACCCGCGTACAAATATGTACGCGAGATGCAATAACCGATACTCGCGTACAACATGTGAGTTGCATATAGGAAGATGCGTGTACAGAACTTGACATATTTTAAGGTAAAAATTACCATCTAGATGGATGATAAATGTAGTTCATAATATTCCCATCTATATTGTTTTAGGAAACCCTCAATCCATAAATGTCCTTTTGTGTGCCAACATAAGGAATGTCAGCACTCGGATGGAGAGGTGCCATTCAGGTGGATAACAGATGCCCCCTAATGTGTGAGGTTAGAGGGAAACGATGACCGAAATACATTATAATTTTTATCTTTGGAGAACTCAGAAATCCAATGGAGCAAAGATAGTACCTGAAACAAATACATATTAATGTCATATACAAAGTCATATCTGAGGATGCTATGTTCAATTTACTGGAACACTAGCCCCTTTACAATATTTGAGTACATCATATGATACGGTATGAAACCATGTATATTACAAAGGTCGATCGAAGCCACAATATACAAGAATGATGAGTCTTCAAAGATCTGGAAGCTGTGTACATGAATAGAACATAATATTGCGCAACTTAGTTCATAGGTGAGGAACTAAGGTCTTCATAAACTATCCCAAAGAACCAGTAAAATCCAAGCCATGTGAATAGAGGTATGTTGAAGTCGAACATGGAAAGGAGTCAACAGTTTGTCAATCAATAAGATATAATCGACAACTAAAGCAAAGGAATTCACCAATGAGAAAAGTGAATCCTGAGGTACAATTGTCAAAACTCTAGGTCTTCATCATCATGAAGTACTTAAATGGAACCATGCTATGATAAGGAAGGCAATAGATCCTCCAACGGATCACAAGAGTGACTAGGAATTGGGTAAAAGAAGGAAGACACAGTAGATAATAGATATAACAATAATGGGATCGAGATATAGATCAAACATTGGGTAAAATTCCTTGAACAATGAGCACAACACAGAGATGACCCAAGGAAGATTTTAATTTATAGATAGAACCACTATACTTATCTGTCATGTAGGAGACATGATCAGATTCCCTAGGTATAACAGACAATGAGGAGGAGTAGGAAACTCAAAGTAATAGTTGAACAAAAAGTGAACACTAAAACATGGGTATCAGAAAAGACAAAAAGTGCTATGTTCAAGGATGACATGTTTCCACTACTGAAAACAAGAGAAAATTTCTTCCTTACCCTCCCTGTTAAAGTTTAACGAGTCCAGGAAAGTCAACTCGACTCCCTCTTCATTTTTTAACAAGCTTGAAGAGACAGGAAAATAATGCTTCATAGTGTCACTGATTCGTGGATTTAATGATCCCAAACTAGTACATGCTCAGGAGGTGTTTTCACATTTAGAGATTATGAAAACTCCAAAGAAGACTCCAGGGGGGTCCTTTTTTGTCCAATTTAGTCTCCTGAGGATGAAAAAGTATAAAACATACCACAGAAGAACTCTCTTAACTTCCGTAGAAGAAAAGGTAAACCTTTTTCGTACTTAGTCAGGGAGGTCCGAAAAAGGTTAAATTAACACCTACCCAACACTCCTTCCAAAACAACATAAAATATCTTGAGTTTTACGAGTGTAAAGGAAAGCAAGATCACTCAGAAATATCCATTTGATTATGAGAAATGGAGCTTACAACAACAAACTCGTTGCTTTGTTCTTAATTATTTAACGAGCATGACAAAGACACAAAGTACACTCGAAATATTTTTCATGTTTAGATCCAGAGCACAAAAAAGAGAAAACTAAGCTTATACCAGGTGTTCCTTTTCCATAAATTTAGTCCCTCAGGTCCAAAAAAGTGATAAACCTATACCTGAGAATACTCTTCTCAATTCAAAAAGAAAAGAGAGCTATCATTTCTCGTATTATTCCACATGGTCCAAGAAAGAGATAACCTACCACCAATGTGGATGCCCATTCACATATTCTTAATGAGCTTGAACAGATGAGTTAACTCGGTAGTCAAGTCTATTTTGAAGGAGTCAGACCTGGGCCTAAAGAAACTCCATAAGGGCGGGGAGTCCTATAAAAGGATAGCTTGTAAAAAGAGATTCAAAAGAAGCTCTATTTGGCATGAAAAATATCTAAAAGGATACCCCTGTACCTGAAATAGTTGCGGCATGAGTACCAAAGAACAAAATAGGCTTGGAAGAAAGATACTTATGAAAAAAGGGTCCTATCCACGGAAGAACAATGGTAAAAATGGGGAACTAATGGTTTATAATACCATAGTCTGTGGAAAAATGTTGAATGCTAAGGTTAATATGGATTGAATAAAGAGGCCAAAAATGTATTGGAAATGACAAAACCACCCTATTCGAGCAACAACACTTTATAATGGTGGAAAACCTGTTTCAAAGCAAAAAAGAAATATGGTATTAGTTGAATGGATTTTCAAACTATAGAAAAAACCCACTTAGAGAAATAAAATTTCTATAAATAATTGAAAATCAAAACAAAACTCACCATTTGAAATTTTTAGCCATAAAAAGCAAGTTCTTCCCTCTACCTTTGTTCGATCGTTGTGGACAATCTAATCGATGAAATCAAATTCCACAAGTTGCAGGTAAGCCTACACCCTGAGCTCTTCATTTTGATCCTAGCAATTATTAATTTGGAGTATGAATTTCATGTTTAAAAGCATCCTAAAACATGTCACGGCGCGTATGCTAGTTCACAGTGTGAAGAATCATGTACACACATTATGTACGCAAGTTGCCTATATAGACAGTCGCGTACAGTATGCGACATGTCCAACTAGACAGTCACGTGTACTGCATGAAGGATAAAAGGCTAAATATGATAAAACAATTTAGAATTTTTATATGAAATTACTGAATCAAATTACTTGTTTTTCTAGGTGTAAAGATATTTCTGGAATGGAGGGAACGGGAGCATGAAAAAATGGACCAAGAAGCACTCCAAAGTGTTCCCACTATACATGCATTACGAACAAGTGGTCTATTGAAGTTCTTTTGCACGTCACCCATGCAGGCCGATGTCCGCCTACTTGAGTTCATGATAAACTATTTGGATCATGATTTGGGGATGTTTGACCTATAGGGTGAGACCTTGGAGATAACTACTGAGGACATGTATTTCATTACCACTTTGTCACGATGAGGAGCACCGGTCAACTTAGAGGGCACCAACAGGAGCAGTGACCCTTTAAATGTCTAGAACTACATAGATGTGTTTTGCACACCAGGTACCCAAAAGAGAGGGAGATGTGTCCCTATTGTACATATCCGTGACTTTACTCTATAGGTACTTGCGACCACCATCATGAGGATTTTAGGATCCTCCTCATTAAATTTGGCTACACGGAACCAAATGAGGCTGGCAGTGGACTGTTTTTGTGGTGCTCTCTATGATTGGTGTTCGGGAGTTGTCCCTATCATGAAAAGACAACTCCCCAATTGCAAGAGAGGAAGGTGAAATAACTTTGGTTATGCGAGCATATTGGTTGCCTTCTTCTTTGAGAGAGTACCAGGGTTAAGCCCCGCCATACCTCTACCAGTCCGATCTCCACGTCAGCCGAGGCTGAGCAGATGGGGAGACATCTTCCTCCATCAAGGATGAGGAGACATAGTGCATAATGTATATGATGATGATTTCTATATCTAGTGGGAATGAAAGCTACCAGCACTAGAGTAGTTTCCATATGCCAGCATGGACTTTCGAGGTGACCTAAACCTTGTCCTCCCTCTAGGAGGAGCATGGGGAGAGATAGGTAAACAATTTTTTTTTAATTTTATGATTTTTTATAAATTTTTATGAAGCTTAAAATGATATATATATACATATGTACAAGTCTTAATCCTATAAATATGTCAAAATGCAGAGATTGGACTGGTCCACCCTGAGGGGAATCCATGCATGTTTGCTCGTCTTGTCATAGGCGAAGATCCGGGACTGATCAGGGTTCTAAAGGGGAAGCTGGCCAGGCTGACCCAAAGAGTTCCTACCTTATGGATAGAGCATATCCCGACTGCCATGCAGGAGTTCATTGTCGGAGTTCCACCGGTCTGGTTACATCTTTTCAGGAGAGTGGTCAGAGCAGTGCTTGTATACATAGAGGCTATGGAGGCTACCGAAGCCGAAGAGGCTGAGGACGCCAGAGTACAGAGGGACCATGGGGACCAAGGTGGTCCAAGTGAACAGGGTGGTCCTGCGTAGATCTAGGACATTTTGATGGACTGTGATCCACATTTTTGTATATTTTTGTATATTATACCGTTATGATGGGATCTGAGGATCAGACTTGACCTATCTATGGACAGATATTTTACATATATATATTTTGTTGTTGGCAGTTTATTTACAAATTTTCTTTATATGTGTGCTATATATCTTTATGAAATGTGTGTTAGATGCCAATCTAAAATGTAATTAGCATATGCATTAGCTAATTGATTATGGTTTCGTGGAATGTGATTGAATAGAATAACTTCAAAATTTCTTTCCAATAATTGAATTTGCATGAACTGACATAATAGAATAGGATTTCATAGGATTTCATACCTGATAAGATCGATTGAGCTGGGAGACCACCAGCTGAGAGTCTAGACTAACCTCAAGCTGGGTGATACCACATGACAAAGCATCCCATAGGAGCTCAATTACAGCCCTATACTCAGCAACATTATTAGAAGCAGGACCTAAACAAGCACCTCCCACGGCAACAAGCTATCCTAAGGGAGAGTTAATAACCCATGCTGCTGAAGATAGGTTACAAGTGTGATGGCTGGCGCCATCACCGAACCCTATATACCTTTAAGAAGACATCTGCAACAACCAGTAGATAGTATAAAAAACAAAACCAACAACCTAATGTACATAAAAAATACATACAATAAAAATACAAGAAAAAGTGCTAAGCCTAAGCATAGTACTTTTTCAAGTAGAGCCCATTTCTAGGCTCAGGAAGCTTGCTCCCATCAAAATCAACTAACTCATATTCACCCTTACTCAAAAATTTCGACACGACATAAGGTCCTAACCACATGGCCTTGAATTTTCCTACCCCCAAGGGTTCTTTGTCTTGATCCCAAAGCAAGACAAGTTCCCCTTCAGAGAAAACCCAAGGTTTGACCAATTTATCATACTGAGTTTTGACCCTATTTTTATGATCTTGATTAGCGGTCAACGCATTTCTACGATGTTCATCAAGGTGTTCTAAATGTACCAAATGTTCCTCAAGCTTCATCGTATCAGGTAACACATGAATAGCTATCTTTAAAGATGGAATTTCACACTCAATCAGAGTAACTGCTTCCACTCCATGAATGAGTTGGAAAGGGGAGAAACCCATAGAAGTTTTTACATTAGTTCGATAGGCCCAAAGAGCAGGATATAACATGATGTGCTAGTTAGAACGGGTTGCGTCAATTCTACGTTTAAGGATAGTCTTTAAAGTTTTGTTGACAGCCTCGACCTAACCATTTGCTTGTGTATAGTATGAAGATGAATGTTCTTGTCTGAATCCGAGCATGGTAGTTAGTTCTGTCATCATGTTATTTTGAAAATGAATACCATGGTCAGTGACAATCACTTTGGGTATACCAAATCGTGCTATAATCTGATTGAATACAAAGAAAGTTGTTGTTTCCCCATCAGCTTTAAAAGTAGGCAATGCCTCTGCCCATTTCATAAAATAGTCAACAATGACAATGATGTATTTATGCCCCCCAGCCGAGGGTGGGTTGCATGTCACATAATCAATCTGCCATTTCATGAAGGGGCCTACCGAGACAACGGGAAATAACGGAGCAGGATGTGACCGCATTTTCTTGGTGTAAAGCTGACATGGATGACAGCGCTTCACTGCTTCCACACAATCTTTGAAGATCGTGGGCCAGAAATAACCAGCACGTAGTATCTTCTGTGCCGTTTCTAACCTAGATAAATGACCCCCACATGCTCCACTATGGGAATCATTCAGGACAATATCTGCTTCTTCATGGGTAAGGCAACGACGCAAAACAAAATCTACCCCTCATCGATATAATGTATCTCCTATGATGAGGTAGTTCTTGGCATGAAGGCATAATTTACATCGTTCCTCCCTTGAGGAAGCTGCATGATACTTCAAATTCTAGAGATATATAAGAATATCCCCATACCAAGGATCAGAGGTGGATATCAAGAAGATGTTCTCATCTGGGAATGAGTCATATTCAACTGCTACATCTTCTTCAGTAGGAAATTCTGCTATAAGTTCAACAAAAACTAAGGACTTCTTAGACTGAGCGGACTGGAAATCCAAGTCAAATTCTTGAAGAATGACTATCCATTTGTTAAATACCCCCCCAACAATCCGTCGGGATAAAACATATTGAAACGGGTTAACATCTGCCACTACTGTGGTGGTCCTGAATAAAATGTAGTGACGTAACCTCTGAACATCATAAACGACTGCTAAGGCTAATTTCTCAACGTGGGAGTATCTAAGTTTAGGTCTGGCCAAAGCACGGCTAAGATAATAAATGACATGCTCTACAAGCTTATCGTCCTCCTGGACTAGTACTACCCCAATGGCTGACTCAGACGTGGCCAGATATAATATAAAATCCGTAGAATAATCTGGCAGACGCAATAAGGGTGCCGACAACAAAGCTTTTTTCAATGCCTCGAAAGCAAGTTGTGCGGTTTCATCCCATAGAAATGGGGTGTCCTGTTTGAGCAGGCGCATGAAACCCTTAGTAATCTTGGCATAGTTAACAATAAAATATCGAAGAAAATTAGACTTTCCTTGTAGGTTTTGAAGTTGCCTAAGAGAACAAGGAGGAGGCAGATTTACAATGGCCTCAACTTTCAATGGATCCACTTGGATGCCTCTACTATAAACAATGAACCCGAGCAATATTCCTGACTCGACACACAATACACACTTTTGGGGATTCAAGTGGATTTTATAATGTCTGAATCTCTCAAATATCAACCATAAATGATCTTGATGTTGAATCCTCTTACAAGAATGTGCAGGCAGATCATCGAGGTATGGTTCAACAATGACTTTAATATCATGGAAGGAAAAGTTCATAGCTCGTTGAAAGGTTTCCCCAGCATTTTTCAATCCAAAGGGCATTTTATTGTATGCGAAGGTACCCCAAGGACAAATGAAAGTAGTTTTATGTTGGTCTTCCAGTTTTATTTGAATTTGAGTGTATCCGGAGAAACCATCCATAAACGAAAACACTTCACTTCCCGCACAAGCATCTATAATCTGGTCTATAAATGGCGTGGGATAGTTGTCCTTAGGACAGGCTTTATTAAGGTCTCTAAAGTCTATAAAGATGCGGATATTTACTTGCTTTTTATCAACAGGAACAGGGTTGGATACCCATTCTGTCAAAGCTATGGGATAGATAAAACCATCCTTCAATAGATTTTCAACTTCAGCCTTCACAGCCACCGCCTTGCGCGGGTTAACAGGTCTTAACTTTTGTCGAACTGGTTTGGCATCAAAATATGTTTGAATTTCATGTTTAACAATTGATGGATCTATGCCTAGAATCTCCTCATATGACCAGGAAAAGACATCGCAGAATTCCTTAAACAGGGCAGTATAGATGGCAATCTCTTCAGGAGAGAAATTTACACCTATATATATGTTTTCCATGACATCAGGGTTCACAGAAATGTTAATAGGTATGGTGGTGGAAATATTTTCCATATTCCCCTTAGCAAACATTCCTTCCCTAGGAAAGGGATTGATAGGTATATCAACATCTTCTGACACTCTCAACCAAAACTCTTGATTTTCTATTCTACTTAGTTCTGGAAGAAAATAGGAACGATGATGAAGATCCTCACAAATCTTACCACGTCCACTCATGGATTCCAAAATGGATTTATTAGAAGGTAAAACCATGTCTAAACAATCTATAGAGTGCGAAGAGTTTTCCTCCCATGCAGGCAAATAGACTTCTTCCAGATATTCTGAGACTGTTAGAGGATTTGGAATGGGATCAACAGTGGCTTGCATGATAGCTTGATAAGCTACCTCCACTACCGATAAGGGCACTTCTAGTTCATGGGGAGATGGGAGAACCCAAGGATCAGTCCTATCAACAACCGTAGCTATGGACCTCCCCACACTAGCAGAACCAATATAATTAACTGATGCTTGAAGATCGAATGTTCCCATCAATGATGTGTACATTCCAGCCCCAAAGCTCTGTGCAACAAGTTTGAACTGATAAACCAATGCAACAGTGGACTCATTAGACTCTAAATGACCTTTTTGATTATAATCAAGTTGATCAATAGTAACCAAATTGCCTTCATGTGGAAAAAACACTACACAAAAAACGACTGACGCAATAGCAGACATCGCATAAGTCCAGTTTCTTCCTAGAAGCAGATTGTAGTTCAAAGGAACATCAATCACTTCTACCTCAACAAACATTGCTTTGCCTGCTAACTTAATTTCAAAAGCCGGCAAGATACCATGTGGATGGAAGGAACTTCCGTCAAAAGCAGTAAGCAAAGTTTTTGATGGGACCAACTCTGGGGATCCGAGAGCTTTCCAACAGGTCAAGGACATAACACATGTAGAAGCACCTTCATCAACAACTTCCCTTCCAATGGTCTTTCCACCATGGATGAGATCTATTGATAAGGCTACATGGTAAGGTAGGCAAATTTTAACATCAGACAAATGAAATTTCACCATGAGACTCAATGAGTCCATGCTGCCTAAAGCTGCTAAGAGGGCATCCCGTTGGGCAGGCCAACTCTGTAACACCTCTAAAGCTGACATTGCACATGGGGTTTGAGCTAAATCTTCAACCACGGAGTAGTTTGAAGCAGCCCTAGCATTATGGTTATGCAAGGTCTTCTTGAAGACACCTTTCGGTATCTTCGGCATAGTTTCAACAGGTTTCTCTATCATGAGAGGGTTAGAAGTTTCACCGACAGCTTTACCCTTCTCAGAAGTCTCTTTCTCATAATTTTTATTCCTTGTCTGCAACAAAGTCGAAGATCGAACCATGTTGATATAGTTTGGTTCAGGCGAATTTTGAGTGCCCCCTGCTACATTAGAAGTTGAAGTAGAGTTCTGTACTTGGGGAAAAGGATCCTTCAGGACAGCCGATTGTTGAGCTTTAAGTAGCTTCTGGGCTTGATCCATAAGGGGACAAAGGTGAGTAAGTTGGTCCTTATGGCACAACTTACACGGGAACTTGAACTTCTTCTTTTATTTCTTGCCCCCATCAGCATTGTTCATGGGATTTTGCTTGTTTTGGTTTCCCTCTCCCTTCTTTCCTTTCTTTTTCTTCCCGTCAGGCTGCTGATTGCCCTTCTGAGAGGTTTATGCAAAAACATTTGCACTATGGGGGGAGGGGGCGGCCTTTGTTCCCTCCACCATAGACTGCTTGATGGACAACTGATGAAGTTGCTTAGCCAAAGACTCTACGATGGGAGAGTTAATGGACCCAACCACACGATCAACATGGGGTCCAGTCTTAGGATTCTCCGCATCGTGCGTAGGCCTCAATTCCTCAGGGATAATCTCATACAAGATCCTAGATTGTGAATAAATCAAATCCAGTTGCTGGGCCCTGAGAATTGCTTCTTCTTCATTCGTCACTCCTGAGGTTGATATGTCCTTAGATATGTAGGGCAATGGGGATTTAAGGAACTACTCTATAAGAAACTTAGGAGGGATAGTGGATTTTATAAGGATCTTCTGCCTCCTCCACTCTTGGATGTGATCTGAAATGTGGGTAGCCTTTTTCTTCCTAAAGGTAGACAACAAGTCCGTTCTAAAATCATATCAAATCAAAAGCTGAAAGTGGCTAAGAAATGCACTAGCCAAGTCCCAGAAACTACTAAAAGCAACAGAAGGCAATTCAATATACCATTTTCCCACGATACTTGTTAAGTTTCTCTGGAACAGCCTCAACCTAACTGAATCTTCATTCAATGAATTCAAAGAACACCATAAATGGACTGTGGTGGCATGAGCCCCAGGGTCTTCACCAACTTTGCCCTCGAATTTAGGGATGTCCGATGGAAATTTGGTGGGGACAGGTGGCCACAAGGGGTCATGCCTCACTAGGTCATTCATCAATTTTGACAAATCTGGAAAATTTAAGGTTGCCAAGAATGGAATTTTGGGTTGAACCAAGGTACTAAATGTGCCATCCTGGGGATTAGAGGGACTTTCCCCCGAATGCCCATAGGTAAAAGTGGGGTTGTCCCCTGCCACCGATTATGAAGTGGGTAGATTACTCTAAAATGAATTCCATCTGTAAGCCACAGGATTGTGTGTCAGAGGTGCAGTATAATAATTTCGGGCCGTCCCAATAGAAACAGGGGTCTGAAAGATAGGAGCTGGCATCCCTCCACTAAACAACGAAAAGGGAGAGCTCATAAATGGAACCGAAATCAGAGTTTGGAAATTTTTCCCATAAGAGGTATTGTTCCCAAATTGCACTCCTACATAGGAAGGTGATGGGCCTACGTATGGAGTGGATGGGGGAATGTGCCCCCCATTCCAAGGAAATTCTTGGACGAATGTCGAGGATCCTACCGGACCGCTCTCGGAAATATATGGAAAGGAAGAAGGAACAGTAGGTATAGTAGGTATCCCAGTAACCATATCACCAGAAGTACCTGCTAGGTTTGAGTGAACCAGTGGTTGGACCACCCGGCTCACTGGAATCAAAGGTGTATAAGGTATACTAGATCTAGGGGCACTTACCATGTGAGGTAGTACCCCTTCAACCGGAACAGGTGAGGTGAACACAAAAGAGCTTTCTTCCATAGAAGACATGATCCTACCCATAGGGACACCTAAAACAGGTGAATAAAAAGGTCTAACCTGAATGATCACAGGATCATTTAAATCAGTAAAGGGGGTGTTAAAATTCCTTGCAAACTCGTCAGTCTGCAAGTCTTCTATCTCAACTGTATCAAGATCAAAATGGTTAGCTATCATTTTTGGTTCACCAAGAACTTCACTCATTCCTACCAGTTCAAATGAACCCTCATTTTCCAATCTCTGCCTTTGGGGTGGAGGTGGAGGCTCCAATGTGACGAGAGGAGGAAGGTTTTGCAACCTTCTTGACCTTCTAATAGGTTGGTCCTCCATGATTGAAAATTTAACAAATCACACCCTAAGGCCAACTAAACACAAGAAAAACCATAGAGCACACACTATAAAATTCCTAAAGCCTCAAACAATCAATCAAGGGTGAAAGATGTACTTTCCCAAAGAAAGATGAATAACAATTACTTGGCGTCCTTGAAGTGGTTCTTAGGCACAAGTAGAGAAATCACCCAACCGCCCTCCTACACTTACAACAAGGGTTACCTTCCAAGCCCGTCCAAGGTGAACCAGAAATAGCCTTTCGGTTTACCTAGGTATGAACCCTAAATGTCAAGAGAGTAAAGGCTACCTTAGCTATACCAACAGTCTGGGGGGACAGTGGTAAGCCCGACTTGTATGCATGGGCAAGGTAGCTGAGCCCGAAACTCTATCTAGGACAGAATCCCCAGATGTGTAAAAGTCCTAGTTTACGTTTTGACAAGGAATCTGAGGGTTATCTCCTCATTCCAATGCCTCCACGTGGCCTCGTGCTTGACTCCCTTTTGAGAGGAGCTTCCCAGATACAATTGATAAAGTCAAGGATTTACCTAAAGAAAGGTCCACTACATCTGATTTTTAAAACTTACGGGAAGTTTACACTTCCTATCCCACAAGTCTAGCCTAAGCTAGTAGGTGAAAGGCCCCTAAAAACAAAAATTACTAGTAAATTTTAATTATTGCGTTCATTTTAAAGGGTTGTTTCTTACTCAGAAGGAAATGGAGTGATGAACTATGGTGTTCTTGACTTGATAAGAAATAAAAAAGTAAAGGTGTATTTTTTCAAAGCAAATTACCACTACTAAAGAAAACTTCTTTTTCTTTTTGTAAATATATATTGATGAACAAATGCAAACGATAGAGAGAAACTAAGACTATGTTTTTTGTAGTTTTTGAGATTATATTTTTAAACTAAAATGAAAACTACTTATGCAAAAGAAAATGCAAAATCTTGAAAATGTTTTTCTTTTCACTTTTTAAAATTGCTCAAACTCTACCATGCACCTAAAATGAACTAAACTTGAGTATACTTGGACCTAATCAACTGTATAAAATAAACAAACTGAAGTAAACATGTCAAAAGAACCAAGAATCAACCAACAAAGGGAGACTAGGAACCCTAGCTTGGGTGTACATAATGACAAAAGATCACTGTAAACTCATAAAGGTAAGTGACAAACCAACCACTATCAAAAAGATAGACTGGAAAAATAATGCACAAAACCCTGATCACTGATCCAGACAGAGACACTTCACCCTATAACCCAAACAGTCCAAGCTACTTCAACATCCAAACAAAAGACAATCCAAACAAAAGAAACCCAAGGGATTTACAAAAAAGCACAAAGTGTGGTCACCAAGATCTTCAGACTAACAACACAGTATCCATAAAGAAAGCCAACTAACAAACATGAATTACACAAAGAGAGGGACAAGCAAACCCTATCCTAAAAATCCCTATTTCCAGGCTTGTACGTGACTATGTATAAGGGAAAATCACGTACTGTACGCGACTATCCAAGAGAGAAACCCACGTATGTAGGCCTCTGTACGCGACTGTGTAGTAGAGAAACCCACGTACAGGTACAAAATTCTTCTCAAAAAATAAGAAAAATCCATAAGGATTTCAAACACTGTGACAAGGACGAACCAGGATAAAATACCACACACAAAATTCAAGGCAAAGACTGGTCAGGGGTGACAGAAACAACCTACAGTAGTCTGGGCTCCCCAGTGGAGTTGCCAGTTTTGTTGTATAGGAATAAACACCTTATAATTGAAGGTTTGGGGTTACCAACATACTCATAAAACTTGCAAGCAATCGACTCTAGAGTACAAAAAAGGAAATAGGAGGATAGAAAAGACTCACCCGATACACGACGGTTGATCCTAGCTTTGTCCTCTTCCGCTCTGCTTCTCCTCCAAAGCCTTCTGGGATGCTTCTCCTTCACCTGTCAAGAGCAAATCCTCCAAATGCAAGATGATACATGTATGTAAAATAGGTTAGATAAATCATATATAGAGTGCTTAATCATAAGTATTCATCAAACCATGATACATGAAAGACATTCAAGACACACATGGAAGAAGGATTCTGTTTATTAACAATAATGAATGAGTTCAGATTACAACCCAACGCCTGAGACAAGGACTCCTCTGCAACCAAAGGACTCTGAGTTCCACTGCTCTAAAGACTTCTGAATAGACTCCACCAGCATAACTTTTCTCTCAAGTATATGTGATTAATACCCTCCCCAAGGCCTTTATTTATACTTGGTGAAATAAGGCAATTTCAAGAGTTGAGGAGGTTGAGACAGTTAAGGTGATTATGGTTAAGGGCTTAACAAATCTCAGATAATCGTGATTTATTATTTTTTATGTTGAAGGAAGGTGTACATGGGTATTAATACTGGCAACTTGTGTATGACACACGAGTTTCTCTAAGGGTAACCCACATACAGATCTGTATGCAAGATGCAATAATTGATACTCGCGTACAACACGTGAGTTGCATATAGGAAGAGGCACGTACAGAACTTGACATATTTAAAGGTAAAAATAACCAGCTGGATGGATGATAAATGTAGTTCATAATATGCCCATCTATAGTTTTTTAGGCAACCCTCAATCCATAAATGTCCTTTTGTGTGCCAACATAAGGAATGTCGGCACTCGGATGGAGAGGTCCCATTCACGTGGATAACAGATGGGAAGTAGGGTGAATATCTGTGGAACCATGTTATGACTTTTCATTTGTGGTGTTCTTGGAACTCCCTCATGGATGATTCCATTTGGTTACAACTCTTTTAATGAAATTTTATCGGTACGGCCGTGAAGTGGTATATTGAACTCCCACAACATTTGTTTGTGTATTTTTGGCTCGTTGGCAACTATATTTCTTACGCACTTTCAGCTCCCTATTCATTATGAAATGGGCACTGATATTTTAACTTCTCTATGATAGAACACCTCCACCCACATTTTTTATCATATTCATGAGTGGAGAAGGTAGAGAAGGATTATTAAGGCTCATATTCCGGATCAGTTGTTAGATGATTGGATCACTAAGTCCTTGTTGCCTCCTATTGGATGAGATGTGCCCATGGGCGGTGCTGTTACTGAAGAGCAGGCTATTAGTCAGGATCAATACCTAGACTTGGTCTATTCCCAGTCCGAGACTCTTTACGACTTGATTCCTCAATCTCCTCGCCCCAGCACTGACCCTGCCAAGCCATCAGGAGAAGTACCTGTTGACGGGATTGTTGGTTCAATCCAGTCCCCATCTGTAGTGAAACCTGTCAAGCAAACCCAACTTGCTACTCCTTCAACTCCCAAGGTTTCTACCAAGGTCAATGCTATTCAAAGTACTCAAACCTTGGGTAATAAAAAGAAAGGTAAAAATCGAAATAAAAAACCTGGAAACCAACAGGAGGCCCCACAATCAATCTATAATGACAACAACACAGGGTAAAGGAAGGCTAAATACCCTTGTTTGTTATGTGGTGGTGACCACTTCTCTAAGGAGTGTCCCCATTGGGACAAAATCTCCCAGTTTTTGAAGTCTAACCCCGCACCTGCAGTATTTACGGATCCTTTCCCCTCTCAACAATAGCTGGTAGACCACACGTCAAACCAGGGTAACTCTAGTTCATCAGACGAAATAGGTATGATGTCCTCAGATACCATCCATCTACAAACTCAAAGCCAAAACATTGATAAACCCATAGATAAGCAAGAAGATCAATCTTCTTCAAGGAAAGCTTCCTCCACTAGTTCTCCAGAATCCTTGTCTACTATTCCCTTATCGATCGAGAATCCTACTCTCGACATGATTTTTCTCCCACCAAAGAGTACTCTTCAGAAGGATGTCTTCAATCGCAATGCCCAAGCTGCTCAATTCTATAATGTGGTTGAAGATCTTGCTCAGGCACCTTGTGCGATGTCTACCCTAGAAGTACTTCAAAGTTTCCCTACACAGCGCAAAAACTTGTTGATTGCATTAGGAGTTGTAGACCTGGATAACACTAACTTGATTCACTTCAATGTTGAGAACTATAAACCTAGATTACCACATAAAATTTATTTTCAGATCATTACGAAATTAGTGGGAAATCAATTCTTTCAAACGGTACTAGATGAAGGAGCTTCGACCTCGGTGTTATCTCTGACTTGTTGGAAAGCTCTTGGCTCTCCCGAGCTTGTTACATCACCTATGACCCTTAAAGTATTTGATGGACGAGGATTCCAACCCCATGGCCTCATATTAACCCTAGCGGTTGAGTTGGGGGGAAAAACCATTTCCATCCAAGTAGAAGTGGTATATGCCCCTTTCGATTATAACCTCCTTTTAGGAAGGAATTGGTTCTATGCCATGAATGCCATTGCTTCAACAGTATTTCAAATGATCCAATTCCCGCATCTCGGGAGAATTGTTACTATTGACCAGCTTGAATTCTGTACACCGGATGTTACTACCTCTATGGCTAATAACATCCCCATGTTAGGTCAGTCCCCTCCTCCTTACCAGTTTATTGGGGTAGGTATGCTGAAGGATTCATCCTTTATGGGGATTTTTCCCTCCACTCCTCCTAGCACGGATATCGATACAGTACATATGATCGCTTCATTTGATATTGAGCCCCAGGGAACAAATGTTGTTAATTCCACCTTGTTCAACCCACATGAAGCTATGTATGACACCATTCAAACTTGTTCCGATGATCACACTAATGATATTCATTTAGTGGCTTCAGATCCTTACCATTTACTATACTAGTTAGCACCTTCTCTTCTGGTTCTAGATTATCTCTCTGAGACTTTTCCTTTCGACGAGTCCATTATAGAGATCATGAACACGGGTGAGCCCATTTGGGAGGGTCACCATCATAGATCCATGTTCCTCCCCAATACCGGTTCGGGCAGCTGTGATTTTGCATCCTTGTTTCCTACTGATATTTTCAACGTTTCGCAAAGTCCTATATTGTTGCAAGATACAGATTCTGAAGGAAACGTTTGCAACATTACTCAGACGAACCCAATTGACATATCAGCCAAGCCTGATGTTATCGAGCATGTTCATGTTGGGAAAAACTGCTCCACATATGAATTTGAAGCATATAAGGCACTTTTTAAGGAATTTCGTGATATTTTTGCCTGGTCCTATGAAGAGATGTCGGGGATTGACCCTTCCATTGTGGTCCACGAGATTAAAACTTATCCCATGGCTAAACCTATTAGACAGAAACTTAGGCAAGTCCATCCTAGGAAGGCCACAACTATTAAAGCTGAGATTGAGAAACTTCTAAAATCTAGTTTTATTTATCCTGTACCTCTCACAAAATGGGTATCGAATGTTGTCCCTTTCAATAAAAAGCAGGGCACCATTAGAGTCTGTATTGACTTTAGGGATTTAAATAAATCTTGTCCCAAAGACAACTTTCCTACCCCGCACATCGATCAGATTATCAACAATTGTGCTAGAAGTGTCATCTTTTCATTCATGGATGGCTTCCCCGGCTACAATCAGATTGAGATATTGCCTATCGATCAGCATAAAACAGCATTCATTCACCCATGGGGAACCTTTGCATATAAGAAGTTACCTTTCAACTTCAAAAATGTTGGCTCCATGTTCCAGCGTGCGATGTCCTATGCATTTCACGACATTAAACATATTGTTGAACTATACCTTGACGACCTCCCTACTCATTCACAGCGACGGGAGGACCATCCCATTCATCTTAGAGACATATTCCTGATATGTCGTCATTATAATATACGGCTCAATCCGCATAAATGTGTTTTTTGCATTGAGATGGGACGTCTGCTTGGATTTTTGGTATCCAAATATGGCATCCGGATCGATCCTTTGAAGAATGTTGCCATCATTAATCTACTAGCCCCAACCACCATCCTTGAACTCCAAAGTTTGCAGGCGAAGGAAACCTTTCTCTTCCATTTCGTGTGCAATTTCGCTGAGAAAATGCACAGTTATATGTGTCTCCTTAAGAAGAACACTCCATTATTCTGGGATGACCAGGCCCAATGCACCTTTGATAGTCTAAAGCACGCTCTGACTCATTCACCCGTGATACACCCCCCAGACTATTCAAAGGATTTTCTCTTGTATATTGTTGCCTCTGCTACTACCATCACCATGGTTTTAGTGTAGGGCAATCTCCACGGTCAGGATCATGTGATTTATTACTCCAATAAGAATCTTATTGATTTTGAAACCCATTATTCACATGTGGAGAAGCTAGCTTTGGCCACAGCCATTGCTATGCAAAAATTTCGTCACTACATTTTGCTTCGCACTACCACCATATTGGCAGACCAGAACCCGATGTACTACATTCTGACTCATTAGGTACTCGGGGGCAAGTACTCTCGTTGGATCATCATCCTTCAGGAGTTCAATCTTGAGTTTTCCAAGGTTACATCAAAGAAATCCTTGGTTTTCTCCAAGCTTATATGTGACCTTCCCTGTGCTACTACGGAATTTAAGCCCAACGATTCATTTTTGGATGAATTCATGTTCCTAATTAGCACTATGGATCCTTGGTATGGATATTTGTTGATTTATCTCCAGACCTAGCATTTTCAGCCGCTTTCGTCACCACATGAAATACTACCTGATCTTACATGATACCTTGTATAGACGTGGGATTGACTCCATTCTCTAATGATGCCTCACTCATGAGGAGGCTGAAAACATGCTGAGTGATTTCCACTATGGAGCATGTGGTGGCCATTTATCTGGGATGGCTACAGCCCAAAAAATCCTTCACGCTGGCTATTTCTGACCTTCTCTCTTCAAAGACTGTCATGAGGCTGTTAAGAAATTCCCACCATGCCAACATTTTTATCCCAAAAAGCACACCCATCCTGCTCTACTTCACCCCATCATTGCCATTGGCCATTTTGCCAAATGGGGAATTGACTTCATGCATTGTAAACCTACCTCAGTTAGGTGGCATGGTTACATCATCGTAGTCATGGATTATTTTACAAAATGGGCTAAGGCCATGCCTACATATACAGAAGATGGTAAGACTGCCGCTCTCTTCTTGTTCAATCATATCATAGCTAGATTTGGAGTTCCACAGTCCATCGTCATGGATCATGGATCCCATTTTTGTAATCAAATGGTGGAGGAATTGAGTGCCAAGCTAGGTTTTCACCATGAAAACTCTACGCCGTATTATCCGCAAGCTAATGTTCAGGTAGAGGCCATTAACAAGGTTTTGAAAACTATGCTTCATCGGATGGTTGGAGATAAGAAATCCAATTGGAATCTCATTCTTTTTTCCGCTCTTTGGGCTTATCGGACTTCCGTGAAAAAAGCCACTGGTTTCACACCATTCCAGCTTGTCTATGGACTTGAAGGTGTCTTTCCTATCCAATGTTAGATTCCATCTTTACAACTCGTCGTCGAACTTCTCCCAGACACTTTGGCAAAGGAAGCGAGAATTTTGTACTTGAATAACCTTGATGAGACTCGTAGAGATGCTTCCTTGGCTAATTAGGCACATAAGAAATGCGTCAAGCCACAGTACGATAAATCCATCCAGCCTCTTGTTTTCAATGAGGGAAACCTAGTTTTGACTTATGACCAGAGATATGACAAGCGAGGAAAGGGTAAGTTCAAGTCTATATGGTATGGACCTTTCGTTATTTCCAAGGTGTTAGAGAAAGGAGTCTATGAGTTGGTATATTATGATGGAATCCCTATGGGGAAACCTTGCAATGGGTTGTACCTGAAAAGATACTATGCCTAGGTCTTCTTGGTGGTATATTGTATATATGTATATTGATTGACTTTTAGTGTGTTTTCAGTATTTTCAAGATGGTTTTCAGTTTTTGTGCCCGCATCTGTTTATACCATGTTTTGGTCATGCAGATGGCTTTCTATGGATTTGCTGATTGTGCTTTCCACCGCAACTTGAATCTATCCTCGGTTGCTTGGGTTATTTATTCCCTAGTTAAATATTTGGTCAGTTCAGGAGCGGTTTGCATAGGTCATGCTACTAATAACATTGTCGCGTATGAAGTGGTCATTGGTCTTCTGACTAAAGTTGCCTCCCAGGATGTCTGTGATCTAGTAGTTTTGATGGACTCTCAGCTCATGGTTTTTCATTTAAACCATATCTACACCATTAGGAACCTGGTTCTCCTCTGCCTCTTCCGAAGGGTACGTTTTTTAGAAAGATCATTTGGAACTATTACATATAGGCATATCCCTAGGGAACATAATGTAGTTGTTGATTCATTGGCTAATTACATCCTAGATTGGCATATTTCCCATTCATGACATTAATCAAACATGGTACATTGTAAATAAACATTTAAAGACACATAGAACTCATAGAAAATGCATTCATCCATTTGAAACGTATAAACATCATGTAAAAGTCTATATATATATATATATATATATGAAAAATGTTACAAAAAATAGGTCTCGAGACCTCTTTTGAAGCACGTAGGATTTTAGGAAAAATCATCATACAAAATCCTAAAGCTATCAGCTTTCAGTATACATGTCTCATCTACTAGTGGTGCTCATGATAGCACATCACTGCTCGAGCCACCCTATGAAGTAGCCTCCACTATAAGTATATGTGCCCCCACCTTGAAATACTACTGTTCTGGATTCCACATTCTCAGTATGTGTTCCAGTAGTCTCTTGTGGGACACCATGCTTGGTGTCTGAAAGAAATTTAGAAGTCCATAGTTCTGGAGTGCGGTAATATACACCATATTCCTTTCAGTAGCGGTGTCCTCATCATCATGAGTTATTTCCTTCCATATCACCATATTTTGGAAGCCTAGAGTTGCCAAAACAACAATGGTATACATCACTATCATCCTTAAATCATTATAAATCAAAATAATGAGCTAGTTTTGTATGTATCATTGGTTAAATTTCTCCACGACTGGCACCACCTGTTCACCTTATTTTTGGCATGGTTCTCGGGTGGTACCACCTATCTTGCAAGGGGTAGCCACAGTACCTGCAAATAGGATTTTAGGGCTTGCCAAATAGGCCTAAAACCCCATCAAATCCCAAAATGAAAGCTATGAAATGAAAGAAGAAGGTCTTAGCTCTTACTTGCAACTGACGAGACTGAAAACGGACGGTGGAAACTTCGAGTATCAGCTATGGAATATCTGGCTAAAAAATGCTCCAAGTGCTCTCTGCCAAGAGGTAAATAGTGAAATTTTTGGTCTTTTACTATTTACTTGCCTTATATAGACATTTTTTGCGTCTGACTTAGTATAGTTTTGATATTACATCATGTTTTGGTCAAAATCTATTGGTCGTAATCCCTTAATGATTGATTTTGGATGCATTTAACACTTGTTTATGATTCGTCTGCAGGTTTACTTTAGTAAAAGCTTTGGAAATTTTGTTTATGGCTTTTTCATACTTTCACAAAATGGAAAAGGTCATTGAGCGTTTATTACGACACTTTGTCACGCTTGTTAAAATCTAGTATCAAAGTTCTGAGTCTAGTGCAAGTTTCTTTCTAGGCTCGTAAAATACAACATTGTGTAAAGAAATGTTATGGAGTCTTCTTTTCACATCTTCTTTTAGACTCCTTAAACATGAAAAGATAGTTGAGTCCGTTTCTGAATCTTTCTAGGCTCGTAAAAAGTGACATTGTGTAAAGAAACATCATGGAGTTCTCTTTAAACCCTTTTTAGACTCCCTAAATATGAAAAGATCGTCGAGCGATCTTGTCTTCTTCACGCTCGTTAAAGTATTTGAAGAGTCGTCTATCCGATGGTAGGTTAATACAGAGTTCAGAGGCATTTTTCTGCCACATCTCTTCCTAGAGATAAGGTACCAGCACTCTAGCTAGGTTATTTCCATTCTGTATGTAAACAAGTTTTAGTTCATGAAATGAAGTGTTATTTCCACTGCATCTTTGTTTCTATGGTTATTTGTGTATTCTGTTGCATTCATGCTTAAATCTGGATCAGTGGTATTAGAGCAATCTGCTCTTTATCGATCCTTCTTTGCATGTCCCCAACGAGGGAGGGGTATAAAGAGTTAGGGCTTGATCTGGTTGAACCTTTGCAAGATCAGCCTCGCAAATCCCGATGGTCGCCCATGGAAGATGAAAAGAAAGAGGAGGGTGCAGAATATCCTATCAAAATGCTGCTCGAGGAGGCCCTTGAAAAACAAAGGAAATCGATGATGGATAACTTCATCCAGATCCTTCAACGACTTCCCACTAGCGACGCATTTGCATCTAGCGTCCACTTTAGAGGCACAACCCCTTTTAAGGTACAAGTAAACTTTGACATTCCCATATTTGATGTTCAAATAGATGCATATATTGTAGATAGATGGTTGAATCTATTAGACGAAAGGACTGGTGGGAAACCTACTATGGGAGAAAGGACGAGGAGGAACCCTCTCTATTCTCGACCATAATCACTTGGAATTCTTTTCGAGATGCCATAGAGGGACAATATTATCTGATGGGGAGATATGAGGACAAGTACATACAATGGACTATACTGCGGCAACAAATAGATCAAGATGTTCATGAGCTGACGAACCTGTTCCATACCCTGCGCACCAAGTTGGGTATCAAAGGTTCAGAGAAACTTTGGTGCTGAAGTACCGCAATTTCCTGCAAAGATACATTTAGGAGGAAATGGAGTTCCTTGACATATCCTCGCTTGGTACGGAATACCGGTATGCTGCCAAAATTGAGCAAAAATTCAAACAGAAAAAGAGAGACTTTGGATCTGCAAATCAAAAGCAAGCAAAAGGTTCTGAATCAGGGACACAGCTAAGACATACAGACTCAAGAAAACTTTACAAATCTGCAAGCAAAGAGAAACATTACTAAGTCAAAGAAGGAATCGGGAAAGGGTGCAAGTTACATAAGAGCCCCACTCACAACACAAGTGAGTGTTGGGCCAAGCAGTCATTGGTGGTTGAGGTAAAAGCTTACGAATTAGATGCATACTCTGACACTAAATCAGAACCCGAGAATGGAAATTTTAGAGGGAAGAATATTATTGATGCAGATCCCAACGCCACCGTTTCCACCACAAAGATCCAAAAGGAATAACCAGAATATTTAGAGGAGGAGGAGCGTCTTTTCTACTCCCAAATGTGGGTAAAGGGTTCCCCACTACAGTTCATTGTTGACAGTGGGAGCCAAAAGAACCCGATTTCTGCAGAGTTCATGAAGCGATTGGGCTTGCTGACCACAGCATACCCGTATTCGTACAGCATCAGGTGGCTTCACCAAGGACGGGATCTCTGCGTCAGCCAGCAGTGCCGCCTTCCCTATAGCATCAAGCCCTTCACTGATGAGGTATTATGTGATATTGCTCCTCTTAATGTTTGTGATGTATTATTAGGTCAACCATACTTATGGAAGCGACATGTTGTGTATGATTCTCAGCCTCGCGCTATTATTATTACATTGGGAAATAATTTGTACAGGATGCCAGAGGTACCACCTCCTTCCTCTATCTCTTTGGTTACTGCAAAACAATGCAGTAAGCTCATTTCAAAAACCGAGAAATTTGTTTTCTTGATGATCCACCATCATGGAAAGAAGAATATTGTGGCCATGACCTCCAGATAGGGCCCCTCTGCACAACAACAACAAATGGAAAATGTCATGGAGGAGTGTTGGGACATATTCACCTCACCCATTGGGGTGCCTCTGCACTGTCATGTCAAGTACCCCATCGATCTGACCCCAGGTGATCCGCTACCCAATTGACTAATATATCGATGCTCTATTCTGGAGAATGATGAAATCAAGAGGCGGATTCAAGAGCCACTACAGAAGGGTCACATTTGGACAAGTTCATCGCCCTGTGGGAGCCTGATCGTGTTGGTACAGAAGATATATGGGACTTGGAGACTCTGTATTGACTATTTGGCACTGAACAAGATCACTGTTTGGAATAGGTACCCAATTCAATGGATTGATGACCTTCTAGGCCAGCCTAAAGGGGTGATATATTTTAGCAAGATTGACTGAAAATTCTGGGTATCACCAGGTACCGATCGAACTGACCGATGTGTGGAAGCATGCCTTCAAATCCAAGGAGGGCCTTTTCGAATGGTTGGTCATTCCTTTCAAGCTAACGAATGCTCCTGCAACCTTCATGAGACTGATGGATGACATCTTGTATCCATTCACCAACTCATTTGTAGTAGTGTACTTGGATGACATCCTGATATTCATATAGACTTGGGAAGAGCACCTCCACCACATCCGACAAGTCCTCCAAACACTACGGCAGCACAAGTTGTGTACCAATTTGGATAACTGTAGTTTTGGCATGAACCAGGTTCAGTATCTAGGATACATTATTGATGAGTGTGGGTTACAAGTGGATCCAATGAAGATCCAAGTCATTCGAGATTGGCCAGCCCCAACTACTCTAATAGAGCTTTGCAACTTTCTAGGCCTTGCTAATTTCTACAGTAGGTTTGTGTTGGAATTCCCTCATATAACTTGGCCCTTGAGTCAAGTCACCAAGGGAGGAGTGAAAGCAAAATTATTTTGGTCATAAACTCAACAGAAGGAATTTGAAAAATTGAAACATTGCCCTTATTGTGCCCCAGTTCTCACATTACTAGACTTGCAACAACCATTTGCGATCGAGACAGATGCCTCTAACTATGCTATTGGGGCAGTCCTTAATCAATAAGGGAATCCAATGGCATATCATAGTGAGACACTGTCTGACAAAGTTTGCAAATATCCCACTTATGACAAAGATATGTACTCCATTGTATAGGCTTGCCGACAATGGAAGCATTACATTTTGGGGAAGGAAACAATAATCCACACAAACCACCAACCCTTGCAGTTCATACAGAAAAAAGGGAAGTTACCGAACGATCTCCATTAGAAGTGGTCCACATATCTAGAATAGTTTCATTTGAACATCAAGTACAAGAAGGGAAGCACCAATAATGTTGCAGACTGCCTCAGTCGACCAGCGATTGTGGTGATAACCACTGTGCTCAACTCTTGTGGGCTCAAGACTTCTCATTGGATTCTTCTCTACAAGAGCAATCTAGAATTCAACCACACATACAAGACGCTCTTGGAGGGAAACCGAGTTCCAAATTTTCACCTCCAGGATGCACTACTCTATCACACGGGACACCTTTGTGTTCCTTCAAGCGAGTATGCCAAGATGATTTGGGAAGTGCACTACAGTTGGTCACTAGGGTTTTTGGGGTCAATAAAATAGTGGTAGTACTATAGAAATATTTCTATTGGTCGAACCTTCGACAGGACGTCGAGAAGTACATTCGATCCTGTATTGCCTGCGCCATTGCCAAATCGTCCATCAAGAAGCAAGGCCTCTATACTCTGTTTCCTACCCCTAGTCGACCTTAGGAATCCATATCCATGGATTACATGTTGGTAATTCCTTCTACTAAGCACAAAAATGACTGTGTGTTTGTGGTCGTTGACAAATTCTCAAAGATGGCCATAATGGAGGCCTGGAAGAAGAATATCACAGTTGAAGCCACTACTAAACTCTTCTTTGAACAAGTGCGGGTACACTTTGGGATCCCATAGTCTATAATCTCATATCAGGATAGCAGGTTCCTTAGTACATTCTAGTCTATCCTATGGTCAATGCTAGACACCAAGCTCACAAAGTCCATAGCTTTCCATCCCTCGGACTGATGGCCAGATAGAGGTCGTCAACAGGATGATCGTACACATTTTTCACATGTACAACTCAAAGCATCCACGCACATGGGATGAGAGCCTCCCCTCTATACAGTATAGCTATAACCAGGCCCTCCATAGATCAACCAACCACAGCCCTTTTTAGGTGGGTTGGGATTCCAGCCACTATGTCCCATTTATGTAGTCATTCCATTTGCAGCTACTCAAGTTGATTCAACTCATGTCCAGTCTAAATTTTCCAAGGCGAATAACTTCATTGAGTGCATTCAACACATTCTCCAATAGTTTCATGGCATATTGGATAGATCCAATGCTAAGTACAAGTAGCAACATGATCAGCATCAGTTGCAACACAAATTCCAGGTGGGTGACAAAGTGTGGCTACATTTGCAGAAGGAGCACCTCGCTGGACCCTACCGCAAGCTTCTCCTACTCCGATATGGGACATACACCATCACCAAGGCTATTGGGGAAAATTCCTTTGAGCTTAGTATTCCACCTTTCCTTGTTTTGCACCTAGTGTTCAATGTGGACCTCCTTCAGCCCTACTTTCCACTTCTACTAGACACATCAGACATGGCAGAACAACTCACACCAATAGAGTTAAACCTCGACTACATGGAACAAGACACAACTGATTGGATTATGGACACACAGATCAAGAACACCCTCCAATAGAATATCCAACTATATTGAGTTGTCAAAGCAGGCCAACTCTTTCACCAGGGAAAGTGGCTCAGTAGGGACCAAGTTCAACAGAAGTTTCCTCATCTCATGGAGGAACTCAACACAATGGGGACCATTGCTTCCTAAGGGGGGAGGAATTATCCAAGAGGACATTATTGGTCACCCATCTATTCCACTTGGACCCCCACCATTGTTTCTTTCAGTTTTTTAGTTTCCTTAATTATAGCACAATTTACTATTTTTGGCAGTTTTCAGGTCCTAAACTTCCGAAGCCATTTTGAGGCCCTAAATGACATTTTTTCAGCATCGAATGGTAGGGAAAATATGAGTCCATTCTGGACTCAATATTTTGGGTCTATGGATGTACTCCTTGAACATATCTTTCTAATGATGTATCATGCGTGTCAAACGGAGGTAGTAAGTTAAAGTTACGACCCCGAAAAATTGATGTACCAAGTTACTCAACGAGGCCCACACTCTGACTTTTTCACCTCCTAGGGTTAGGTTTTTGGATGTGTAGGGTTTCCATTGTTTCTCAATAATATATAGGACTTCGACCCTCATTGTAACACAAAGTTCAAAGGCATCTAGCTACTACATCTCTTCTCAGAGATAAGCTACCAGCACTCTAGCTAGTTTATTTCCATTTTGTATGTAAACAAGTTTCAGTTCTTTGATTAATGAAATGAAGGGTTATTTTCACTACATCTTTGTTTCTATGGTTATTTGTGTATTTTGTTGCGTTTCTACATAAATCTGGATCATAGTGTCATCTCTAAGTCGATATATGCTCAATTATTTTAGTTGTAACTTTGAGCACAACTATCCCTTCTTTGTTAAAATGTGGTAATTTCAGTCCTTTGATTTTATCTTTTCCAACATGATACATGACTATGTAAGAGTCTCCTTCAGGAGTATGCACAAAAATTTAAGCCTGCCACTTCCTAGTTATTGTTGTAAAAGGCCAGGAAAGATACATTTGCAAAACTTGCAGGGTCTAATGTTTACGTTTGCTCCATTAGAGGAAATATCATTTGCATGGTTACTATGTTTTTAAAAATCTTTATATTCTAGTTATTAAGTATGATATTTTGTGTAACAACTATTTGGAAAAAAGGCTGAATATTGTTACCACACAAACTAGCATCTTAATATTGAATCCCTAAAATAAATTATAACATATGGATAATTAAGAGGGAGGCCAATGTTACCACACCTAACACTCTCTTGCTCTTCAAGTTAGCTCTTCAATATCTCAAGTGAGGATTCCATAAAGAGGATTATTATAGTATAACTAGGAATCAGGTGAAATCAAAGAATAACTTTAGCAAAACAAAAAAAAATGTTTTTTTAGAAAAGACAAAGGTGATGAATGGATTGGAGACCAATGACTTATCAAATGCGAAAATGGGGTCAACCAAGGATTCAACAAAGGTTTCTTAGGAAATATTAGAAAGTGATATGCTTGATTTTAAGATCAATCAAAGGGGAAATTTCTAGAGCAGAAATTTCAAATGCACATTAAGGAGGAAGACTAGCATGGAAGGCATCGGAAAACACATAATCTACAACAAAAATTGGGCACATAAACTACACTTACAACTGATAAAAACCCACATAAATTATAGAGTCTATTATTTATTACCTCAAATTCATTGATAATTCAAAGATCCATCTATCAACCAAACAAAAGAATACGATAGGCCTTCAATGGAGCACCAGCCTTAGCCATCCATAAGAACAAATAAATATTCCAAAATTCTAATGGGATTTATCCCCCATTACTAACATGAGAAATGAATGAGAATTTCAACCCTCATATAGGTTGTAGTCCATCTCATTCTACAATAATATATGAACAAAACTAGTCTAAAATACTCCATCAAAACTCTAACAAACCCTAACAGCCTTCATGGAATCAGGTGGTTAAAACCACTAGTAAAATATACAAGATATAACAAGGCCCAATAAAGAGGGTGCCTCCACCAAATGTGGATGAAGACAAATAAAAACCCTAATGCATGGTCTCCAAAGGCTTTTCCAATGGCTAGCGCTTTGACCTCATCAATTGGCAATGAAAGCATCCAAGTAGAAGATGTTTTTAAAGCATGAAATGGACAACCCCTAGATTAGGAGTTGACAAACATCCAAGACCCAACTATCCTCCATATTTTTTGCAACTAACCCTCAAAAGTGGACATCCATGTGAGTAGGTCCCTAACTAGTGGAATTCTCACAGAGAAGGCATCTACGAGTGCACAAAAAACCCTCCAAAAGGAGGCTATTAGCCCCTATATGGAAATATCCTCTAAAATCAACATAGATATTCCAAAAAAGTACCTAATAAAGTGTGCCAAGGATTCTCTAAAGGTGGACAATCCAAGGGACAAAACCTAATCAGTGTACAATGGTCCATCATAAACAACATAGGAACAAGTCAGATTTCCCTCCAAGGATGAACACTACACAGATAATGGATAATAATCATGGAAAGAAAACCATTCTACTGAACTCTCTCATCAACATGGAATAGAAATTCTCTAAAGGTGGCATAAAGTGAAGAGAAGTCCTCTATAAGGTGGATGCTCCATAAAGTAGGGCCTCCAACAAGGAGATAGATCCAACAAAACCTTGTCCATAACAAACACATTATAAGCTGTGTGTCCCATCTTCATCTAGATTAAAGATGATAAAGGTCTAGCTTAGAGATATGAAAATGCTGGTTAGATTTCCATAGAAAATCTCCAGTATACTCCACCTGACCCTATCCTTTCCTAAAAATCCTCATAGAATTTACACAGGTGCACACTTACAGGTATCAAAATGGAAAACCCTGATTTGGAGAAGAATAGACCTCAGAGAAGTCACATGTCTAGGTCTGATACATCCTCGACACCCCTTTTGAACACTTTTTTATCAACAACTAGCTTTGCTTGTTTATACAAGTCCACCTCTAAATGTATTCATGTGTTCCCTCTGTTTAGATGCAATCATTCCATAAGGAGAAGTATCCATGAATATTTTTCGATGAATATACCTGGTTTCTTTTTCAACAGCAATCTATATTAAAGAGGTGGGATCAAGCCTTTATTAACACCATCCAATGGTGACCCAAGATGGGAAATTTTCCAGTGGACCTTTTTAGCATGGATCTTCATGAAGATTTCTCATAAAAGTACATGGATCTACATCAGAACTGCCCAAGGTTTTCCTAGTAGCAGCAATTTTATTTTTTCATTGAAAACATGACATTTTGCAGGAATCATTCCTCATATTCAGGCCTCACACCATGTACATCAGCATAGGGCTGCAATATTCTTCCTATATGCATCCCTTTTAATGATTTCTATAACTCTATTATGATTCTACCCTTAGCCAATAATACTATTAATTCTTCAGATCGAATTCTGGGTGCATATACTTCAACATTCTATATCATTAACGTGCTTCACATTTGAGGAAATTAATAGGTTCAACTTGAGGTTGATCATTCATTGGTTGTTGGGATGCAATAACACTTCAATACCTACCCATTGTACTGCTAATTTCACTATTACCTTCCTGCTTGTTACTGAGTGTTAATATGGCATATTTTAGGAATGAAATCAGTCTTAAGTGTTTGATAGATGCCTTCATCTGGAACCATGTTAATTTCATATCAAGAAAACAATAATTCCACCCATATTATCAATTATAAATAGAGAAAATGATGCTAACCAAGCATTTTAAGGGAATCACAGTCAATCCATCCATGCCAAATCATCTCAATCAGCCAAGCATTAATCATGAAATTGCCCAATAAAACCAACAGAGCAAGTGATGTGCAAGAGGGATGGATTATTGTCATGAAACCATTAATAATAACCATATGAAAGTACATCAATACCGAATTGATAAGGAAAATCATCCCGACTCTAGATCCTTATTGAAAAAAAAAAATTGGTCAGGTTAGTAGAAAATCCGCTTGCGGATGTGGCCCTGACTGCAAGCATAGATCCAACTTCAGATACTTCACTATTGTATGATCTATAAGTCTTGTTACTATGCGTGATTATGTAATAGATATTTTTTTAAACCAAAATTACAAATTCTTGATCTTGGTACAAAAACAAAGAAATGCTAAAAAGGAAAGAAAAAATTATTCCTTCTAGAATATAAAAAACATGCTACTACAAGTCATAGTTAAGTTACATACAACAATTCTCAAATTTGACTCATCCTTTCTCATATAAGTTTGTTTTTGTGTATTTGGATGACATTTTGATTTATAGTGGTAGAAAAGGTGATCATTTAGCATATTATATTGGTGTTGGAATTTTGGACAGAGATGAGTTGCAAATAAATTTGAAGAAGTTGGTGTATTTCAGATTTGTAACCTTGTGGAAAGGATTGAGCGTGGGATTTGAGAAGGTGAAGGATATACTGCATTGGCCAGTACTGTGAAGTGTACATGGGGTGAATAGTTTCCATGGCATTGCTGGATTTTACAAGAAGTTTATTAATTGTTTAGTTATTCTTTACTATCTGAAGCAAGCACCGGGTCTTCAAAATAGGTACAAATGACCATATTTCCAAAGCATTAGAGGAAATTTGGGGTCTAAAATGGGCCTTATAAGAAAACGTGCCAACAATAAATTTTGTGAGTTAGTATTTAAGAACCAGTAGAATTTCAATAAAATGAGTCAACCATAATGGTTGAATTGACATATTTGTCATAAAAGAAAACCACTTTTTTTGTTCATATTTTTGACACATCTCCGTGTGTTTTTACTCAAATTTCAAGTGGGAGAGCTCGTTGGAAGCATAATTTAATTCCACATCCAACAAGTACCCACACTGCACACTTTTGATGAACCCTTCTACCCCAAAAATAAGAAATACCTGAAAAAATGTGATGATGATGTCATCATCACGTTTTTTTAAGGAATTTCTTGTTTTTGGGTTAGCGGGGTCCATAAAAAGTATGCCCTGTGGGCATTCGTTGGATGTGGAATTGAATTATGCATCCAATGAGCTCTCCCACTCAGAATTTGAGTACAAGCATAGGGAGATGTGTCGAAAATAGGAACAAAAAAATGTAGTTTTTTTCATTCTTCCTCTAAAATTAATAACTATTATTTTATCATTTTCCTTAGGAGACCCATTTTAGACCTCAAATTTCCTCTAATGGTTGCATTCAACTCTTTCTATGTGAAATTTGCTTAGATTTCTTAGTAGTTTAATCTTTTAGAAGTTGAAATCTGTTTATGATTCTTTAACCTTCGTAGAAATTTATTTTCTTATTTGCGTAAAGTTAATTTATATATTTGTTGATTGATTAGATGGGCACTAAAGGCATCTTCAAGAATAGATATAAGCCACATGTTGGTGAAGGTCTATTGATCCCAAATAGGGAAATGGTTACAAATTTTGTAAAAGATATTTTTACTAAACATCCTTCGTTTGCAAGGACAATCCAGAGAAAATGCCTTGGTCGAAGTGGTAAAATGGTAAAGTCTCTTGACAGTTAGAGTTTGTGATGTTTGGCTCCATCTTATGTTAGCTCAAAATGGGTTGTGAATTCTTAAAAATTGTATATTCTTTAAAAGGTAAATTGTTTGAATAATCTTGGACTTTATGTGTGAAAGCGCGTTCATATTGTAATGTGTTGATGGAGAGTTTGTGTATATATTCTATGATGTAGAAGGTGACTTCATTCATGTTTTAAATTTCAAAAATCTGAACTAAAACACAGTCACTCTCATTTTTATTAGAAAAATAATTATTTTTATTTCCTAAGAATATTGAACCCGGGCATGGATATAAATTTGGTGAATAATTAGTTCTCCTTCCTGCGATAGCTCGTAATGTTTTTAACAGATAGATAAACTCCTTTCAGGAAATAAAAATCATGGAATTGTAGAAAAGAAATCTTAGGTCCCTTTCTGTTTTAAAATAATCCTTGAGTTTTCGTTTTGCAAATGGATTTTTTGTTTTGTCTCTTCTCAAGTGCATTATTATTTACTGTATCATCTCTTATGGATTCATCTATTTTTATTTTGTAGTCTTTCCCAGTAATGTTCATGACAAAATATCTTTGAGGGTCACAAGGCATTGCGACATTGGAGGATTGTGATGGGATTTCATGGAGAATAGAGTGGTATGCATGCCTGCAGTCTGGACGGAGACTCATGTTCACTGCTGGATGATATGGATTTGATTATGATCACAATGAAAAATATGGTGATATCTTACTTGTGGAAATCTTGAAATTTGGCATTAAAAGTCTGATTTATGCTTTATATTATTACTGTAGCATTTTATTTTGAAAGCTTAAATGTTGTGGATGGTAAATGTTATTTAGGGGTAGTGTGATGCGCATTGGTTCTTGGTAGTGTAATTCCCATCATGTGGGACTTGTAATCCCTTCATATTATTCCTGTCAACTTGTCAATAAGTTATAACAAAATTCTCTTTCCTCGACTTTTTAACGTTTTTTATCTTACTTTTTGCATTGGTCATTTCTATATGATTGTCATGGGAATTGAACATGAACATAAACCAGGTGGATTAGCTTATGACTGCCTATCTAGGTTTTGAATTCATCATTTCTTTCTGTCACTGCATTCCCATGCCAATCTTTAGATAGTGGGTATATTTGAAATCAATGTATTCTCATTTTATCTTTCTTGTGTAAACGTTTTCCTTTTATTTGGATGAGCATTGTTACGTAGATATTGATGGTTCTTTCTTGAATCTACATATTTTTCAAAGTCCTTATTTATTATTTACAAGACCCTAGGATCATTCCTATTATAGTTCTCTAGCTCAACCTTTGAACTATTGGTGATCACAAGTGGTCGAATCACTAGGGATCTCCTGGCACCATTGAAAGTCACAAAGAGAGCCATACAACTCTCACAATTCTCAAACTTCCTAGAAATATCTATTGCATAAAAATCCTAAGGTGTCAATATACTAGTACAGGAGGGGTCAATATACTAATGTTGTGTTTCCTTCAACTTACCCATTTGGTTGGGGGAGGGGTCAAATTTGCAGGCATTCCATTTCTGATACTAGTACACATTTCGTACAACTTAGCTGGAAATGCTTTGCAGCTGTTAATTGTTATGATAACATTTCTAGTGCCATGTGCAATGTTATTTGGTCCATGAATATTACTATAGACTACAAAATTTGGAGCGATGCTTGTGCCTCTAGGTTTGGGGAACCATCAAAATGATAAAATCATGGCCACTTCTCTCTTCTTTTGCTTATATAATGTTTGAGTGATGCTCGTAATTTTGAATATCTTAGAGCATTACTTGAAAATGGTTATCTATGTTCTTCAACACTGAGGAGGACCTAAATCATAGCATTGGGGAAGGTTTTCTTATAGGATTGACTAAAGAATATAAAGAGAGAAAATTTAGTTCATCGTTAGTCAGGGCAAGTTTCCTAGAGATTCACGATGAGTTAAAAGCTTGTGTTGACAAAGAAAAAACCAGGATTCTCAATGTATCTATGGATTCCAGGATGAAATCTAAAACTGGGTGGTATTTATCCTCACATGCCCATTTGCGAAAAATTATGAAGACTAGATGAACATTTGCATTCGATAAAAAGGGAAAGAATTGAAGTTGAAGATGAAACCAAGAAAATTGTAGAAGGCTCCAAAATTGTAGAAGCCTGTTGTTTTTTATAAACATCCTCAGGCTGTTGGATTTCTGATGCTTAGGCCATGTACAGGCCATCGGATTTATGACGCCTAATTTGACAAATAGTTAATAGAAACAATGAATTCTAGGCATCGGATTGAAGTGCTATCCGTTGATTATTCAACGTCGTGTCATTGGAATTTAGAAACCTAATTCAAATAAAAAATGGTGTCAAAAATTTGACGGAGTTAGAATTCATGTTGAATAAGTGATGAATTCCCAATGACACCAAAAAAAAAATTCCTCGAATAAGAGACATGTGTCTGTAAAATTTCAGACATCTAAGTTGTTGGATTTCAGGTTTAAATTTACTTGTGATCCCAATAAATCCAAAACTATATGGTGTAGTCCTTTAATTTTTCCTTTTCACTAAGATTCCAGAAGTTCTAATACCTTGCGCCCTTGAATTATTGGGTGACTGCAACATCCATTCCTTGGTAGTCTGTGGGATCCTTCCATGTGACTAACACAATCAATATTAACACCCAACTGTATGTTAATTCTTGCTTCCTCTCTTGCACGATCATCGCATCTTTAGTGAACGAGTTCAACAAAAAGAGCGACTAGTTCATATGTATTCCCATGGTGCACAACTCAACACCTGCAATCACACTCTAAGTGCATTGGTTAGGCCTATTCTTTAGCACCACTTTACTAGCCAGAATCTTGGCTTCAATATGCATACCTTGATCATTGATGCTATCCATGAAATATGCATGTCCATCACGCTCCAAGACGAATTTATTTATGATCTTGGCGTCCAACTTCTTGTCATTATCCTTGTTACAAAAGTACTATGATGTGTCACGCCCCTACATGGGCAACCCCATAATATGCAATATCAGTTCTATGGTGACTGACACCTATCGATCCATCCACAAGTAACCACCATGGAGGCATGCCAACAACTGCTTAGTGCATGCATTGGCCTTCGTTAATCTACCAAAATGGGGCATGTGAATGAGGCCTAGAATCCCCGATATCTACAACCCCGTCGCCCACTCATGCAAAGTGCACACTATTGGATCACCCTCTTGTCCCATCCTTTTCTCAAATGGGTTTACGTTACACTCACTGAAAGACAATAGATCATGGTCCTCGTACTTCATTTTAATAAAGCAATGCGCAATGTAAAACATGCATTTCATCCCTTTCAGTATTACTGGAATCTTGATGGGGTACCTTTGGTTCTTCGTGGGCTTCTTCTCCTTGGCACCGGGATTGCATGGTGGAACAAAGCCAAATATGTCCATCATGGTCACCCCTTCCCTCACCGTGGAGGCCTCAGCTGCTTCTGCGTCTGCTCTGGTCGAACTTCTCGTGCTTCTCTTCTTTTGTATAGAAGACTTGGGGTGATTGGACCCCCTCTTATTCTGCATGATGGGTTATGATCCCATCGGCGTACTAGCTACCTCTTCCTCAATTGGGACACCAATTACTGGCGATCCCCAGACACTCCCACTTGAAAACTCATGCGGAACTATGACACTCTGCATAACTCCTACTTGCACAACAACACTCTTCGATCAATTACTATGCTCTTCAACCTTAATTCACTATGAAACTCAACCTCACTCAGATCTACATTTCAATTTCAACTCTGCAACTCAATATTCACAATGGTGACTTTGAACCCTGGCTCACCAATTCTTATAGTGCAGGATCAATCATGTGAAACATTTCTCAATCATTTCAACCAAATATTCCATTCATCACCCAAATCCATCGTCGATCCTCCCGATCTAATCACTAGTGGAAAATGAGATATTAGTGACCACGAGACCAAAATTTTTGGTCACCACAGTTTTTTTAAAGGGATAAATGACCAAAAATGATAATTCTAAGTGAGCTAACTAAAAACGACCATGATAAATGACCACTTTTGGTCACGAGATAAAAACCAACTAAAAATGACCAAGATAAATGACCAAATTTGGTCACGAGATATCTAGACTACAAATGACCAGATTGCAATTGGTCATTTATTTGGTCATTTTTAATTGTGTTACTCTAGCAATGGAAAAAATTACAAATTTGACAATTAATTTGTACATTTTACTAAATTCTAACACTGCAGATGGAAATGGGTCTCTGAATCCATCTACAGTGTTAGAATCTAGTAAATTAATGTAGTATCACAACTCAACATGAATTGACCAAATACATATAAAATAAAAATAATTGGTTGAATATAATATATCAATTATAAATATATATTTCAGGTTATATATGTCAAACAGTACTACATTTTCTCTATTGATATTTGTATTTCTATAGCTATCTAAGCTACACTATAGATTTGGCTTCTGTATATGCTATGCCATAAGGTCTTTTGAACTATGCTTTAGAACATAACAATAGTAACGCCATATTTTTTCTAATGATGTTTGAAAATTTTCATAGCGTTGATCATGTTTTTTATCATAATCTTTAATAATATAGGAACACCATATTCTTGTTCTTGAAAATTTTCATACCTCCAATTAAAAAATGTACAAGATCTAAAAAATAATAAAATAATTACAAAAACTTTATTGATACTAATTATATCAATATTAAAAAATCAATTTAATAATTGATTTACTATTTACAAATTAATGAAAATTGAATATTATGTCAAAAAAAAACTTTTCCAGCCATATAATAACAAAAATTATTAAAAATATATATGATAAATATTATAAGGGTGATTAATGGTTATTATAATAATTATAATGTAAGGATTATAATTAACAAAAGTAAGGTTTTAAAGGCGTTGATTAACTTGATCATTTTGTACGAGTGTAATATATAGTTTTATATTAATTTATATATATAATATTAATTGATATAATATAATATAATTAAATATTATTTAAAATATATGTAATTATAACTATTATGCATATAAATTATAGTATATAATAGGTATATAACATTGAATTTTTTTGTAATATACAATATTAATTAAAATATAATGAATAATCTTAAAAAAATAATTATACAAAATACAAAAAATAAGATATTAAAAAGATATGTCCATTGAAAACTTTTGGCGGGAAAATGTATTTCTTTCAGTTAATATCTTTGGAGGGAAAATGTATCTCTTTCAGTTGAGGTTGTAAGTGTGAATTATTCTTCTAGTTTTAATTGATGGGAGAAGAAAAACTCCATTAAAACCATTGTCCTCTTCAGATCTTGATACATGAAAAGGTGCTATCCATTAATGAAGAACCCTCAATATTTTTTCACCAGAGTTTTTTTTTAATTTTCTATTGATAAATAGACACATGTCTTCAGCTTGTCTGGTAATTCTTGAAATTCTCTTTTGTGAGGCATATTTCATTTATCTTCCAATCATGCTTCCATAAGCAGCATTGAGTAAGCAGCAGTAGCAGGCAGAAGCATGACTCCATTCCATAAGAAGCAGAATCCTTTTTGTTATTCCTCCTTCACCAAGCCATACGAAGATGAAGCTAGATCGTATTAGCAATGGCCGCGCCATCAGAGGACGAAGCTGAACACTAGAGGTGTTTTAGCGGGGCGTAGCCATTACTTCAATCGATGATTCCCATGCATAGCATAGAATGAGACACAAATTGTCCCTAGAAGCAGGTAATTCTTGAAATTCTCTATTGTGAGGCATATCAAGTCTTGATACAGGCTGAAGCTCAGCCCATCAAAGAAGAACAGGTCAGTGATTTTTTCTATTTTCTATTGGTATAAAAAATCCATCTTCAATTGTTGAAATTATCAGATTTGGGTTCATTGAGGGTTTCCTCGGTGGTGTTATTAGTTTTGAAATGGATTTTAATATATTTTTTATATCCTCATTGTCAGTTAGCTTATATCACTGGATCCTAAAACCTGGCGTGTGGCTAAGGCTTCTATGCCTAAAGGTTATCATGCTACGCACTCGTTAGGAAGTTTGGTCTCCAGGGGGTCAAGGTTTCGACTCTAGCAAGGGCGATTATGTGTCATTGAGGAATTTCTTGGACGCCCAATATTTTGGAGAGATTGGAATTGGAACCCCAGCTCAGAAATTTACTGTCATATTTGATACCGGCAGCTCAAATCTTTGGGTGTCGTTGTATAAATGTTACTTGACTATTTTGTACTGTCAGTTTGGGTTGGTTAGGGTTTAAATTTAGTGATTTCATCAATTTAGAAGTAGTTCGATGAGCTTAGGCTTTCATATATTTTCTTGTTGACATGTACTGTTAATTTGGGCGTAGGTTAGTCTGTATATTGTTTTTTTATCAGCAGAGTTTCCTGAGGAATTTCTTGGATGCCCAGTATTTTGGAGAGATTGGAATTGGAGCCTCAGCTCAGAAATTTACTGTCATATTTCATTTCATCAATTTAGAAACAGTTCAATAAGCTTAGGATTTCATATATTTTCTTATTGACATGTACTGTTAATTTGGGCGTAGGTTAGTCTGTATATTGTTTTTTTATCAGCAGAGTTTCCTGAGGAATTTCTTGGACGCTCAGTTTGGGTTGGTTAGGGTTTATATTGTTTTTTTTTACCAGGGCGATTATGTGTCATTGAGGAATTTCTTGGACGCCCAGTATTTTGGAGATATTGGAATTGGAACCCCAGCTCAAAAATTTACTATCATATTTGATACCGGCAGCTCAAATCTTTGGGTGTCGTTGTATAAATGTTACTTGACTATTTTGTACTGTCAGTTTGGGTTGTGTAGGGTTTAAATTTAATGATTTCATCAATTTAGAAGCAGTTCGATGAGCTTAGGCTTTCATATATTTTCTTGTTGACATGTACTGTTAATTTGGGCGTAGGTTAGTCTGTATATTGTTTTTTTATCAGCAGAGTTTCCTAAAATGAGTGGGTGGCATTGCATTCGCTTAAATTTGGATTAATTTGGCCGACTTTTAGGTACCCCTGTGCAGTAGGATTTCTATTTCCATTCAAAGTAAAAGTCATCTAAATCAAGTAGTGGTGCAATCTCTGGTATATGTCTCAAGATGATGTCACAGTTGGGGACCTTGTTGTGAAAGACCAGGTTGGCAAATTTTTATTTAAAAAATATCCAGCTAGTTCAAGCTTTTTTGT